>CAMXCT020002941.1:0-67022 GCA_947184155.2 Cladocopium goreaui
ATTGGCCACGGTGCGGGGATTTGGAGTACATGCGGCAAGAACGAGAGTGACTGCAAGCAGTGTAAGCTTTTTGGACATGTGGTCATAAACTGAAGTGAATACAACGCTCGAATTTGCCGGAACCACGCGTTGCGAAATTCGAGCAGGAGAGGTTTCGCAACTGTCCCGAGGCGCTGCATGGTTTTTAATGACACTCAATTAGGGAACAAACAAAAAAAGCAAAATCCGGGGGGGCATCGTCCGTGTACCAGTTACATGCAAGTTCCTGACTGATCTTTCCAATGGGGTTGATATGTGGAAGATTGTCACTATGCTCTGGGTACTTGAAGACACGGTTGTCAATCGATGCTTTAATAAGACATGTTTGGTATCCTGCAGTGTCATCAAGCCTCCAGTCGTGCGCAGCAGCTACGGCAACATTACCTTCATTGTCAATGAACATGCAACCGTGTAGTTCAGGATAAGAACTAGCTGTTGTATGTACATTGCACGAGGCTTGTTCGATAAAACGAGACAAGAAGCACACAATGCACTGGTCATAGAGGAATGTGCCAATGAATCGATGGCAAAGCAGATATTGTCCTTTGGGTCCATAGGGGACAGCAAACCAGATGCAGTTGGGGTTGGTGCAGCGGAACGGGATGGGTGCAGCCGTGAACACTACAGGGTGAGGCAGTTGCTGCCATGGGATGTCAACTCGGGTATGACAATTCCACGCAGCTGTGTCAAGGTGAAAAGTACGCGAGCGTGGAAATTGAACACAATAGACCGTCCATTTGGCAGGGGCATCACCGAAGGTGGCAATATGTGCTTGATCTTCCCAGTCAGCAATATGAACAAAATGAACAGAGACTTGCTCACGATGTAATAGGGAATACAACCAAAGCAAAAGCTGTGCCATGGTGGAGGTGCACTGTCCAGCGGATTTGAGTTTATGGGAGATCCACTCCTTGGCCTGTGGACAATGGCGTTCCACTACAGCATCATAATTATGGCCAAAGAAGAAATGCAGCAAATCTTCTGTTCTTCCAATGCCTGCTCCGAAAAACCTCATACCTACGAGGATGCTTTGCATGTGTTGTTCCTGGAGGAGTTGAATAGCAGCTGGCGAAAGCTGTGATGGTGGTCTGTTGTCCATGACGCCTAGGTCGGCAGGGTGAATCTTACGGTTAGCAGGCAACAGTTGCTTAGGAAGTACAGTTGGCATGACTGGGGTCAAGGGACCTTCGAGTGCATGGATTGGAAGTTCCGGCATTGGGTCGAGACCAACTTGCTTGGAAGAGAAATCACGGATACGTTGTTCTCGTGCCAAGGTTTGTACTTGTTCACGCAGGGCTTGGTATTGGGCTCGAGCTTGTTTTGGGTGAACGACTCCGGACCATGCATGCTTGGTTGCTGTTTCAGCAGGCTCAGTAAGCCAGTCGCGTAGCCGTTCAGGGTGTCCTACAGCTGCCTGAATATATTCTGGATGAAAGCTATTGCCGCAATAGTTTCTAACTGTGAACTCAGTGAGCAGCGAGCGGTGAGCCTGTACTCGGTCAAAATGGTTGTGCAATCCCGCTAATTTTTCGACCTCCTCACAGAGCAAGATTCTCATGGGTGCTTTGATGTGGGGACGATGGAATATGGGCAGGATAGCACGGACAAATCGGTCTCGATCAATGGTGCTCACATTTTTTTGTCGGAGAGACTGCAGGAATCGATTCCACGCACGCAGATAATGTGGCGGCAGGGATTTCTCAAAATCAAGGGCAGGGATGATATCGCTTGAATGCATTTTGGCTTTGAGTTGAAATTGAGCTTTATCTCCCCAGAAAAGGTAGTCCCAAATAAGAGAAATTGGTTGATATGCCGTCCAAGATAGCTGAAACACATTGTATCCTAGGACTGATCTAACTCGTAGGAGTGGCCCATAAGGAATCGGATGACCATTAAAGTCTATTAACGGCCCTTCTATGTCACTCGGTTCCAGGACAACCGTTTTGGAGACTTTGACACCGTCTTGGTAGTTGCGAAAGTAAAATCTGTTACGTCTTATGCCATGTGTATTCTTGGGGTCAACGCGGAGGCTATCGGGAGTCGAATCAGGGTTCAGTCCAAGGGCACGTAGGATTGCTTTACGATGGATGTCAAGCATAGCACCTGCATTCTCAAGCAGAAAGCGGATGTGCTCCAAAGGATAGTTCATTTGCACAAGCCAAAGGATTACGTGGACATAGTAGAACAGGGAGCTGCAATGGCCAGTAAGTCCGAGGAGTCCTTTCAGAGGGCCGGCTGGGGTAAGATCCTGGCAGGGCGAGCCAGCAATTACAAACCAGCGGCACTGTGGCCCAGCTAATGCAAATGCTTCCTTAAGTATTCGACATTGGTTACGAAGAAGTCGCCGCACATCATCAGCATAAAGCGTGTAAGTGTCCTTGCTGGATTGGGTCCATTCTCCATCAATGCGAAGATCGAATTGTTCACCAACGAGTTGTCTGAGGATGGGGTCACATTCTGCAACAATGATGATGCGCGGGGCACATCCAATAGCTTTAGTGATGGCCGGAATAGCTGAGCCTACACCGTCAAATAGGCTAATAATAGCATATGGGTGAACTTTGGAATACTTAGCCCTTTTGGGAGGGGATGCATCTTTCTCCTTCGCAAAAGAACTATGGGAAACCTCACTTTCACCACTGACTGGAGGGCGGAGACTACCAGCATAGCTACAGGATGGGTTTACATTGTTGTAATTATCATTGGGACGTGACCGGACAGTCTCCGCTGGTGCATGTTCAAGCGTTGGACACTGGGCACTTGCGTTAAGACTGACTGGTGTCGAAGCCTCAGGTTCATGAGGGTGAGGGACATCAACAAGCTCTTTACTGCCAAGGTCTGCATGGGATAGTGGACCGTTATCGTTTTGAGGGGTGTCCGTCAGACCAACTGTGGGTGCCCCACAGTGGATTTCTGACGTACTACCCACAATGTCGTTGTTCTGATCAGCATGTGGAATGGGTGCGCCAGCATGAGGAAAAGGCAGTCCAAGTCCAACCATGGGTACCCCATGGTGGCTGGGATGATCAGTGCCGGCCGGCTTATTTTGCACTGGGGGAGACGTGGGTTGGGTTCCAGGTGGGTAACCAACCACGAGTACCCCGTGTTGATCACCCACCTCGCTGTGTGCAGGGTGAGTGTGTTTCGGGGTATCGGCAGGATGAGGGCTCTCGCTTGGTGGTAGGGGGTCAACTGGCTTGCTATCCAATGCTTCAGTTAACTGATCCGAAGTACTGTTATTTCCCACTTTCTTCCTTGAAAGGTTGGGGGTCTGATATCGTTTGGCACTAATGCCGAGAATATTTTTGGGTTTTAACTTTTGTTTTTTGGGGCGATGAGACTGCTTGGCACACTGAAGTGTGGCAGGTGCAATGGCTTTGTACTGTGGAGGTTGGAAGGAATAAGGCTGATGATCATGTCGACGGAAGACAAAACCCCATACAAAAGAGGTGGCTTTCAGTTGTTCGACCGAGATCCATACATGGCCTTGGAGGTTGTCATAAACGAGAACCTGTCCTTCGTTCCACCGCTCAATGATGAGGAAATGGTGTGACGACTTTCCTTGAACAATGATGATACCAGTGACTAGGAAAGATTGACAAACAGGATTGGCACTCAGGGTGGGAACATTGAAGAGCTGTCCAAGGAGGTGTAAAGCCTTGGTAGCAATTGGCAGTTGCTCAATGGGGCTTGTAATTTTGAGGGTGAAAATCAAACAACCTTCAATTTCTTCATTGTTTTGTTGGTCCTGATTGTAACAGTCACTGGCGTGAGAAAAACCAACATCCTCTCTGTCAAGTGCAAGTCGCGGAGCCCGATCTGCAATCATTCGCGAAAGATCAATGGTATCGTTCTCCAGGTTAATACTCAACATTGTATCAAAAAGAGCGGCTGAAACCTTGCCCGATGCGTTACATGAAAGGCAATTCACATGAAATTGCGCAAAGAAGAGTTCGCAATGGTCTGGAAACAAGTCATCACAGGCCGCAATGATCGCGGTATCAAGGTCAGAAACTTGCCCAGGTGGAAAGGCATTAACGTTAAGGTAGCTGGCAAAAGCAGCGCAGACTTCTCCAATGCTTACTCGTCTTCCTTGCACCGTAGCAGTCTGGTCAGCCCATGTCCATCCATTGCCGATAGCACATAGGACTAGTTCTCTGATGTGGCCATGAAACATGTTGTCATTCCAAGGTGCATGGGTGAGGACACGAAGTGCAGTAACCGCATAGCACATGTAGCTTGGGAATTTTATGAGATAACACGTTGCAAGCTTGGAAAAATAGTCGCAATCGGCATGGGAAAATGAGCTGGGCCATCCAGTGATGATTTCTCTATTGGAAATAAGGAGACTACTGCTTTGTGCACTGCCACATAGAATGTTGTCAATAGGGCTGTGTGAGGCTTTAACAAAGACATACATCATCGCCAGGAGCATGTGTGTTAGCATTGTCATTCAGCGGCTGGTAGGCGGCTTTTTGTGCTAAGAGGTCTAGGATAGTTTCGGGTGGCTGATTAGGTACACTCTTGTGTTCATCTTTGCTGCGGCTCGTTTGCTTGCTGGTCTGCCGACTCGTTTGTGTAGGTAGGCCAATTTTTGAGGTAAGATTGTTAGAATGGTCCTGTTGTTTAGGCGTTGAGTCATTGGCAGTACACGCAGGAGAGTTGATTGATCCAGTGGCCTGAGGCATAAGGTGGGTATGAGTGGATCTGTGGGTGGCATCCTTATGCTGAGTGGGGCTGTCAAGTAGTAAGGGTTGTGCAGTGGCTTTGGAAACAGAATGAGTCTGGGCAGTAGATTGGGAAGTGTCACACAACCGTGAGTGCCCCACGTTGGCGACATCTTCCTGATTAGCGGGCGTACCTGTGTTGTGGTGCACATGTTTCTCCTTGGGGGGACCGAGGTTGTTCGTAATGCCATCCTGGGCATGTTGTTCAGGTTCGAGAGGGTGATTCTGATCGAGGTTGGTCATGGCAAGGTTGTTGTCAGAGGCGAGGGGGTTATGACCATGGAGGGTATTATCATGTTGTTGCAACTCTTTGTCAGAGCTGTGGGTGTCGTCGTCAACCGGATCAAGAGCTGTTGCAACACATTCCATGGGCACATCTTCACAGTGTTCGCCGGTACCTGCCTGAAGGTGCATTTCCGGGGGTTCTGGATGTTTGTTGTTATTGGTTGGCGCAGGCTGCATTTCGATGTCACCCTCAGGAGGTGTGTTGGGAGATCCTCTACACTGCCTGGGTTTGTAAGGTGGGCGATAAGCTGGCCTGTTACCTGTTGGTGTTGGACTCGACTGTCCGTGGGAATTCACACTCTTAGTGCTGTTCATTCCATGGCCGTTTGGAAAATGAGCAGTCGGTGTGGCATTAGTATACTGCTCCTTCAATCCAGCATGGGTAGTGCCAACATCCGGGGTTCTTTGTGATGGTACGCTACAGGCATATGCTTCTCGAAGGTGACAACATTGCGTTTTATCGATGACCTGCGATATTGAAATTCCGGGTGGGAGTGTGATAAAAATTGAGGAGGGTTCAAAAGTACGTATGATCAATTCATCGTAGTACCGTACCTTCCATTCATCACGCTCAAGGTGGACGGATTTCAAATGGAAACACTGTTCTGGGCCAAGTACAATATGATAAAAAAGCCACTTCAGGTGGTCCCTATGCTTGATAAATTCATGATGAAGTAGATCAATCTTAACAGTGTCGGGATTCATCACAAAGGATTCTTGGATGAAAGAGTTGTCACAAAAGTTAACTTTTTGTAGGCATTCCATCAAGGGCATATGCAACTCTTTAGGCGAGAAAAACCAGGCCGGCGGTTGGGACGCAATGGCAATAATGTTAGTAAAGTCCTGCATAGAGTCAATGACAGTGGTGCGTAAATCATAGTATCTTTTGGCTGACTGTTTCTTGTTTGGTTCAAAAGAAAGATGACTGATTCTGCCTTCTTTAGGGATCATTTGTTGAGCAATGACTTTATTCCAGTGATCTCGTCTGGTTTCGACTTCAGTAAGTGACACATCAGCACGAAAATCTTCTGCAGAGGGGCACTGGTGCTGGATGACAACTTGGCCAAGGTCACAATCCAGTGAAAGAGGGAGAGAGTCTTCATGTTTAATCTCGATGTCAAAACAAAGACACTTTTGCTGCGACCTGTCAACCTGACACCAACGAATGGAGAAGTTGACAGCCCTCACCTTTTGTTTTAGTAATTGTACAAGAGATGATTGGTTTGATTGATCGAGTTGGTCTTCATTACACATTGATGAGGGAATTTCAGCCCATAAAATCTGTGCAGGTGCGTGCTGAAACGAACCAATCTTGCCAAATTTGACTTGAAAATGATTATAATCATTGGCGGTCTGTGTGCAATGTGGTTCTGATCGCAGCACGTGGACAGTGAAAGCGCCTTGTTTAGGTCCAATCGGTAGATGAATGTCAAATGGAAGAAGGGCTAAGTGAAGATTAATGACCAGTGACGGCGGTCCGAAAATGGCAAGTCTTCTGTAATTCATGAAATGGTACCTCACTTTAAGGCTGGCTAGTTGGACAAGGATCTCATTAAGCACAGTGTTTGGAAACGTTTTCAAATCCAATACTGACATAGTGATTCCATGTGGAAAATGCTTTTGGAATTCTAAGTCATTCCATGGAAAGAAATGCTTAACCTGACACTCTGCAAGTCCATGCGACCAAGCGGCATCAACAGTTGGCTGAAGGATCTTCTCAACAAGCTCGATGTCTGCCAGGCAATCATTGGCAATTTGGACAGTTAGTGAGGTCACATCAATCTTATCTGATATGCGATGGCATCCATTGGGTCTTCTGAAGTCAATGAAGTTAACTGCAGAAAGGCTCTGAAGTTCACTGATCGTCTGGTGTCGTTCAACAACAGTTCTGGGAAAGACATACTCCAGCGTTCTGCAAGGTCGAGACCAAGAAACATGGCAGTATTCAGCATAAGGTTCAACCTGGCATGCAATGAGATATTTCTCTTGATTATTTGCGGAGCAAAAGGTAACTCCGAGATTTTGCATAAAACCGACATGCTGAACTTTGTCATTAAGGAGGTTGTATAACCATGCAGAAGCTTCAAATTCGCTGGTACTGCTTAGCAAATGTGTCACAGAGCGTACAGGGATTTGCGAGCACGACAAACCTGGATGCAGGTGGTCAGGTAGGTCCGGGATGTCAACAAGGAAATGTCCTCGGAATGCAAGGACCGGGACCAGCATGGTTTGGTGCGCAATGGATTCCCCAACAACAAACGTTTATGCAACAGAATTCGCAAGCGCGTGTGCCAAGTTATGGTTGTGCGAGTATGCCTGGTGGACCAAGGTCTGGAGATTTTCCAAACTTAGGAGTGAACCCAATGAGTTGCCAAGAAAACATGCCGAGTGGCCTGGTTGGAGCGAGCTTGGGAGGTTTGACGCCTCAGGCGGCGCAGATCCAAGAGGTCATGGCCATGTTAGGTAGCATGAGTGAGGGACAGCTACAGACAGTGCAGCAGCATATGCAAGATCGTTTTGTAACTATGCAACAGAGAAGGGTTCCAGAAGTGTTTGGTGGGTCTTGGTAGGGCAGCTGATTCGTCGTTTGTGACTCCGCAGCCATTTGATGTTTTGCCTGGTTTTGGTGTTTAACAATCAAATCATGGAAATTCACAGCAATTGGATGTCTTCGCCAAAAGCGAAAAATGGTTGACACCGGCACCAACACCAGTAGGAACTTGGAAGACAAGAGAAGCAGGGCTGTTAGGTTGGGCTGGCTATTTGGATGAGTTGTCATCCTGGGCAACTGGTGGAAGTTTAGAATTTTCTGTAGAAATCCAGCATAGTAGCCGTTGGCCCGGTCCCATCAGATGGAGTGCTCTCAGTGGAGCACAACAGGCAAGGTCTCGAAGGCTTATGTCCATCTTAAAAGCTGCGTTTCACGACAACTCTAAGTGTGTGGCGTTGGTGAACGCCTTCAGTGAGGGTGTGGCATTACATGGAGTAGGATCTAGTGACAGAGACCAGTCGCAGTAAACCAACAAGCAAACGGGTTTGAACTGCTTAGGCAACTTACTCTTGAATTTTCTCTGAGGTCAAGATCCGAAGCGCTCTCACTAAGGACGCAGATTGCATAGTGATACTATCAGAAGAATTGACTATGAAGCTGCAAGGTTCTCAAGGTTGCTAGGAACTCTCCCTTTGCAGGTGGACACCACAGGACTGAAGCTGGCAGATTCTCACATGCTGGTTGTTCTGTTGAAAAGCCTGCCTGAAACAATGAAGAATTATGTTCTCCACCACAGCGGCGCAGACAACTACGAGTCCTACAGGAATGAGCTTCCTGGAGGGGAATGTAGAACATCATTCTCTTGATGCCGAACTCGTTGATGCGGTGGAAGGCAGATGCGGGAAGTGTGGAAGTCGGAAACACACTGCAGCAGCTTGTACCGTGACTGGAGAAGCACTGCCACAGCATCCTTGTGAACCACTAAGGTTACTCAGGACAGCCAAACTCTGTACAGTAGTGAGAGATGGGGGATACCGGCCACATCCCCCTGGCATGCCATCGCGGAATCTACTCGGGGATCTTTTCCTATTCCTGCCTCATGGCGTGACCGTGCACGAAATCTCGCCCCCTGCGTAGCGTGCGGACATGAAGATAATTCCTCAACATTGGGCTCGTTTCTGAACATCTTGTCACCTTCCGAAATCATTGGATCAACTAGCCCGAGTCGATACAGCCGGATGCGTAATCGCGAGCCACATTCTACATCAGTTCCGCCGACTCTTGCTTGAGCATGGAGGCATGCAACATGCGCCATCCTCAGTTCCCTTGAGCGTCCCTGAATGGTTAACCCGCCTACATGACAATGCTCTGCAAGCGATCCCAACTTGCTTCCTCCCGGAGTCTGTCTCCCCGGCTAGACCCCAGCGTGCAAGTGCAGACAACCATACTCATCCCTGCTATATGCAAACCGCCGCCAATGAAGCAGTTACTCTCCACTCTGCAGCACTTCCCGATCTAGTTTGCACAGCTATTACATCCATTGCCCCGGATCAGCCTATCGCAGTGCTCCCACTTGAACATCCATGGCTTAGCCTCATTGCACCAGCTCGAGCCCGGGTCGCTGGATTCCGCCCTAATGCCAAGATTAGGCGACCCGATGGCTCAGTTGGTATGGCGTTGGTCTTGCCAGCGCTGACAGACTGCCGGTGGTGGTTCGAATCCCTGCTGGTCCACTCGGGAGTCTCAAGTGCGACCCGCCGAAAGGCAACGGGCGCTGACCACAAAAAAATCCGCCCTAATGCCAAGATTGTGCCAGCCTGCCCCAACTCGCCTGATTCCTTCTGCACCTGCCCAGTCCGGAAACTTCGAGGATGAGGTTGACTTCGGGGGATCCGAGCCATCGAGTCCACACCCAACAGAGGGTGAAGATGAAAGGAGTCACAACTCCACGCCAACGGCTCAGTCGTGTCAAGAATCGACTGGCAAGCAAGCTGCCGCTGAAACATCAAAGCCGGTGACCATCAAAGGCATCATCCTAGTTAGTGAAGCCTTCACGGAAATCAATGCTGGATTGGTTATTGTGTTGGCATCTCGACATTGCAGCCCAATTCCAGTGGCTGACCTGGTGGACCCTGATCGTGACCCTGACGAGCTGGCCGCTATTGCCAGCAGTGCCTACCGTGACCATGTTGAGAGTTACCTGTCGACCACCCAACCGCCTTGTGATACTGAAACTGCTGTCTCTAGTGGATTGCTAGGATCACCACTTCTAGGCACGGCCACTCGATGCGCAGCTGATTGGTGTCATGCTTGGAGCATACTGGGACAATGGTCAGGGTTGGTCACGTTTCCAGTGCGTGCAACGGGGCAGTGGCCCCGGCATGGGCACTTGCGAGGAATTCTTGATGGTTTCCAAGGCAGGCAGCCCAATTTTCATAAGTGGGCCCGCCCCGCCTATGAGCAAGGAGCCCTGCCAACACTCAGTCTCCTCCCAGGTGACGTTGCGATCAAAGTGCTACCAGGAGACAAGATGTACCAAGCTATGGAGATTGAACCGGGCTTTATGCGGCCTGTCATATTGCATGGTTTTGGAACAAGGGCCAAGCAACGGTTACCATCGCGACTTGAGGAATTGGCGCAGTGTGGCTGGTTACCATTAGCAGCAGCCCTTTTTGGGACAGCAGAATGGCAGCCACAGTGGCTCCATCATAATTTCCTTCCAGTCATAGGCCTGCGTGTCCATGCAAAGCTTCCTCCGTCTCCGCTGTCGTACCAGCAGGTAGTGGCATTACTGGGGTTGTGGGAACGAAGACCTGACCTGGGAACCCCTTGCCGGGCTCTCGCCCAGGCTGCAGAGCTCGCATTTGGTCTCCCAACAGCCTTCCGAGCACCAGAGGAGTGGACGACATCAGTAAAGGGAGAAGTCTTCGATCTGGTACAGTGTTCCCAGCGGATTTACACGGGAGAGGCAGCCAACACGTCGCAAGCTCCGCATTCTCTGGTTGACCGGCCGAAGAGATGGGCGCAGTGGGTTTTCTCGATGAACAGCCTGTGGCAAGAGGACTCTCCTATGCCAGATCGACCTCTCACTGTACATTGCAGTGGACTGGGAGGCGGACTGTTAAGCCCTGATCATGATTACGACCTGTTCTTCCAGAACCATGCGCAAATGAAAGTGTATGGCCCTTCGTTGGCAATGACGGATGATTGGGAGCAGCGCATCACCCAACTCGGGTTGACCAAGACAACACATGAGTATGCAATCTACCAGCTTTTCTCCACTGCAGTGGGATGGAGTGCATGGAAGGAATTTTTGCCGGACAGATTTGCCAATCTCAAGCTTTTAATCACCCGTGCCATACGGCTGTTGACGGCGGCTACTATTCGGCCAGCGCATGCGAAACCTCCTCACCCCACATGGGTCACAGCAGCTCGTCAAATCTTCAGATGCTACCATCCACAAGGCAAACTGTTGTTGGTGCGAGCGTGCTTTCCCCATCTTGTGATGCAACTGATCACGGACTGCATTCCTCTTTTGCTCTTCAGTGACCCAAAGGCGGTTCCTTCTGCGTCACCATGGAGTCTGTGTGAACGTGGCAGCTTGGGAAGCATGGAAGCCAATGTGATGGCAGGGAGAGCCCTGTTTGGGCGCTCCAGCTCCCCGAGGGCCCGCGTCGCTGTGCCATCTTCCTAGTCCAAGAAAAAGTCATGCAAGGTACTAGTCGGTCCGCCGACTCCCGTGCATACCGTCGAATTGCCCCGAAATCCCTTGAGCTAGTCCTGGTCTCCAAGTCTGTTGCGTTTGCATTTTGTGGCCGCCTCCTAGTGCAACAGCCAACGGAAGTGGAATACTTTGACCCTGAACGAGACTGGCCGAAACCCATTGTCTTTCATGCAAGTTTTTCGGTGGTGATGGAAGAAATGGCTTTCCTTGGTGACACACGAAGCAGATGTGAATTGCTGGTCTTCGCACAGGCCAATCCGGCACGACTCCCGCTGACGATGGGCATCCTGCAGCCAAACATCCCAGTGAGAAGAATGCTAAGTGAACGCCGGACGCAGCTCACGGACGCTTTGGTCCGGGTGCTCTGTCGCTTACTGACACCTATTGGAGTTGCTCTCCTAGGCCCGCATGATGAATATATGCGCGATACCCTACTCCCATTGGCAGCGCATGGGGATGGACATGTCCTTACGGTTGCAGTAGCATTGCTCCTGGCGATCCTCACTGGCCGCTCTGACCTGTGCATCGCAGGCGTTTTTGGTGCCGGCAAGACGCGCTCCTTGGCGGTTTTGCTAATAGCCTTCAGCTGCGAGCTCAGTGATTTCTATGCAATAGTGTACACCAAAGAAAATGTTGCTGCCAAAGCCTTGGCGGATCAAATCAGTGACCTAGCTCCACCCACACGAAGTGCCTTTGGACGGTTACTAGGTCGCATCGAAGAAGGTAAAGGCGAGGCGTATGCAACAAAAATTGATGTTCGATGCAGTGATCGTAACAGGGTTATTGCTGAGAAACGCATATTGATTGCGACTGGAGGCTCCGCTACGGCGGAAATGGCCATGAAATACTCGTCCTTTAGTCTCTGGCTCTCTAAAGTCTGGCTTGCATTTATGGATGAAAGTCAACAGTATGGCAACTACCATGAAATTGCCGCGCTTGCAGCAATCCAGCAACCAGCACTGCTAGTTTTTGTCGGGGACCATAGGCAAACACCTGGAGGTCTATCCAAGGGAAGGGCGGCAGCAGCGAACAGGCAAAAGCTCCTTCATCGTCCCCTGGGGCTACGAGCTTTGAATCGACCTGGCGATTATTTGCCTCCTGCCCGGCTCACCAAGTTAATTGCACTCCTGTGGCCGGATGCAAGCCAGGATAACGACTCTGAAGTGGCGCGGCTACTCAACCTCGGCCAAGCACCACACACAGGGACTTGGGTAATGGCAGCAACTGCCCAACCTTTACCAATCTCCTTGGCGCGCCTTTTCAGTGAGGAAACGCTTAGCCACCTGAATGTTCAGAGTTGCTTGGTGTCTGCAATACTGGCCGTTTTGCTTATTGCAACTGCGCCAGAAGAATTCGGCATCCCTGAGTGTACCACCACGATTGAAGCAGCCGGCCTGGATGGTCCGCATCGATGGGGCATCATACTGCCCAACAGCTCCAGAGTGTCTCTGTTGACGTATAAAGCCATCGTTGCAGTCCGGTACCCGGAATTGGTGCTACATGATCAGGATCCCATACAAATAGGTCATTTTGTCCCCCATGATTACACGGTTGGTCAGGGAGGATTCCGCACTGTGTTATGGGAAGTACCTAGATACTCCAGAGACCTCCTGGCCGCTATTGAGGATATTGTGGTTTTTTTCAATTACCTTCAAAAGTGTTATCGAGACCTCAATCAAGGAGCGACGGCGCAGCTCCTTGTCATGTGTAATCGCACGGCAGTACACACACAACTGCTGCAGCATGGCTTCCAGGCCGCTTGGTTTGGTGGTCTGCGGATTGCCACCACATCGTCAGCAGCGGGAGCCACGGCACGAATTGCAGTAGTGGTACAGACAGGATGTGGTTTTCTCAGTGGAGGACGGCGAGGGGCAACGGCAGAAGACAAAGAGGATTGCTTTGGACGAGCCACAGTTGCGCTCACTAGAGCCATCCAGCATACGTACATTGTCTCCCCCGTTGATATGGCTGGGCTGATTGGGATGGCACAAACACTTGCGGTATACCATTATGGGTATTATACCCTTAAAGATCGCACTGTCCAGTTCCATGAGCCCAAGCACGTGCCATCTGACGCAGAGGCGGTCCTTGAGTGGGGCCTAGATACACCGTTTAGCTCCCAAGACAAACCGCCTCTGGCCATAGCTATGGTGGTGACCGTGAATGGGGCACGATCCCTGAAAAGGTTTCGTTTGGTCATTGCACAGAAATCAAGGCTGCGGCTCACACAGGAAGTCAATGCAGCGCTAGCCTCCCAAAGTCGTGACCACCGCCTCACGGCGAGCAGCTTCTTTCCGTGCTCCATAGATAGGGAATACCTGTACGGCTATGCCGGCGATGGCTATCGTTCTCCGCTTTGGTTGTGTGCTTCCCATAATGGCTCTCCCGTTTTGGTGCATAGGCTCAGAGGAAGTAAGATGTATTTACATCAAGCCACCAAAGATCGGCGAATATTGCTCATCCCAGGTATCCACTATTTTGACGCACACCGTCTGCAACCACTACTATTGCAAGCTCCTGCGCTACAAATACACATGAGAGAGAGCTCTCTGGTAGGTCCGGAAGGAGCTGGTGAGCAGGTGGACGATCCCTCTTCGGATGAAGAACAAGCCACCACTGCAAGTGAAACTGAGGCAGAAAGTGAAAATGATGACGAGGCGACACCCCCAGAGGAGCCATGGTGCCCGCCAATCCCACCGGCCATGGATGATCCTACGGAACAGGAAATTAAAGGTGCTGCGGACAAGTTGGCCACGATGATCAGCAGCTCACAGCCCAGCGCTAGTGTTTTCTATCATCCTGATAACCTTGGAGCCCTTCCACATCTGTGGCTGCAAGCTAAGCTTACCATCTCCCTGACTTCAATACAAGAAAAGTTTGCTCGCCTGTTCATGTCCATTGCGTCAGAATTGTGGCTGCGGGGCGTAATTGAGACGGTTGAGGAGGTCTTTGCACATGCTGCCCGGAGCTTCACCCTCCGACTGGCTGAAACGCTCTCGCAGTACATCTGCTCTCTTACCCGAAGGGCGGAGTCCCTGGCCACCCCAGAGACGGAGTGCCTGCTGTATGCTACTTTCTGGTTTCGCCCAATCCTTTCTGAGCTCATTGTGGCAGCCAGAGAGAGTGCAGAGGTAAATCGGAAACGTGCCCCCAGTGGCCCAGTCAAAGTTGTCGTCGCCAACCAGCCCCACTCGCGGCGTCACACTGGGGTCGACGTGGTCAGTGGTACCACGGCCTTATTGGCGTGGTTTCCGGCAAGCTGGGCCAGCAAGATCGCGCTTGGCCTTGGATGAGGAATTTCAAGCAGCTGACTGCTTTTCAGAGCTCGCCCGAGGATACACACAAGGGGTAGTTGACCCTTATATAATGATGGGCCTGCAACCCACTGGACCCACCCGAGTCAATCTGGAAATAATTGTACCGTCCGGTAAAGGATTTACGCCTGAAATGTGGAAACAGACAGCCACCTTGTGCCCGCTTGATTGGCCGTCCAATTATAGCCTTCTGAGATTGTGGCACACGCCCAAAAGCTTCCACCAATATGCTGCTCAACTCAAGCAACAAGTTCAACATCAACATATGTTCACCCATTGGGAAGTCAATCGCGCTAAGCTAGCCAGCAGAGTGGTGTTCCAACGACCAGCTTATTATGTACCGGAACAGACTTTGCAACAGCAGGTACGAGAGCGCGTCTTCCCTGATCGAAAACTACGCAAAAGAGTACCGGATATTGACATAGCTGCGTTCGACGCCACATGCAACGAAGTACGTCGCTTGGCTGCAATAAAAGAAGCAGAACACCCGGTCTCCTTTGCCATTGGGAATAGCTGGAATGACACTCTCCGAGCAGACAAACGCCATCATCTTGAATACACTCAACGGAGTCAGACATAACCCTCTTTCTTTCCCCTCCCCCACCCTCCTGGGTCGCACCTCTCGTTTCACCTTTTTGTCTTTCTGGTCTTTCTCAGTCCCTGCTTTGGCCCCCTAGTTCGCTCCGTTGGGCCCTTTTTGCTCCGGTCGGACCTAATAGTGGCTTCCCCTTCCGGCCTTTCGCGTCTTTGCCTGTGCTGTCTACCTGGGTCTGTTTGGCCACTGGTGCATCTGTCCATAGACGCGGCAGGTGCATTGGGGTCTTACTTTCCCTGTATTATGGCCGAGCTTAGCACTTGTACTTGTGTGTCTGTCCGTAGATGTGACTGGTGCACTTGCGCTCCTTAATTCGTTTTGTTTTGCTCGTTTCTTTCTGCTGTTCGCCCCTCCCTTCTTCTGTCCTCCTGTCGTTTCGCCTTACTCTGGTCCTGCGCAGTGTGCCTCTCTTCTGCTGTGTCTGCGCTGTTCTCTTTCTCCTTGTCTGTCCTGTGGCTGTTTGCTTGTGTTGCCCGGTGGTGCTTGTGTCTTCGTGCTATCTTTGGCGCCGCGGGCTCGTTGTCTCTGTTGGTTTGTGCTCCTCGCTGTGCTTGTGTGGGCCTCGGTGTTTCCCGTGTTGCCTGCCCTCCCTTGCTGTGCTTCCTGCCTCTGCTTCTCTTCCTCCCCTGCCCCGCGTGTAGTCTCTTTTGTGCTCTGGTCCAGCTCACACTCCTGTGTGCTGGTGCCTCCCTCGGAGTATCTGGTTGCAGCTGTGACGGCTCTGTTGCCCTGCTTTCTTGCTGGGAGTGTGGTTTAGCTTTGCTTTCCCTCCGTCATTCGGTTCATGGCAACGAAGGCTTCTTGCCCTGTGTGGGGTGTTCACCCTCTACACCATGTTACTGGTGGCGTCGGGGAGCTTAGTTCGGCCATACTAAGGCATTCACCGTGATGATGATCCAGGCACATCTTAGACTCCGCTAAGCTGCACTGTTGCTATTCTAATGTGATGTGTGTAGCCTTCTCCGCCCTGTCTTCCTCTGCCTTCCCGGCGCCCCCTCCTTTGGTTGCCGCTCGGTCCTTGTGTCCTGTTGTTCCTTTGGTGGTCTTCCCGCTTCCACCTCTTCTCTGTCTGTGTGGTTGTTGGGCCGTGTGTGCTTCCTCTGCTCCTTACTTTGCCCTCTGCTTTGCTTCTCTCCCTCGCTCTCTCTCTTGGCCACTGGTGCATCTGTCCATAGACGTGGCAGGTGCATTGGGGTCTTATTCAGGCACAAATGAACGGAGAATCGGTTGTTTGTAGGTACGTTTGTTTTCTGGTGGGTGTTTTTTGTTGGTTCTTACACTGAATGAGAGTCACTGACACTGCACTCTTACGACCCACTAAGGTGACTTAGGACAGGCGTTTTGCCTCTGCTTGTAAAGGCCGTCTTTCTTCGGCCTTGCGTGCTAGCTGAAATTTTGCTCTTTAAAGGGGCTGATTGCGTTTTTGCCTTAATTTGGTTGGTTGTTTTGGTTCCCCTGGGTTGTCCTCTGGCTGGGTACTCTCTGTCGGGTGCTAAATTCGACTGAAAGGGGGCGGTAGGTAGCCGGCCGATGCCATGGACCAGCCTGTGCTGCAGCGAGCTTCACCGGTGCTTTCCGGTGTTTCTCCCTGTAGGACTGCCTGGGGCGCCCGCGAGCAGCACAAGACTGCCAACATGGTTCATCATTGGACAACAAGATGTGGTAACTCTGCAGCTTGTCTACTCTCTGGGTGAGTGGCAATTTAGCCGTGGTTTTGCTACAATGCTACAATGTTTTCTGGTACGTACTGCAACGCACTGCGGGTCCTTCAGGAACGATGACATCCTGACATGTCCTGAACAGTTCTGCAGTTTGTATTTCCTGCGAACCTGCTTTCTTTGACGCTACACTGCGACAGCACTGGTACTGTGGCAAATGCAATGACAGTTTTTGCACTCAAGCTTTTTCTGCATGTTGTTCAGCTTTGCGGATACTGGCAAGTAAGCCGCTGACTGTGCCCACACAACGGATGGCTGCATCTCCCCTATGAAACTAGGGGCATGCTCCCCCGTTTGATTTCTTGTCGGTAATGGCATGTTTGGAAGCCGCTCCCTGGCCTTTTGCTTCCTCATTGTCATTGCTGGCCCCCCCTTCCAGGGGGGTTCTGATTTCTTTGACCATTGGATTTGTGATCGCAGTTGACAGTCAAGAGGATGACTATTACGTTCATGAAGGCCCACTACGAGCTGACCTGAGAGGACTCTGAGAGAGATTTCGTGGTAGTCTGCTTTCGTGTACAGCTAGGCTCATGCTAGGGTTAACCTCCGAGCTGAGTCTTTATGTCTGCCTGAGCAGCTGCGACACATAATTCGTTTGTTTGCATGTTTTTGATAGGGATGCAGTGGACTTTCCACTGCTTCCTGGTGCAAATCGATTCTGTGGGTGTTTCGTTTGGGCTCTGGCCCCGTTTTGTTTTGGTGTTTTCCTGCTTTTTGTTTCGCTTTTTTCGCTGGCGAAACGCAAGTCTGGCTGGGGGATTTGCGGGTCGTCGCTTTGGTGTGGTTGTTGGTTCTTTGTTTTGCTTCAATCGATTTGCTGATTTCAAGGACCGTGCGTCCTTGTACAGATGTTTTTGCTGCTTACTCACACGTAAGGACCGAGCCATTAGCGCGACATCGGCCAAACTCGAGGAAAAAAAACCTTCTGTACAGTTACAGCTCTTCAATCCGTCAGTCCTAATGAGTTGATCTTAGTAATCCCTCCCGACGATACACCATCCGAACCCTCGATACAAATCGTAGGCCAATTCGATGGCAGTTGTATGCGCGAAGAAGCCTTAGGAGGAGCTGGATATGTCATATATGTAATAGAAGGTGGTCGGTCTCGCGTTATTGCATGTCGGTCAGTCGCTCTGCCGCATTGTTCAGATAATATAGAAGCAGAAATCATGGCCTGTTTGTATCTGGTTGAAGAAGTTGCTGTTGTCGTTAAGCAGCTTTTATCGAGCCGCGGCCTCACGCCCAAGGTGGTCATCCAAGGTGATATTCTCCCTGTCATTAAGTACTTCCAATTTGCAGGCCGTCTCCGAAGACTAGATATGCACCAACCATTGGAAAGCATTCGAGCAACCGTAAGTCTGCACCTCCCTTGTAGTCTCTTCATATACCTGCCTCGAGTTGCTAACGGCATAGCGGATGATTTGGCAGGGCAAGCCTCTCAGTTCCTTTTGGCTAAATATAGGAGCGACCCCTCTGCCTTCAATCGGAATGCTGGGCCGGTGTCCATCAAACCATCATTCCCCACGGGTCTCTTTCAGGTCGGAGGCTTTCACATTCAAAGTTTTGAACAGCCCTGGAGCCAGCCGATACTTACCCTAGTAGAGAGGCCCAGCATTGATCACGGTCTCCTCCGCAAACACGTGACCCTCCACCCCCATCACCGCCAGCTGATCGAATCCTATCTCTCCCCGTGTCTACCGCAAAACTGCAGTATTGAAATTGACTATTCCCCCAAAGCTGCCGACAACCATGGACGAAGATATTGCTGCACCATAGGAGGCCAGCGACTACCGAGAGCCGCCAGGCTTTTATTGTTCGGACGGAATCATTGCGAAATTGACCTCAAAGGGTCTTTTTATGAACTTGTCCGACGCCTGGGATTACTTTTTGCGCCAGACTTAGTACCCCTCCCAACCATCGATGAGTTTCGCGCGCAGCTAGCCCGTGACCCCTATATTCAAAAAGTAGAAGCAATCTGCCCTGACACCATCAAGCAACTCCCACTGAGGATTATCAATAGCTCCCTTGATGCTACATACCGATATCTAAGCTCTCTTGTTGATGACTCCCCCAGTGCTAGTGTAAGCGCAATCCTTTGCCAACTCTGGTCTTTGAGTACAACCCTGACTACTCAGTTGCTACCGCGTTTCCGCCCAGAGTTCCTGGTCAACCATAATGACAGCGCTTTTAGATTGCTAGAGCACTTTGAAGCCATAATTGTCGAGGACACCATTCATGCCCTCATTGCCCGACACCCAACACAATCCTTGGTGTGGCTACACGATGGTTTTTAGTTGCTCCCCCGCCTCCTGAACAAATGGTAAGGCAGATCGAGAAGGAAGTTCTGTCCAAGCATCAGCTTTACTTCGGTCAGCCATGGTTCAAAGTCACCTCCCTTGCAGCGGCGCGCAACGCATACGTAGACACCCTCAAGCATACCGCCAGTAGCCATGCCCTATCCCTCACCCGTCGTACACCCCACAATTGCCAACGTAAACAGCGCAATGCTCAAGGATCGCCACACATTTGCACCACCCCCTTGGAAGCTCTTGCCAAATTGCGCGCTCGACGTGAACGCCCGACGTGAGTGAGTTGAAACGTCTGCCCGGACTCTGTTGCCGCCTCGGTGACCACAAAGCAACCGGTTCTCTGTTGCTCACCTATCCGGGACTAATGCAACCCCTAATAATGAGCCTCAGAATTTACTCCATTATAGTCAACTTAGTGATCTTGCGGAAGGTGACCCGACCCCAAGACAGACGGCCTGCCACTGCCTAGGCAATTCCAGGCCACTGCAACGTAGTTATTGCTGATTGAGACCCCCTGTGACTGCCAATTAACCTTCATCAGCTCACTACCTTATTTAATTTGTACCTACCCCCCGCCAATTTAGCTCTTATGCCTCATGAACGCTGGTCAGGGCAAGTGGGGTGGGCTCCCAGGGGTACCCTAGGTAGCTTTCCCCACTTGCACAAGACCCATGAGGACATTTTAACACTGAACCACATGCCTCGGATAGTGGAAGGCCTTTTCCATAATTAAGTAAGCTAGCCCAAAGTGTTACATGCGCACTAGCGATAACCTGGAGGACACCAAATTATGGGCGACCTTTTGCTGCCCACCAATTATATGGCACTCCCAGGTGATTAAGTAGTCCCCCAGACAGGACCCAGTTTCAGCCGCTCACTGAGCATCAGCTAAGCCTAAATATCACCCTGCAGATGCTATTAGGTTGCCAGGCTGTAGTAACTGTTCAACACGACCGTGTCCACCTCACAGTTTGATTATTGATGTATCTCGCAGTATAGCTCCACTCTGTTTTGAACTCCTGTTTGCTTCCTTCTGAGTGTCCAGAGGGAATCAACTTCCCACCCAGGGGAAACGGTGGGGGGGAAAAAAAAAAAAGAGTTACGGTTTCTCTCTGCACTCCAGCTCCTCAGCAAACACAAGCATCGTGAAGCAGAGTGCAAAACAGTTTGCCCTGAGAGGATGGACTAGCGGTGGGACAATTTTTATGTCGCACTTCATTCTCAGCCTGTTGGACAGTTCCGTCACTAGAGGTGTCCTGGGAATGCGCAATCAAGCATCTTTGTTCAATGGCACCCGTGCAATTGCCATACGACCCTTTCTGTTCCCAAGGGTACCTTGGGTAATGGAGAAGGTTACAGCGACCCGCATCGAGTTGCTCAGGCCCCTTCGGACTGATATAAAGCACAAAAAAACAGTAGTAATCACTTGCTGTACTTGAATCTCGTTTTCTGTCTGTCCGTAGAAAAGCCTTGTAACATGCCATATTCTCCGACCCTCCGATGTACCCGCGCATTGTAATCCACTGCACAGTCACAAGCTTATAGATTTTTATTGGTTTCGGGCCTTTCTATCCGGGTGCTGTACCAACTGGTTAGGCGCAGTAGTTCAAGCTGAGCAACACTGCCCTTCAGCGTTACGTGCCACTCCAATTGTTACCTTTGTCGAATGGAGCATATCATAGTCAAAACGAATGGATGACACTTCCCTGTCCACGCTCAGATGCCAGCAAATGCTGGGTAGTTATTGCTGACTCGCACGTCCCAGGGAAAGATATATCTTCTCTGCTCTAACCATAATGGTAGCCATCAGCACACTACCCAAGCGCTCAACCCCTAATCTCCCTCCTTTGTAGCCAACCCTACTGGTGGATGTTTCATACAACTGGCCAAATGTTTAAAGGTTGCTCCCAGGAATAACTGTTGCCCATTTGTCATACGTCCAGTTTACCGCATTGAAGAGGGCCCTTTATCACGATATACATGACACACCCTTGCTCCTGATAGTTATTGCCGTGTTGGAAGCATCGCCATGCTGAGCAACGCCTATACTTAGAGTTGTTTCTCGCTCTCACCTTACCAACCTGCGCACTATCTCAGCTTAGTTGTAGAACTACCATCAATGTGGCTATAAGAAATTCCGCAGAATCGTCAAATGAATGAGGGTTGCTCCCGGGTGATGGACATCACTTTCCACACGACACCGCAGAAGATCAATGGCCATGCACCACCGACGCAGGACAGAGAAGTACCACGATGACGCCTCCCTCGTACAGGGTGATAGAGCCGGTAGGACAGTCAGTACCGCCAAGTTCAAGTAGATAGTGCTCTCGCCGCCCATTGCACCTCATACTCAGAGCTTGATAGAGCCTAGAGGGCTAGCAGTGTAGGACAGCTGCTGTTCCCAAGGGTACCTTGGGTAATGGCGAGATTCTTAACTACTACTCTGATATGCGGTACACTGCTCCGAACCGGTGCCATCATAATGTTCTGTACTTAATTCGCGCCGAAACAGCCTTTGCCTTGCCCCATATGCCAGATGGCGGCATGCAGCTGGAAGCTCTCTTTGGTCAGCAAGTCCTGGCGCTGGTGTCCTGGACAGAGTTTAACCAGAGCACCAGGCATTGATTTGCGATAGCTCGCATACATGTGCGCCAAGTAAGCAGCTCAAAAATTGCATTTTACCGCATGGTCTCAATGTTTTTACCAATTTTCGGGCATATCCATTTGGATGGTTCTTGATTGCGGGCCCTTTGCAAATACTGAGTGACCATTTAATTATTCAATAATTTTTCAGAGGTTGATGAACTCTTCAGACATGCTGAAAGCAGTTGCTGCACTGGCTGGTGCTTCCTAATTACTGGTGACATAGCTCCGGCCAGCATCTTGCCATTAAACTATCATTGTTTGTTTACTTTTTTGGTTGCAAAGCTCAACAAATTGACTGCAAAATAGTTTATCTCCCTGTAACCTAGAGGGACTATGCAGGACCTCAATTACTGGACAATGATAAGAACCAAACGTCTGCGTGAAATGGAAAGTTCACTCCCTTAGAGCAGCCCATTGTGCGTTAAGTAGGCAGCACGTTCACAGGAGTGCTTGTTTCTGCCAAGGCCCATGGACTAAGGGAACAGTCTACTGGATACGTGCGGGGCACCGTGATGGAAGTACGTTCCAAAATCCATCAACAGAGCAGCGTTAACTCCATGGCTTCCACAATCAGAGAATGGTAGCTGGTGGTTTCTGTCTGTACAGTTAACTTCTTCCCATGCCAACCATTATCCCCCCTGCCTGAACATATCCAACTTACCAGTGGATGTAGCTGATTAGGGCCGCCCACTATGCTTAGCAACCGTCCGCCATTCTAACATTCTAAGGTAATCATACCCCATCAGTGTACCCTTATCCCTGGTTCTGAGCCAAAGGGGTGTCTATCTAGTCATTGGCTGCCCTTAAGTAATTGTCTGGTTGATGGCACGACACTAAATACCACTCCAGTATAGCAACTGCTTAAACATTTGCCCCTCTACTGCCACAGCCCAATCTAGGTCCCCCGATATGCAGGACGCTGGGAACAGCCGAATAGCCACTAGGGCCCCAAAGCACACTATTGGCATGTTGCATTAGGAGGTGCTCCAAGTGCATATTACTTGTGTATCTTTGTCATTGCGTCCGTGAATTTGGGCTAGAGCTTACCCGCCTCTGTGTTTCCTGTCCACTGCCATGCTTGCTGCAGGACGTCCATCAGCGCTGTACGGCAATTCGGACCTTATCCATGCACAGGGCAGCACGTAGCGCAACTGCTGACCATGTTCGTGCCTTACTCCAGCAGCTCCTTTTTGTCCATCGTGTTAAACTTTTGGCCATGAGATTGCAGTACCAGTTGGAGGAAACCATGGATGACCTGGACGACATAGGGTTTGACGAGCAAGTGCTAAGCGGAGTATTACGAACCGCCCATCTGGAGATAAGTGGATTTATCGCCCGTTGTGACCAAGCGATGCTCACGACGGAACAACGCATCCTGCGTATACTAGTACGATGAAGTGCCGAGCAGCAATGTACAGATAGAAGTTTTTGACCTGGATGCACTGAGTGCCAACCTGCCGCCAAGAAACAGTCAATGCAGTCAGCAATCCGTACTCCCTCGAAACCGCCATAGAACCCCTCTACCAAGTGAGTCGTCACATTGTAGGTATATATCCCCCTTTTTAAGGGATAGAGCTGATTGAAACTGCTTCACGTACTCAAAACCGTCTACGTAAGTAGTCCCTCATGCCCTCACCCCCCACTGTGCCCCTCACATCCTGCATAGTAGGAACACGACACATGTGTCTATCATCCCCCTACTGTTCCCGAGGGCACCTTGGGTAATGGTGAGGGTTCAGCTCTGTTTTCACTCTACAAGTTACTCATCTCACATGGTTTGCACACTCATGATTATCACCTTGGTTCAAACATCCTAACGGTCATCTATCCTCTCAATAATGCGTGCTCCTTGCTGACAGTGCTCCTCATGGTCTATCGTCTATAGCATGTCTTGCACCGATAGCCACCTTCCTGTGTCATGCGCTGCTGCCCCGCCACTTGTTCCGCTCCTTGCTACTCCACTCCACTCTGTGTCTATGCCTCTACAACTGAACAACAATGCACCTTCACTCCAACCCAGTCACCGGCAACATGTTGCATACACTTCCCACCACAGCTGTGGTTGTTGCTTTTTGTTTCTGTGCTTGAGCCGAACATGACTCACTGTCTCCGTCAGCAGCCGTTGGCTCAAACTGCGAGGACACCGCACCTGCATAAGTCAGAGTTGCCTGGGTCCTCCTTGTCCCCAATTTCTAATTTGCTCGCCCGTTCATACATTCAAGCCAACACGGGGTTCTCGTTGTTTGGCCGCTGCCCGCAATAGCGAGTGGTTCCTGTCGTTTGGTCCAACCATACGCCACGCAATAGCCTCCACTCCGGAGAGTGCTGCCACTGCAGGGTACCTGTTGCTGGTATGCCGAAGCCAAACCCCTTTCCGTCTGGCCCAATCAGTGTTTCCGATCAACACTTACTGGACATGTCGGCTGGAATGAATTGGGATATGCGAGATGCCAGCAACGTTCGCTTCCTTGCAGTGAGTGGCACAATATGGGTAGGAGATTGCCAAGCAACATATAACTTCACGCTGGTAGAATACCAATTGTATATCGACGAGGTACCATGGCTTATCTTTTCTACTCTTGCTGATGTCCTTGAGAACGAGTTTGAACCTACCTTTTGGGAGACCGTTAACTACAGCCGGAAAGAGCGGTGGGGTTTTCTTGAACCACCCTGGGATGGACAAGCCTACGGTGTTGCGCCACCGTATACCAAAATCCGATTATCCATCTTCAATAATGTCGCTCATACCATGCGTGTCGTGCAACCCTTTGTGTGGAACCAGACCCACCTGAAAGTTCACCCGAACGGAGCAGCGGTTTTCCATGAGCAAAAGAGACTAGCTTTCCTGCTGCCTTTGATCATAGAGGCCCATGAGTTGCTACCGCCTAAGCCACTGTTCTGGGTCAATGATGACAATACCATCCCATTGTGGAGAACCACCCTGTGGACGCATGAAGAAACGATACAGTGGTTAGCTGAGACAGGAGAGCCGTACCCAACTGAATTGCGAGATGAAATCCAGCCACGCATTAACCAACTCAAATCTTCGCAGCATGCGAAGCGTGCACAACCTCCGCCTCCACCGCTACCAACCAGGTGGACGGAGCGATCCGCAGCAAAACAGTCGGTACCAACACTGCAAGCAACTACTCCGCAGGACCCTAAGGGTACTCAGAGCACGCCACAACAGGTGGCTGACCGAGAACGGCAATATATGGAATTGCAGTCTATTATTGCTCAAGCAAACCAACGGACGTTGGCAGACAGCCGGCCAGCTGATGTCAAGAAAACCCAAAAACCAGCCAATTTGCTGGCCGCAAGTCAACAAAGTACAGACAACGCGGCAACCGCCGTATCGACCAATCCCAGCACAGGCGTGGTGGCAGAAGCTCCAACTCCACAACAAAGCAATCCGCCAGCTAAAATCAGTGCACAATCATTATTTAACCAAAGACCAGGCCCACCATCGGCCCTACCCGCGACCAAATCACAAGCGGATACCCCGGGTACCGGCGTGTTATCCTCCGACTTCCACTCTGCAGCTCACAGCAAAGATGATGGACAGCAACAACCTCCAGAGCAGCCTGCAGCTAATGACGACACACCGACAGAAGAATCGTCGCCTGCAGATGCACCAAATGAATCGCCAGAGACTCAAGCAACTGACACCGCTGGTGCTAGCAGCCCTGAGCCCGCCAGCGAATCCAGGCAGGACGTCGACCTCGCCGCAGCGGACATCCCGACGTTACAGAACATGGAGAAGACAGCCTGTGAAAGAGTTGCAAGATGGCCAATCACCAGGCACTCCGCAGGCCTCTCCTGTCGCAGATATGGACATGGAAATTATTGACTGATCCTGCAGACAGCTAGCACTGTGTGCACCTGACTGTGTGAAACCACCTGATCAGTGCCATTACTAATGCCGCCTACCCCACAGATGCGCCAAGAGAAAAGCAGCTGCGTGCCAGGGTAATACCCCCCGAACCTACCTTATCGGAGAGTATCCACTCAAGTATGACCCCCACAAGCCAGAGTAAGGGGATTTATGGGGAATTTTTTGTTTCTACTAAGCTGTCTTGGTTAGGCGTTTGTCCCAGGCCCTGTCGCTGTCAGTCATCTCAATTCCTGTTGAACTAACATCTGCTTTGGGTAAAGAAGGTTACATAAACTGTCATTGGCTCAATTGTTTGCACTGCAGCTTTTGTGGCTCCACTAGTTCTCATAGCTAGGTCAGCCATCTGACATCAATTCGCACACCAAGGTGGTAGTCAAACCTTGATTGTTTTGTTTCCTCTTTTGTTTAACTTCCAACGAATTGGCCCCGCAACGGGGAACCCCGACCCCGGGTGCCGGGCGTTCGGGGTTCCCCTAGCATTGTCAATCCAGTTGACACATTTTGCACTCCCTGCCCAGATAGCATCCAATATTTCCGGCTGGTCACTTGGCACCTGACACCCGGGTACCGGCTGTTCAGGGTCAAGCCTGCGCCAGCATGCTACAACAGCTCATGACACCAAACAGGTTCATTTCATTGGCGTCGCCTGACCCTGACGACTCAGATACAGACATCGAACCAACAGAACCAACCGTCCCAGATAACACAGTCGAGGATGTGTCAGTGGACAGTGAAACAGAATACTTTGACGCCCTCGAGACAGATGATGACACTCCGTATTTCCAACAAGGGGCTGAGCCTCCCCCAAGGGAGCAGTGGGAAATTGCCGCACCTATCGATTTCTTCGATGTACAGGGGGTCTCACAGATAAGCCGCCAGCTCGATGAACTTTTCCTCTCGGAAAAAGAAATTGAAACCCCGCTCGGCATGGACGATATCAAACAAAGGTGGAAATGGGCCGATGTCGGCTCTTGTCGAATGCCCCGGTCACCCCTGACATACCCAGCAATCATGGTGGACGAAGGGAACGGAGTCCGACGCCCCGCAGCCAGCCAGGTCCATCATAGAACGCTCTTCCAGTGGATAATAGATAACCTCTCATGGTTGCCACAGTATGCCACCGTCTATGTCTATGTGGACAACCGCAAACTGTCAGGCACTGATCCTCCAGCCTACTGGCCGCATTTCGCACCCTGGATCAAAGGCAGATGTACAGTTACTGGCCCCTACCGGGAGAAAACGACCGCTATCCACTTTCCCATTAATGCTGACACAGGTTTGCATCAGGTCCACTATACCTGGGCGGGTGCTGCAGCCCTGGAGGCGCTGTGCCTAATGTTTCCCACTGTAAATTTTGCACTAATCGACTCTGACTGCGTGCCGACCTCATTGTTTGAGATAGCCGAACTAATCAACCTTATGACGGACAAGGCAAGCAGAGCCGAAGCAATGCAACACAACACAATGGCCAGCTCTAACCAGTGCCCTCCTGCAGTACTCCTTGCCACAGAAGCCAAAGCTGAACTTAATGCCGGCTTGATCATTGTGACAGGGCATATTCCGACCGGTACAGCTGATGTTGATATGGACCAAGCAACCCCGGATGCATTCGTGCCCCCGACTGCTGCCCAAAGCTCCTCTCCGAGTGATGCACCCGCCCCAAAAGCACGACGAATAGCCCACCCCGTTAACCGCAGATCAGCGGATGATTGGGTCACCGCACTCCAAGATAGCCGAGCCAGTTTCCTAGCTACAACCGCTGTGCCAGAAGACCCCGCGGAGGCGATGAGAGGCGGACTACTTCTCACCCCTTTACTAGGCTGTAAAGCTAGAACCCCGCTTGACTGGACACATGCATGGGCAATGCTAGGCGAATGGGCGGGAGCCATTGCATTCCCCATCCCGGAGCAAGGAGAATGGCCGCGTCATGGAGATGGCCGATACCTCAGACCGGACTTTGTCGAGCGGACCCCGCCTTTCCTTACCTGGGCGCGCCCTATATTCGAACAAGGTGCACTCTCCCCTATGTCTGTTTTTCCAGCTGACTTCCCCATACTCTGTCTTCCAGGAGACAAATTGTTCCAAAGCAAGGAGTTAGCCACAGGGTATAGCCTGCCACCAATAGTGCACGCCTTCCATGGGAGTAAAGTAGGCCTGGGACACCAACTTCAACAGTGGCAAAGCAAAGGGCTGCAACCGCTTGCTGTGTCGCTCATAGGAGTCGATGAGGCACCCCCGTTATGGACACACCCCACAGGCTGCGATTTCGTGAGAGGGAGTAAAATAGTCGCCAAGCCGCATGTCCCGCAACACCGAAGTCTTACCAAGACGCAGGTGTTGCTGCTCCAGAGCCTTTGGACACCAGTGGAAGCCCCTAATAGCAACAATGACCACACACCCTGGCCCAAGACTTGCGAGCCTGCCTATGTCTTCTGCGGTCAGCAAGCGAGCCTACAGCTCCCTACTGCCCAAATCCTCCCTCTGCTGGAGGCACTGCAACGACGACTGGAAATCGACCCTAGTAACGCAGAATTAGCCATCAATGAGGTTCTTGCCAGCCATACAGACCCCAAATACACTGATTGGAAAATCACTGTCATGGATAATACCTCCTGGCAACTCAATGACGCTGACCCAGGGTCCCTGGACGTTCAGTGCATTGGGTTGGGTGGAGGAGAGCTCGATGAAGATTGGGACGTACTGCTAGCTTGCAAAAAGGAAGCGCATGTGTATGGGCCATCCCTTAGCAAACAGGATGATTGGAATGCAAGGGCTGGCACAATTGCAGGCACTGCCCACACACAAGAATACTTGCTGCTGCACATCGCCATGTTTCCCATAGGTGCACACCTCTGGTGCCGTGTCTTAGGAATGCCCAGTGCAGACCAATTGCAGGCACAGATCATCAGTCGGGCCATGAAACTGTTGCGCTTCTGTCCTATTATCCCAGCACATAGGAAACCGCCGTGGCCAGGGTACCTGCATGGCCTGCGGCTTTTCACTAAGTTATTAGTGGCACATCCGCTGGTTGGAGTATGCCTGCCCCCTGAAATCCGTCCAGTAGATCTTCTGAGATTAACAGGATATATGATAGGCTCTCTCTACATTCGAGGACACAGCGCTGGCTCGTATGCAGGAATGGTATGGGAGACCATCCTCTCCAAATTCCCAGACTTTGGTGGCAAAACCGTACTAGCAGCCATTGCTCTGCCACCATCGCTGCTGACAGCACACAGCCTATCTCAGCTTCGACAGATCCACCTCATTCACCATGCAGAGGACAGGCTTTGCGTATGGAACCCGTCGAACCATGACATTAAACTGCTTAGGCAACGGGGCTTTGCAATCACGCATATCACAGGATGGAGAGCATACCTAGGCACTGCACAACACAACTACTCGCACTGGACACGAGTTGCCCTCCCTGAGGGACGACCAGATATGGCGCAGTTAGAAGGTACCCCAGGAGTGCTCCCCTTCGAAGTTTACTCACAGGCTCCCCTCCGTCTGATCTCATGGTGCAGCTTCGAGCTCCCAAAAACAGCCAAAAAACTCCTGCGTGAATTAGCTGAAATGTGCGAGCTACCTGAGACCACGACACAGGCACTTGTCACCCACATTGCTGTTCACAACTCAGAGGTAAAAACGGAGCAAGAGGCAACGCAATACTTAGCCTCGTTGGCAACTGTCACCATTTCGTCACGGACCAAATTGCTCAACTATACCACCATGGTTCAACATTTCCTTGGCACCTTGCAATTGCCCATGGCTGTCTACATGTTAGACTACTATTTGCCCATGCTCAGCCCCAATGAAGGCTATAATGAAACAGGGTTAACAATGCAAAGTGCAGGACCTATCCGTCAACCATGGCAACCCATTACTTTTGAATTCCTCTTCAAAGGCAGCGAATTTGGACACTGGAAAGTCAAAGGCGGACAAGATGCATTTGCGTTCCGACATCCTAGCTTGGGCAAAACTGAAGTTTTCAGCCTCCGAGCCAGTGATGCGCACCATCACAAAGTTAGCCCCATCGGCACGGGTAGGCTTGTTGCAATGGTAGGCACCGCAGAAGCTCCAGCCGATGACGGAGGAGACCTTCAAATCCTGTTTGGGTTGGTCCTAGCCATCACGCCACGCACATCCAAAAGCAAGGATGAGCTGGCTGCCTCCCGCATATACAGACAGTGCAACCCCAGATTCATCGAAGTTGCCTTTCTCTCAGAGCCAGCCATTGAATTTTTTGCAAAGGAACAGCTTGTAGCCCTTCAAGACTGGTATAGTGCCTCCGGCCAGCGCCTGGACCCCATTGATGCGACCGTTCAAGGACAGAAAAGCCCGGTCCCAGGGACCTTCTTTCTACATACAATGTGGATGTTCGGATGTACCAAGCCTACCAGAGAGGTTACCGCTGTCGCGCAAACCCCCCCGTGCAGATACCACCTGGGATTAGGCATCTACAATGTCCAAGCGGCAGTTGAAGGAATGGAGGGCAACAAAAGATCACATTTCTTGCATTTGTGCGGCCAGTTGCTACGCCTAGTGCTAATTCCATGTCACGTAGAGGGTGAGCTTCACCCCTGGACCCGATCCACTGCACTATCCTTTGCCGCTGAGCTCGACGGACATGTCTTGGGCACACTCTGTGCAGTGACAATGGCGTTGCTCACCAATCGGTTAGACCTGTGTATCCAAGGGCTTTTCGGAGCAGGCAAGTCGAAATCGATGGCAATCCTCATCCTGGCCTTGATTGAAATCGATGCTACTGATAGCCTCAAAATATTATTCATCTGCAAAGAGAACTCCGGCACTAGATCCTTTGCTGACCTCCTCCTATGGCTCGACCCCCCGTCGGGGGTGTTTGGGCGCATAGGTAGGCTAGTGGGAGACCAAGAACGTAACAAAAGCAGTTACTCCCACACGAAATTCGACATACACCCGAGAGAAAGAAGGCAAATGCTGAATAAGTGTCAGTTAATTTTAGCCACCGGGGGAACGGTAGCCCAGGATCTTACTATGCAATGGTCCACAATGGGTGGCTTTATGCAAGAGCTCTCCCTCCTGGTCATTGATGAAGGCCAGCAATATGGTACTGACAGAGAAATTGCAGTCATCAGCCTGCTGAGACAGCAACCCCTGGTCTTGTGGACAGGAGACTCTGAGCAGACACCCGGCGGCATTGATCGTGCAGCCCGCAACGCAAAACGATCACGACAGCTCCTGTTGGCCAAGAAGCATGGGCTGCGAAGCGACCGCAATTATTATATGCCAGCTAACCTTGCCGATGCAATGATCCGACTGCTGGACGGTTCGGCCAATGAAGGTTTAGCGGCTCTTAGTCAAATCCTCAAACGAGGCCAGCCCACGTTAGGTCAGCTATGGACAAGTCACCTCTCGCCGCAGGATGCGGAAGACCTCAGGGCAGCCAGCACTGTTCTTCCAGGCCTTAGAGCCCAATTTGAAGCCGCCCAGCCAAATATGCAACGGCACTCCCGATTTGTGGACTCAGAACTGCTGGCAGGTACCGCTATTAATTTTCCACGGTCCCTCGTGCGCCTTGCCTGGATCTTGCAGCATGCCGCTACTCTCCTACCCATGGCTGGAGACATACAAGCTAAATTCCCAGACCGCCGGAGTGAGTGACATCCACGCTTGGGGGTTAATGCTTCCCTCCAGCTCTAGGGTTAGTCCTGTGACATACCATGCAGTAGTTGCAGTTAGATATCCTGATCTCTGCAGGCAGATCAATGGCCTATGGGAACTGGGAAGTTTTGCCTCGGGAGGACTTCCCGACAAGCCACCAGGGTTCCAATTAGTGCTTTGGGATACTAATGCTAGGATTAACGGGTTGGTAGCGACAGACCTGGAGACTCTTGTGTCAGAGGTACTCACCCCCTTCCCACACAATGCTGGATTTGCAGATGGACTTTTTATCATGACCACGGCAACAGATCACAAGAACAACTTGAACCGCTCCGTGCTCAAAAGGGATTATGTCCGCACCCTGCGTGTAGAAACAATAGCCAATTCAGCAGGAGGAACAGCACAGGTATCAATCGTAGCTCAGCCCAGTATTGGATTTTTAAACACCAAATACTACTCCAATGGCTCCCCTACGGAAGATACCGAAGACTGCCTTGGCAGAATCACTGTCGGACTCACCCGGTCCAAATCGTTAACCCTGCTTGTCTCCCCGCTAGACATGATGGGGCTCATGGGCATGGCGCAGGTGATTGCGACAATTGCATACGGCATCCGGGGCCTCCGGAGAGGAGAAACGACATGGAGGTGGCCTGACTTTGATCCTGACCCAGTTCAAGAGAATCTAGCACAGCTAAGCCGGTGGTCACTGAATTCGGCACCAACCTGGGAGTTCCCTCCCCTTGCAATCGCCAACCAATACTACGATCAGCAAGCCGAAGAAGTGAAGCAAGCGAGATACCGTCTGATATTGGTGCGCGGGTCGGACCTTCGCTGGCTAAACAGGGAGCGCCTCCAAGAAGTCAAAGCAGGCTTAGCAACTCAACACAAGTGGCTCCCCGAGCAGAATCTCCCTTTCTCTGAAGTCGTCCTATATGCCTACGCAGCTGATCGCACACCCTTTCCCACCTACGTGTGCCTGCCCTCAGGACTGTATAAAGCCCGCACCGGGCATGTAGTAGCACAGACGGGCCCAGAACAGGAGATCCTGTCCCTGCCTGGTATATACTTCTTTGATGGATGGCGATTACACCCCAAGTTGCCGATCCCAGATCACTTGCCGCGCGCAAAAGAGGCGCCAGTCCAAGGTACCGCTCTCACTGCACTTGCGCCTGGCACAGAACCCAAACGGTCGCCTGAAGAAGAAGCGAGAGACATCCTTGCAGTAGCTGCCAAGAATCAGCCCGAAGATGGGCCAAACACAAGAAGAGCAGCTGTCCGCGCATGCAAGTACTTAAGAGCCATGGTCAACCAATATGAGACCACCATCCAAGCCGTGCATATAGCCGCCCGCACCCATACGCAAAAAAGCAAGGGCACGGTAGGACCAGCAGTTGACTATCGCCCGCAAGGAGAAGCCCTCCCAGTTATCTCCGCAGACCTGACCTCCGAATTACTGCATTGTTTGTCCACGCTCCCAGACCCATGGCCCCTGGCCAAGATCACCATAGACATGGAGAAACCAAGCCAGTGGGTCTCAAAGTTGTGCAGACTTTACTTTGCTGATGAGTATGCCAAGCGAACAGTTGGACTGCCCTCACGTAGGCATGTCCCGGACATTGCGGGTGCACTTCGAGCAGTCCAAGCCATCCCCAAACTCGAAGTCAAAATGATTGAATTTTTAGCTGAGTGGATGGTCACTCTTCTAATGCCAGCCTCGCACGTATTGGAAGTGAGGGCACCTCACCTTTCCTTTATGATGCTCAAGGAATACTGGTTTAGAGAGCTGTACCTAGGCCTGAAAGTCACAGCATCCTTCGACCGCTCCGAATCATACACCAGAGTGATCGATGGTCAGGTAAGATGTATCACGCCTGAAGTTAAGCCGCAGAATTTGCAGGTCATTTGGAATGTGCAGTTTATCACAGTTTTTGTGCCGGCATGGATGATCCCGCCCGTCTACCATAGCCTGCGCAGAGAAAGCATCAAAACCGCTAGCTCTGCAAGTCCCATAGGTGTCCAGTCGGTCCGCCCCACCTGGTTTGAAGACACAACACCCAAGGATACCGCATCCCAACCACCTCACGACCCTCAAAAAGAACAGCCCCAGCCACTACACGGGCTAAAGTTAGTTATCAAAGAAGAGGTGTTACCGACGAATGACCAACCAGAATTCCCATCGCTCGAACTGTTGGCTGGCAGAGGCCTTTTAGCACCTGACACATGGAAGTGCAAACGTGCGCAAGTTAGCCTCAAAGCAACTATTGATGTCCCTATGTTAGGTACAATCATAGAGCAAAATGGTGATGGACTCCTGGAAGACTCCCACATGCCCGTGGGATGGCCACTCCACATTGATGGTGCTGTCAGACAATGTTGTATTCACCGAGCCGCTAGCCTGCAAGAATTAGATGATATGCTCAAAGAATATGACATGAAAAGGGATTCAGTTGAAATCAACCACGACGCACCTCAATGGTCCCATCATGCAGTGTGGAACCGACGGTATATGGAACCGAAACCAGGATATACACTGGAACAACTATGGGCTGACTCCGAGCCTGCCATAAGCAAGAAAACGACCACGTCATATGAAGTGCAAACAAATGACCTCTTGCGTGCAGTAGCGGCCATTCAGCATCTCCCATCCCCCATGCCACCCGATAGCCCCTTCCTAAGAGCGTTAGGGACAACAGCTGCTCTCAAAGCCCCACCACAAACTGATACCCTAGCGCAAAGAGCCCTGGAGGAATGGGAACGCACTTTGTGTGAAAACAAGGCAGTGGCAGTCCTCGCAGAGGTGCAAGCCGGCCGACCAACTATAATCCACAAAGATGGTGGCGAAATGCTCATTGCCATTGTCCTTGACAGGCCACTAGCGGAAGCGAAGGAACTAGTTGATGACCCTGCAGCATTCACTCGCGAAATGACGCGGATCCTGCGCGACAAGCAAACCCACCCACTCATCGCCCAAATGATGAGACCAGCGGAAAGCAGTGATCCACCCCCCGCCACTGCTGCAGCCAGTGGCGCTAGTAGCAGTGGAGAACCTCGCACCACCTCACACGTGCAGTTCCAGTAAGCCACTCGAGGTGATGCAGAGTACCCAAGTTTCCCACTCATGCATTCAGCCTGTAACTTGACCTAGGTTGAGCGGCGTTGTCACCATGGGGTACTCATGGTTGATTACTGCCCGCTGCGACTACCTTTGCTATCAGCATGCCGAAGCCAGTATGGGACAGGAGGCGGTGGGGGGCGGTTATAATAATCCTTTTCTGGGTTTTTGAGTTGTTTTGTTCGTGTTGTTCTACCTTAATTGTTGCATGGTAGGGTAGTGCGATGTCAAAGTACATCTAGCCATGGTGCCCGTCGCCGTTTGACCTTCGCTCAACCAACTTTTCGACCGGCCAAATGATCTCCACCGCACCTCCACATGCCCTTTCTCGACCAAGGTTGCAACACGGTGAGTGTCAGTTGAATGCCCTGAGGCTTTACGTCTACCCACAAACCAGTAGACAACTTAGTTCTGTGGAATGGAGCGACCGACTCCTATCAAAGACGCCGCTGTCCATCGTCTTGCAAAGTCCATTACTCAACTGACCCTCTGCCAGGTCACTACCAGTGAAGTCGATGATGCCACCAAACTTCTAGAGAAGGCCCGACAGAAGCTTCAAGGCATTCAAAGCATCCCATCCCAGAGGGTTATTGACCTTGAGGCGACTATACGCCAACTCCGTCAGATTGGCTGTATCCTGGATAGCTGTACCATATCTGCCAGTTACGAAGTAACCCAGGCGCAGAAAGCCTTACTACAGCTCCACCATACAGCCAGGGGAGCTAGCACCTCGTCTGACGAACTCAATGCACAGATATCACCACGCACTGATGACGAGTCCAATCTCCCATACCATGAAGACGAGTTGCAAGAGCACTAGCACAGAGGTGCCTACCGCACCCGCAAGTGTGATGCAGTATGATGATTGGAAAAGCAGTTCTGAGCGGACTCTGAGTGTGCCCTGAGTGCCGTAGCCTCGAGGTCATTTTCACCTTAGATCATGTTTCACTCTCCTGTTTCACTGCGGTAGTTTTTCTCAGCACTTTGTTGCGACCCGGCTTTGTCGGTGTTTGCTTCAAAGTGTCAGGGTGAATGTCATGCCGTGATGGCTGCTCTCTGTGATCTCGGGGATCCTGGCTGGGGGGATCCCTGGTTTCCGCATTGAGCTTTGTTGCTTCCTACACCCTGCTGTGGCCCTTGGTGGTTTTGTGGTTTTTCCTGTTGTTGTTTTGTTTTATGGGCCTGCGAATATGACACAAAAGTTGTCATCTGCATGCGCCGAGATGATACTAAGCTATCACCTCTTGCCTCAACTGATCTTTTTCACCCACAACTGGAACCTGTCACGTCACTGCTTTGTGGTTGTGTGGTTGTTTGTTTTTTGTGTGGTTTGTTTTTGTTTGGTCTTGTTTTTGGCGTTGTTTTGGTTTTTGTTTCTTTGTGTTTCGGTTCTTGTTCTCTGGAACGTGACAAGGGAATAGGACTTTGTATCGGTCCTCTACCAGTTTACTTTTGCGGCCACTACAGCTTCGGCCCCTGCGTGAATTAATTAATTAGTCTCAATGCAACATGCTTGGAAACATGTTGAACGACCTGGCGGAAGCCATACGGCGTTGGACGGAAAAAAAAGTTACTCAGGACAGCCAATTAGTTTGGTGCCCATATGGCCCGTCTTTTTGCTTTGCCCGTCTTGCTGACTTGACCTTCCTCTCTTTGCGGGGCTTCTCGTCCTTCTGTTTTGAATTCGTTTTTTCTTCTGGGCCTCCTTGGTAAGTCCTCTGTCTGGGTACTCTACATGGGTAGCTGCATACATCCGAGAGGGGCGGTAGTTAGCCGGCCGATGCCATGGACCAGACTGTGCTGCAGTGAGCTTCACCGGTGCACTCCGGTGGTGCTCCCTGTAGGACTGCCTGGGGCGCCCACGAGCAGCACAAGACTGCCAGCATGGTTCGTCAGTTGGGAGAATGATGTGGTGATTCTGCAGCCTGCCTATTCTTTGGGTGAGTGGCATTACGGCCTTGGTTTCGCTACAATCTTCTCCTGTGCATACTGCAATGCACTGCAGGTCTTTCAGGGACGATGACATCCTGAAATGTCCTGAACAGTTCTGTAGTTTGTATGTTTTGCGAACCTACATCAAAGAGAGCTACGCTGCCTAAGACAACACATGCATGTTGGAACACGCGAATACAAATTTGCGAATACAAATCTTTTTGCATGTCGCTCAGCTTCGCGAGTACTGTCGTGGTACTGCGCTGACTGAAGACCAATCAATCTGATGGCTGCATCTCCCCCTATGAAACTAGGGGCATGATGGGTTTTGACGATGGTATGTTGGAAGCTCTTCCCTGGCCCCGTATGCCATCACTGTCCACCCGCCCTCTGGGGGGGATCTGATTACTATCAACATCACGGCTTCGTGGTTACGGTTGACAGATCTGGTGACGACTCTGTCCATGAAGGCATCTGACGAGCTGATCTGAGAGGACGCTGAGAGAAGCTTAATTTGTAGCCCTGCTTTCTTGTACAGCTTGGCTTATACTAAAGTAAACTCGCAAGCTAAAGCCTTCATGTTTGCCTGAAAGCCGTGATTCCGAATTCATTGGCACGTTTTTGATAATGATGCAGTGGACAAGCCACTGCGTCCCATGGCAAATCGATTTTGTGGGTGTTTTTGTTTGGGCTCTGGCCCCGTTTTTTGTTTTGGTTTGTTGTTTTGCCGTTTGCTTCGCTGTTTCCTCTGGCGAAACGCAAGTCTGGCTGGGGGATTTGCGGGTCGTCGTGTTTGGTTGGCCTGTGTTTTTTGTTTGTGTCCAGTTATAATCGATTTGCCGCCTCAATGGGCTTGATTTGCCCTTGTACAAATGTGTTTCCTGCGTATAAAAGCTTTTCGTTGCAATTGGTGGTTCTTTGGTGTCCGGTGGTTCCCTGTGTCTGGGCTTTGACGATGTGTCATTAAGATGCATCATGTTGGCTACATGTCAGATCAACCATCAACAATTTGCATAGGGATCATGGAACTGCAATTAGCAGCAACTCGCGCAGCTGAGCTCACAGTAATTTCCCAATGCTGCGGTTGCAGCTCATTGGTGGGGTATTATTATATTGTTTATAGTAGCTGATGAGTGAGATGGCAAACTCGTTGCTTGCGCGCACCTGATAATTTAATAAGAAATAGGATCGTTTAAAAAGCATCCCATATTGAAATGAAATAAACTAGATTCTTTAAAAACATATGAATGAATATATATATATATATATATATATATTTATATTATTATATATGTAGATATTTACAAGTATTGTTAATTGCATCACAACCTTAGGGTGCTATGACCATTGAACTGGCTCCTTCAAATCAAACTTCTAATCAATTGCTACCTTTCGGTCCTTGTGCTTTCCTTTTTTCGGAGGCGTTCAAGAGGCTTTGGGCACATGTTGTGAAATCAGGGGAAAAATCATTACGGGGTGATTCTCACGAACCGTAGTGGCTTGATTTGCCGCCTTGAGCTCAGCAGTGGTGAACCTGTTCGTGGCCATTTTTTCTGAATCCCCAAGTTCAAGTCTATTTTTGTTGTTTCATGAAGGCTATATGTGGCATGCAATACCTATACTATACTGCTGCCAAAATCCGTCCATCAACCGCAGCTGATTTTGATTTGATTTGGTGATTACCATTGTGAAGTTTTGGAAAGGGTTTGGGCAAGTTTTGTGAAACCAGGGGAAAAATCATGACCGGCGGTTCTCGCGAACCGTAGCGGCCCGATTTATTGCCATGAACTCAGCAATATAGTACTGATGGTGAAATATTTCGGAATCTCTAAGTTCCAATTTTTTTGGTATCTTGTAGGTTACATGTGTCATGCAGTAACTTACTGCTGTCAGGATCCGCCCAAAAGCTGCCGCTGTTTGCTGACTACAATCTTGTTTTTTTTGAAAGGCATTTTGGCAACTGTTGTGCAACCAGTTGACGAACCGTAGTGGCCTAACTTATTGCCTTGAGCTCAGCAGGCACAATGATGGCATGTAGTGATGGTGAATCTGTTTGGACTTGTTATACCATCCGTCTGAATCTCCAAGTTCAAGGTTATTTTTTGGCTACCTTCAACGTTAAAACTTGTCATGCAACTTTCTGCTGCCGAAATCCGTCCGAAAGTCGCAGCTTTTTTTGTGACTACCACATGGCAACCTTTAAACTAGTTTTTGCATCCGAAGATTGAGCATGCATTTGGAATGATAATGGCTATGGGATGATTTCATAGAAACAGTTGGGCAACGAAGTGGGCCAGCCTCAGCGTGTGTGAATGTCGCTGTCCTTTAAACCCAAAGCTGTGACCACAGTGCTGGAATCCCAGAGCATTGGGGTTGAAAAAAATTGCTCTTCCTGTACATTAGTCCGACGAATCTCATCCCTTAAGTGCTTTTGGTTCAGGTCCAAATCGGAGGACGACACGCCTGCTGGCCAACAACTTCCAGCGAAGGTGCGGTGAGTTGATGTGTCGCTTTTGCACCTGTGTGTGGTTCCTGTGTTGAGAAATTGCCCTTGGAGTCCCATTGTGATGTAATGATTATAACCTCTTACAATGCCCGAAGCCAGGACCTCGGGCTTGGGAAGTCAACTCCATCCACTGGGGGGAAGGCCAAACAAACATGGACAATTTTGCATCAGATTCACTGTCGTTCAGAGCACCTGTGACTCTGCGTAAGGCAGAGTTGAAAGCGACTTCAGCAAAGAGTAGGAAGGCCGTCATTTTCACATTCCTGTTGAACTCAATGGTTTACTGATTTTAATGTCGTAAAGTAGGTCACCTGCTATTATTGTTATATGTTTGTTTTGTTTTCGCCATGCAGGTAACGACGAAATCTTCAAACCGGATGGCTCGCAAGGTACGGTTCAGTCCGACTTTCAAAGGCATGTCTTTTTTAAGCCTAGCCAAATTCGGTTTCAAGTTGACTTCCAACTCCATTGTCGACCCAGGTCAAAAAACAGAACATGGTCAAGAAGTTCACTTTCAAGGTTCGAGGCAATCAGTTGAAGGCTGGTCATGGCTGTAACCAGGAAATTCCCATCCATTGGCAGCATTACTGGGAGTTGTTGAGGCCATCCCCGCGCATGGGTGGTGCATGCATGGAAGCAGGGCCCAAAGCTTCTGTTCGATGAGCCTTGACCTGACCAAAGTCCAGCCTTTAAAGATGCGTGTGGTCTGCATCTCAAGATTTGTGCTGTTTCGATTTCACCCCCAAGTATTTTTTTCAAAACAACAAACATTCAACAGTAGCAGATTGCGCGAACTTTTTCTCAATGTAGGTGTTTGATCGCCATGTGAGGTCTCTGAAGCCACTGCCAGTGGGATGAAGCCTAATGGGGCCAAAGTCTTTGTAGGCCAGAAGGTCTTCAAGGGCTATTCTACTATACGCCTGGGCCTTGTTGTTGATGCTGTCCAAGAGCTAGCCATTTCTTTTTAGCCCAGGATGTTTCAGTGCGACGACGAGAGTTGCACGGAATGTGGAGCAGATATCAACCCGCGGGGCCACTGCCTGGGGCCCAATTCTTGGCTTAATTTTTTAGTCAATGAGCAGTTGAGGAGCTTGTTGAGCGCCCAGGATCTTGCCAACCAAATTCGTTTGAGCGAGAGCTACAAGGCAGCCGTGGATGCTGCTGATTTGCCTGCTGGCAAATACCTCTGCCCGCTCGCAGCGGAGTATATCTCAGGCCAGCAGTTACCTTTTGTGTGAAGCCAGCCAATTTGATTTTGTTTAGTAGTCCAAGCTGGATTGATGAGTGCAAGCGAAGTGTTGGAACCCAATTTTTTTTTAGCACCGAGTTGTGGCTCGAGTGGCGATCTGTGGGCGCTCTTTTGTTTTCTTGTTAGCTTTTTCTGTCCGTCATGGCTGCCTCTATAGTTCTTGTCCAGTTTTTGATCCACTTCATCAAATCCCAGCCGCAGCAACTGGAACAGTTGAGAGAGGTGTGTTGCAACATTCTCAGAACGTGTGGCTTGCCCATTTTTTTGACAAGTATCGAAGTTGCTTGGGTGCACATCACCATGGCTCAGATTCTGGTGTCCCAACATGACGGTGCCCTCCTGCCATCGTTGAGGGCGGAGGAATTGCCAATTGACATCGACGTGCAAGGGGCTGCTCCCTGCAAAAAGCCTGGCAGTTTGCATTTGCTCCGAGACGTGCCATATGCTCAAAAGTTGAAGCAGGAGATTCCAGATTGCTTGGCTACGGTATGCAGGATGATGCAGTCGCAAGAGTTTATTGCTTTGCCAGAAGCCGATCAAGATCATGTTGAGAAGTACACGGCTGACTGGATGTTTCTCTTGCAGACTTGTATCACAGTCTTGCAATCTCAGACAGTGCAATGGGATTGAACGGGGCTGAGCTGCGTCAGCTGAATTTTAAAACGTAGAGCTGGCATTACATTTTTGGAGTTCAGATAAAACAAGAAATTTGCCATTTGCTGCCAGTTTTCTTCTGTGGAAGGCTGCCCAGAAGGCACCCGCAAGTCACCAAGCCTGTTTTAAAATGTGGGTAATTAGTAATTAGTATAATATGTTGGTGACTTATGGGAGCTTGTTTTGGCGAGCCATTCCAAGTTGACATATTGCACATGTGTAGGTGGTGCCCGACATGACATTTCAGAAGTAGTTGAAAGCCTTCATCAGTTGCAACAGCATTCCTTGATCTTTATGGCTGGCACAGTTAGATCTATTGTTGGAGGCTTGCCTTTGGAATGGACCAATGGGCAGCCTGGCACTGTGAAGAGGGCTGCAGTCGACGCATTGTGGCCACAGGCTGGGAGCCCCATGCATGTTAGGTCTGGTTTGAACCTGTTTCGGCCAGGCTGAGACGGGACGTGCCATTCCATCAATCTCGTTGTTCAGCGGGATAGGTGGACTTGATTTGGCGTTGCGAAGGTGCCATTATGCTGGTGCTTTCTTGGCAGCGCAGCTCTTGAGTACAGTCAAAGCATGTGCCATCCGCTCACTTGTTTATATTTATTTGGTTCTTTCTTGTGCCTCGCCGTCGCCAATTTTCATTTCAATGATCACCCGGTAGAAAGTGGGTGGCTTAGAGATTGAAGGTGGCCAGCTATGTTTGTCAACAACATCTAGCGGAATCTAGCGTGGAATGAAATTTCATGAATCTAATTAATATCGCAGCAATAGGTCTCATCAGAATGGATGCCAGCTTGCTGGGCCAAGCTTCATGGCAAACCGTGAGCACGGTTGGAGTGAATCAAGTCAAGCTACCCGGCAGACATTTAAGGGCACCTTCAATGTCATGTGCACTGCCAGCTGTTGTAGCAATTTCTTGTCTCTGAGGGTCCCCATTGGAGCAGTTGTTTGGTGTCGTTGGCGAGATGACACGCCGGCGTCTCAATTCAAATTTGGTAGGTGCTGGAAAATCTAGATGTCTTCAATTTGAAGCTTAAAAATCAATGAGATAGCTCATCCAGTTCACTTTATAAGCCACGGCAGGGCATGTCATCCAACATACCATCCAACAGAATCCAACATACCAACATGCCATGTTGGATCACTTTTTTCTGGGCCGCCGCATGCCATGTTAAATTGTTCAGTTTTGAAGCCTTCGCAGGTGCCATTATGTTCAAGTAGAATGCAACTTTTTCGGCGTGGGTGAGGTGGATTTGGCAGAAGAAAGCTTGGGCGAAAATTCCATCGGCCACAGCTACAGCATCAGACAAAGAGACAGGGCAAGATCGAGCAGAGCCCAAGGCTTGAAGTGATTTTTCCAAGTCAGCAATTTTCGCCGTTGTTTTCGTTTTTAGGGTATTATTGGCTTGATGGCAGGTGACCCATGGCCAAGACTGCAAGGATAAAGAGCCGCCTTGCAAGAGACGCAAGTGACGCGTTTCAAGCTGCAGAAAAAACAGTGCAGCAATCCAGGGTCCACTCAGTGATTGTCTTTCTGGTTGCATTCACGCAATGATTTTGATGGCATGTATTTTGGCATTGAATCTAGTTAGATGCTCGCGTGCCCGTTGCCAGGTGGTTTGAAGTGACAGCATTTGACCCTGGCTCAGTTTTTTCTTGAGAGGGTCCCAGGTCTTGCTTGTGTTGTCAAGTGCCAAGATGAACATGCAATAGTAGTATTGTCTACCAAGGTGGAAAAGTCAGAATACTGTCAGCAAGTTCTGCGAGCCCGTATGCAAGAGGGGAACTTGCCAAACGTTCCTATCTGCGATGACGTACTTGTGTTCAAAGCTGAAGGGAGGGCAAAGGATGCTGAAATCACTGTTGGTGGTTTTCCGTGCCAGGCAGGAACATTGCATTGACAGCTTCTCATTTTTACAGCAGTGCGTGATTCCTGCCCGCAGGGGCTGAGTGGGGCCGGTTCCCAAAAAGGACTTCGTGACGCAAGATCCGCGTTGATCAAAGCAATGTTTGCTGTATACGATGCTGGGGACAAAATGCCTGCTCCTCAGACAACTCGATGTTTTGAAGTCAGAGTCAGAGTCTAAGTTTTGAGCTGGTCAGGTAATTTCTGTATTATTTGCTGTGAGTGTTTCGAATTTGACAGGCAGGGGTTATTCATCGAGAACGTGTGGGCGTTGCTGAGCAAGCAGAGATCTTGCAGACAACTGCTGGCTTTTATTTTCAAGGACGCAAGCTTCAAAGTTTAGTGTACGTTTTTGTAAACCCACGCTATTTGTCTGTGCCAGGAGTGCGGTAAAAGAGGCCTCGACATCTTCTGGACCAGTAATTCGGTATTTGAATGTGGTTTTCCCGTCGGGGGCCTTTGAAACTTGAAAGACACAGTTCAATCACTGCAATGTGCCCTCACTTGACGCCAGTGTCGACTATTACTATGATGCTGAATGCTTTGCTGAGATGAACCGCAAGCGTGTTTTTCTCCTGTGTGCCAAGCCGAGCTTCGCAAAAAGACTCTTCAAGGAAATCCAGATGCTTCTCAACATTTGTTGCAGGTTCAGTTTCAAGTGCAGTTGCCCATGATTTAATATTCTTTCTGCCTTGTTGATTTCTTCGCAGGACCTTCCGCAGTATGCCAAGCCAGGGGTTTGGAACCCTGGCAATGAGGTGCCCAAAGTGCATTGGTTGAAAGCCCGGCCCGAGGCGAGGGACCAGGCACGGCTCCACGCTTTAGGGAACATAGTGATCCCGCAGCAGGCCAAGATGGCAATGAGCTGCTTTCAGTCGCTCATGGAAAGGGCCCACGAATGCCAGGCCAATAATTAAGGTTAAAACCTTTAGGGTCTCATGACCGCTACTGAGTTGATTTGGCAAGTCTATAGACTGACTAAGTTTGCTAGCAACTTTTTTTTGGTTGAGAAGGAAGTCAACTCGGGAGTGGTAGAGAGAGCTTGTTTCTTTAGCCGCAAGTCATGAGTTCAAAGACTGCCGGGGCTTGACGGACATAAAATGTTCTTCCAATTTGTTTGCATTCCTCATAATAATAATTAGCAGCTGACAGGAAGAATTCAAAAGTCATGATGTTTGCCACATAATGTGGACATTTGCTTGTGAAGGTGAAGTGCAGACGGAAGTTGATCTTCCATACAGACTTGCACACTGAGAATTTTGTTCGAGCCAGCCGATCAGTGAGTGAGGTGATCAGCATCTAGATCTGAATGACTTCAGCAAAATTTACCCAGTGCGTTGTTCCTGGAGAGGCTGGCACGCTGGCCCCAGCATCTTTGACCGAAGCCACGGCTGAGATGATGATGTCTAAGGATGCTGTAATTTGCTCTTGGTGCACGGCGAAATTGATCACGGTAGACACTGCGGGAAGCCCTGGCCCCACTGACCTCATCCTGCTTTGCTACACACCTCATGCAAAGAGACAGTATGGGAATCATGGAGGATCATTAAGCTAGTGTTGTGAGTTCCCTGCCGGGCTGGTTCTGGGGCGGGATATAAAACATAAATATTGAATTGTTGCAATGATGGTGCCATTCCAGGGCCATGTTTCCCTCCTAAAATAGCACACCTAATGACCCAACATGGGCCCAACACAGACCCCAAATGGCCCAACATTGGCCCCACATAGCCCTAAAATGGTTTCAAAAAAGAGCTTTCGGAAAAAGTCAATTTTTTGTTGGTGTTGTTTTTTCTTGCCCAGAAACTTCCATGGAACCCCATGTAGCCCACCAAATAACCCAACATGGGCCCCACATACACTCCAAATCGCCCAACATTGAACCGAAAAGTTGTCGGCTGGGGTTGTTTTTTCCTGCCCAGAGACCTCCATGGAACCCCATGTAGCGCACCAATCCTCCATAGGCCCAACATAGACCCCAAATAGCCCAACATTCCACATAGCCCCTAAATGTTTTGAAATCTCAACCGAAAAGTTTTCGGTTGGGTTTTTTTCTCCCCCTTCCCACACACCCCCATGTTGGGCCTATGGGACCTATAACAAGATTTCCTTTGGAAGGGGTCCTTGGGGTAAAGGAAACTAGGGTGTGTGCGCGCGCCGCACGAGTCATTCTCCTATCTTTTTCACTTGGGGCCAATACCTTTGAGAGAAAATGTTCACGGGCAAAAACAATTTTAAACGCGCAGAATTATCTACATAGGACTCTAGGACCACCAAAACAATAAGTGACCTGAGACCTTCCCAAAAGGCCAAAAAAAGCATCTCCAGGTCACTTGTTAAAATTGCAACAAATGAGATGTGACTGTCTGCTGCTTCGCTTGGGTTCGTTCTTCGGGTATGTCTCATTGTATAGTTTCCAATTATCCTTTTCTATCAAGTTTAGAAAGTGTCCGGTACGTCTCTAGATGTATCTGAGTGTATCTGTGTGTGTATTTGCGCGCGCGCTAAAATATTGTCCAAAATGGAAGCCTTTTGGCGCGCGCGTGTGCGGCGCGCTCGCAGCCCAGGACCTCTTTCATGTTGAGACCCTTTTTCAAAGGAAATCTTGTTCTATGTTGGGCCTATGTTGGAGATTTGTGGGCTCTTCACGGGCCATGCTGTGGCCATCTTGAGTGTTGGGCTCATGTAGGGCCAAGTGAAAGAACGGCGTGTTCTTCTCGATTGAGTTTATGTTGTTTTCGGGGGTTTTCCCTCCACATGTTTGCTTTTAGAAGTTGGCAAATAAACAGTTCCAAAACCAGTCTGCTTGGGGAACTCAGACTAATTCAGTTTTGATTTCGTTGTGGCATTTGAGCTACATCTGTTGCAATTTCCATATGAATGATATGTGCAATGACTGCTTGAGGATCTTGTACAAGAACACCCTTGCACGGCCAGATCTAGCTTGGGCAGCTCAAATGACTGGCCATGCTGTTTTTAACCAAGTGCAAGTTTGCTGTGATGAGTGGAACGTGAAAGCGGACGAGATTGGTCTCTTTGGCGATGAACATCTCTCCACCGATGATGCCCCAACCTTGTTTAGTATCAGGCCGGCAGTTGTGAGTGTTTTTGCAGATGGTAACTTCAGAAACTCTTTGTGGCTTGATTTTGGGAAACCATCAGGTTCGCAGACAAAACGAACATGATTGTCGTCGGAGTTTGTCGATCTAAGTGGCTGGTGATGGAGCGCGCGGTGAGGCAGGCCTCCCAAAATCACTCAGCCAGCAGGTCAAGTCACTGTGATCTTTTGCTAAATATAACACAATTTCCTTTGCGACGGGTCCAGCTTTTTACGCGCGGACCCCACTCTTCTGAGGACACCTTTCAAGGGAAATCTTGTTATATTCAGAGTTAGATTTGCCCTTTCCCAAGATGTGTTATGGTCCTGCAGGTCTTGCGATTCTGCAGGGTCAGACCCTTCTCCAAATTGATTCGCTGGCTCATGGCAGCGGATTGCTCAGAGACATGTTTCAAGTCAAAATCATTTCTGAAAGGACACCGGAAGACACGGAAGATACGGCGTAATTTGTTTTGAAGGTTGCCGCCTCGGCGAAATATCTTGACGCCAGTCTTTGGGTCGGGCTGAGACTGAGACTCAGTGGTTTACAATTTCACTGCGACTTGCAGTCGCAGCAGCGGGTGGTGAGGGCAAACAAGCGCATTTCCAGTCAGTTCAGTTGCACTTCCAAGCAAATCAGTGAACTTGGGAGTGGAAAGTTGTTTTGCCGCGTATTTGTGTTCCAATCCACTCTGGTTGCTACGTTGTTGCAAGTTTTTGGCTCGCGCACTATGCCCCTACGTGTATTTTGGTGCTGTGCTTAGCAAAAAAACATTGGCAGCCTTATCAATTGCTGAATTTGCAGCAATCCATTTATATACTGTCTATAACTTATATCGAGTAAATCGAGGTTTTTGGGATAGCGCCTTGCAACTTAAGGTCGGAGAGTGTTGGGAGAGAGCCTTGCAAGCGAGAGGCCTCTTTAATTCAGAACCCTTCCATTCTGATTTTTAAGCCATTCGACTTCCACATCAAGTGGATTGAGAGTTGCTTTGACGGTGGTTGCGAGCTGTTGCATTTCTTTTTGACTGCCGGAGTGACATTTGAGGCTCTAACGTTTGAAGACTTGCGGGTTTGCAGCAATCACAATCCAAACAACAAACTACAATTCAGTATTGGGGAAATCGAGAAAAAGTCTTGAGGGACAATTGTCTATCATAAATCAAACCTTCTGTGTGATGAAGTTCTTGTACATATGGTTTCTTTTTCTGGCTTGGGCTCTCATTAGCAGGGCTAGTGCGCATCATGATCTATTTCCTTGCTAATCGGAAGCAAGATGCCGATCCATGGCATGCCTCGCGCCTATCCAGGAGATATCCGAGTCTGAATCTGGAGGAGAAGCGAATGGCCCAGCAAGATGCATTGTGTTGCGGGCAGTGGACGAGATTAGCTCTGATGCCGAAGATGAGCTTCACCTTCCAAGACAAGGCGCTCGGCGAAAGAGATTGAAACGGAAGAGAAGCACTGATCTGCCTTCTATGAGAGAGAGGTTAACAAGTGAGTCGTGCCTCAAGAATGTTTTGACCAAAAAGTGCATCAAGTGCAAGTTTGGCTGCCGGGAAAAATTTTCGACAGAGCTGAAGTTCACTGAGTGGCGCAAGTTTCGTGAGCATTGGGTCAGCCTTTCCAAGCTTGACCAGGACCAAATTGTTACTTGGAATGAAATGCTTTCAGATTTTCTTGCCGTTTGCGCCCCATGGAAACTTAGGGACTGAACTGCCATGACAGAATCTCCGATACTACTATATATCACCATGGAAGGGGTGGGCACATCAGTTATGAGGTGTTCGACCGGATTCGCCAAATTGTCCTTGCTTCTCAGTCTGAAAAGTGCCAGCCGAAATGGCTACTACTGGGTGAACGCGTGTGTTTGCGTGCGTGGAAACGTCTCCATGGATTAGGCCTTTCACTGTCCAAAGTTGTTGCTGCTGCGATGCGATAGATATCAAACTTATTATTCTTAACAAAGGCTTTGAAAACAAACATAGGTCCAACTTCCCCCAACAAGGGCTCAAGATTTCAGCCATGTTTGTCCAAGCATGGTTTGTTTGCAAAATCGTAACTTAGGGTTGCAGATATATTATGTGACGTTCATCTCGGCCGGTGTGGATCTAAGATTTAAAATTATAGCCTGTGGCCTTCAGACTGCTTGAGGGGTTTTCTTGAAGAACTCTTCTTTTTTCATTTTAAGCTGTGTAGAAATACACCAAAAAGCCACCTTCTTGGCTTTTCATCTTGATGATCTTTGGAACTTACTAGCTAGCTGCTAGCCCCTTGGAATCATGATATTTTCCCCAACAGCCAACAGTATAATATTAGGGTCCTTAGCCCAGATATGTTTCTGCTGGGGATCTTCCACTCCTGGTTTCGGCAACGTTGATCATAGGCACTGCTCGCTTTGACCGACTTCGAGAAGCTGTGGATGCTGGTAAATCAACGCCTCCAGTTGACCTGCGGTTTTTGCAATCTGAGCAGCCCAAAGAGATTGATGGCTCCAGCAGTACATCAAAGATTGTTTCGTATCTGGAAACCTTGTACACATCAGTCGCAGAGACACTTCCAGATCACAGAGAGGAGTTGGCTGATCCGGGTGATGCCTGTGTTATGTATTCTTTAGACAGCATGCCCGATGACCCTTATGCAAAATTTGCTGACATTCAGAGGCAGCTTTCTTTGCATCAAGATATGGCTGGTGCTGCTTCTAGCAAAGTAAAAGTCCGTAAGCCCCGCAAGAAGGTGAAAGGAGGCGCTTTAAATCTCAATCCGGACAAAGCGGGCATGGAGGAGAGGTACCTGCCCCCAGGACGAATGATGGATTACTACCAGCAATTCGTTGCAACCTTGGACGATGAATCGAAAATTTCATTCTGTCAATTTTGGCGTGTATGGAGCTCCAACTACAGCCACATGAAGTTTCGATCGACAAGTTCGCACAGTGTGTGTTCAGTTTGCACCAGACACAAACTCATGATCCGTGAGTTATCTGGACATCTCAATGCCCGGAAAAAGCAAACGGAACTGTTAGCTATGCATCTCCGCTCCCAGTACTTAGATCGAGCATTGTACTGGGAGCGGAGGGGTGTGAGCAGACTGGGCTCCATGGGCGAGGTTACAGTGATTATTGATTCTATGGACCAACAAAAATTCTCATACCCACGAAGCGACCTGTATCGTGCCAAAGACCTGAGCACGTTGCAGCGCCCCAGGGCGCACGTTACTGCGGTAATCGTTCACGGATACTTCGTTCTCATAGCGATTTCTGACCACGACATGCCGAAGAATTCAAACTGTATGTGTGAGATTCTAGGACACGTTTGGACCCGTCTGAGAATGAATGGCATCGATACCACACGGCTCCGCTTTCGAGTTCAAAGCGACAACACGTCGAGAGAATGCAAAAACAATATAGTTTTAGCATTCTTAGCATCCCTTACAGCGCGTGGCCTGGCCGCAGGCACGACATTGTCGTGTCTGCGGTCAGGTCACTCGCATGAAGATGTTGACCAAATGTTTGGGAAGCTTGCTGGATGGATGAGTTCGAAAGGTCGCTATGCCCGCCACCCAGATGACTTCATGCAATTGATCAGACAGTGGCTTTGTGAATTGAAACGCCCATACGAAAAGGACCGTTATTGCGTCAAACTTGATCAGCTACGTGACTGGCAGCTTGGGCAAGATAGGGCAAAGTGTTAGTGTTGGTTGATTCTTTCACCTGGCAAAGATTCCGGTTTAGCTGTTTTACAGCTTTTTTTTCATCAATGTCGTGGATTTTGAAGCCTCCAGTGTGTTGCAAACAAGGAGAGGATTTTTGGCTGAAGCCGTGCCGGTGGCCGTTAAGGGCATTGCTGGACCAGGAGCCCCCCATCAGTTTGACTTTGATCGCAGAGAAGCATTGAGCAACTGAGACGAACATACCTCAATGTCAATGTTACCTTTATGTTTTCACTTTCTCTTGATATCAGATCGTTTCGGATCTAGTCCCCGAGGCAGTGAGGATATCCTCGAGGCTGGCGATCACTGGCGCATCGCAGATCATCCGCATGATGTGTTTTTGAGAACAAAGTTCTACATGAGCGATTCCAAGTACAGCCAATGTCATTTGTACTTGCCCAAGCATGTGGTTGATGGCAGATTTCCTGGTGGCCTTCCTGCAGGTGGTTTGTTGTTAAAATTGTTTTCAACTGTCCCAAGATTCTTGGCATCCCAAGATTCTTGTTCAAGCTTGTGCCCTGGCAGGACTGGAGGAACGCAATCCCATTCCGAAGGAATATGCAGACCACATCGAAAAATTCTTGCCTCTCATTCGTTCTTACAATGAGACGGCTGCTGCCCAATACCTTGAAGACTGGGTCCATGGCAACTTGGAGCTGGCCCCATTGCTAGACGTGTCCGCGTGTCTGGGTGGACGTGTTTAGCTGGTTTCTTGAACCCTTTTATGTTTTTGTCGGCAAAGGTTTTTCGTTCAATTTCTTTTTTTACAATTTTCGATTGCAGGTGTGACAGTGTGCGTGGTGCTGGTTCAGCACTTGTGCCTTCCCGACTACCACGCTCTTTCGAAGCAACGCCAAATGTCTTGACGTTTCTTTGCAAACACTATCTTTTTAACTATCCGGTTTCCTTTCCCAACAAAGTTCTCTCTCTGGGTGGCGATGATTCTTATTCTTTGTTAGTTCGTTCGTGCGTTTTGAGGCTTGGGCGTGGCAAAGATGCCAAAAAACACACAACAAAATACCTCAAGTCGGCCCATGAGCGAATCACGCTGCGTTCTGCTGCTACAGCCTGGGCACACGGCGTTCCATGGGGAGAAGCCGTGGATTTGTCCCGCAAGGTGATTGCAAAAGTTGCGAAGGCCGCTCCAAAGAGCTTGCCCAGTCGGTGTGAACATAAAGTTGCTGCCGCCAAAGCAAAGGCGAAGGCACGAAATCGTGCGCATTAATATTTTTATCCAGTGATTTTGCATCAAACCATTCTGACTATTATCGGCATGCTGCCTGCAAGGCTGCGCTGGGCGGTTGACATCAGAATCGATAAGTGATGTTAGCAAGGTTTGGGATCACATTTTTTTGTGTGCCCTTTTTCAAACCTGAAGGAAAATTGCAATCACATGTTTGCACGCCCTGGGCCGGATTTCCATTTTTCTCTTTGCCTGTAAGGGTCAATCCTGGGCCCAAAGCGGTTTGGTTTCCATTTGCGATGCGGCGTCTAGTCAATGTGTTGGAGTTTGCTGATGGGAACAGAAGGTGAGCAATCCCACCCTGAACTCTAAACGGTTCGGTTTTCATTGCGGCAGTGAAAATTCAGTCCAATAGGTTGGCTGTTGTTGAAGCAAGTGATCAATTCCACCTTGAATCCCCGTGGCGGGAATAAATTTCAATTTTGTATCAAGTTCATGCGCTGACCATTTTTTTGCCGAGTAAAGGAAATAATAGTAACCATTTCCACCTTGAATCCGTCATTTGTTGCCATAAATCCTAAACGGTTCGGCTTTTTGCCTTTACTAGCTATGGCAGTGTTTGTTGAATGGTCAATGTACTGCTAATGTCTTATCGAAAAAAGGAAGTGAACAGTTCCACCTTGGATCCATCAAGTTTGCTTATGATTAGTATCTATGCCCTGGATGATTCAATTGTTTTTGCGGCAGTGAGATTTATTGCGCTGGATTGGTTCCTTTTGACAGGTAAGCATAGTTTCCAATCACTCTTTCTGAAATGTGGCCCTTTATTGGTTGGATTTTGTTAGATTGGCAAATTTTGACGAGGAAAGGAAATGAGCAATAATACTAGAATGCTTCCATTTGTTTATTTGTTGGTGGGGTAACTCTTTGAAAGGTCCGGTTTGTATCTGCAACAGTGTTAATTTCTTCCCATGGGTTTAGGAGTTCAAAGTAACTTATTGTGTGGAGCGATGATGAACCCTTTAAGTCGCCAGTTGTTTATTTTGGACAGTTGACAGGTGAAGTTGCATCAGTTTCAACATTGACTGCCGTGTTCAAGGCTCGGCACATCTGTTTTTTTTTCAATTTCAAGTTTAGAGCCATCACGTTTAGAGATGGCAGCAAACCAAGAACCCATCACTTCCACGTTTCAATCGGTGAAATCCATCACTTTCTCAGGGCTTGGACTTCACGCGTGAAAGTGACGGATCCTACCTAGGATCCATCACTTCGATTGATGTTGGTACAGTTTGATTTTAGATTTTGCGATGCACAAGGTGGGAGGACAGGTTCAAACTTTGACGAAGTGATGGATCCTAGGTAGGATCCGTCACTTTCCAAGGGGTTGGGATTCAAGAGAGAAAGTGACGGCTCCTACCTAGGATCCATCACTTCGATTGATGTTGGCACAGTTGGGTTTCAGATTTTGCGATGCACAAGGTGGGAGGACAGGATCAAGCTTTGACGAAGTGATGGATCCTAGGTAGGATCCGTCACTTCATCAACGTTTGGGATACAAGAAAGAAAGTGACAGATCCCACTTTTGGATCCATCACTTCGACGGATGTTGGGGAAGTTGGGTTATCAGAGTTTGTGATGCACACGGTGGGATGTTCAAACTTGGGCGAAGTGATGGATCTTAGGTAGAGTAGAATGCTTGGACCTGCTTGGATCTTGATTTTCCGACACGCAAGGTGGGAGGATACGTCCGAACTTCGACGAAGTGAGGGATCCTAGGTAGGATCCGTCACTTCATGTCTGGGGAGTCGGCGATTGCCTGAGAATGTGATGAATTTGTTTTCTAATGATAAACATCATGGAGTGATGTAATATTGGATGGTTTGCTGACAACCTACGGAATTCAATTTTGATTTTTAGCAATGGGATCCATTGCAATGAATTGTATTGTTTTAACAGGAGAAAAAGAAGTAACTAATCAGCCCTGGAATCCATCACTTTTGTTCACTTGTCGCGGTAACCCTAAACCCTAAACGGTTCAGTTTTCATCTACGGCAGTGACATTTAGTCCAATATGGGCTGACTGGTTTTGAGGGGAAACAAAGTGATCAATTACACCTCGAATCCATCATTTTGTTCACTTGTCGCGGTAACCCTAAACCCTAAACGGTTCAGTTTTCATCTACGGCAGTGACATTTAGTCCAATGCGCTGGTGTTTTTTTAAGGGGAAACAAAGTGACCAATTACACCTCGAATCCATCACTTTTGTTTACTAGTCGCGGTAACCCTAAACCCTAAACGGTTCAGTTTTCATCTACGGCAGTGACATTTAGTCCAATATGGGCTGGTGTTTTTGAGGGGAAACGAAATGACCAATTATACCTGGAATCCATCACTTTTGTTCACTTGTCGCGGTAACCCTAAACCCTAAACGGTTCAGTTTTCATCTACGGCAGTGACATTTAGTCCAATGGGCTGGTGTTTTTTTAAGGGGAAACAAAGTGACCAATTACACCTCGAATCCATCACTTTTGTTTACTAGTCGCGGTAACCCTAAACCCTAAATGGTTCAGTTTTCACCTACGGCAGTGACATTTAGTCCAATGGGCTGGTGTTTTTTAAGGGGAACCAAAGTGACCAATTACACCTCGAATCCATCACTTTTGTTTACTAGTCGCGGTAACCCTAAACCCTAAACGGTTCAGTTTTCATCTACGGCAGTGACATTTAGTCCAATGGGCGGTTTTTTTGATGGGACACAAAGTGACCAATTCAATTACACTTTGAAACCATCACTTTTGTTCACTTGTCGCGGTAAACCTAAACCCTAAACGGTTCAGTTTTCATCTACGGCAGTGACATTTAGTCCAATATGGGCTGGTGTTTTTGAGGGGGAACGAAGTGACCAATTGTACCTGGAGTCCATCACTTTTGTTCACTTGTCGCGGTAACCCTAAACCCTAAACGGTTCAGTTTTCATCTACGGCAGTGACATTTAGTCCAATGGGCTGGTGTTTTTTAAGGGGAAACAAAGTGATCAATTATACCTCGAATGCATCACTTTTGTTCACTTGTCGCGGCAACCCTAAACCCTAAACGGTTCAGTTTTCATCTACGGCAGTGACATTTAGTCCAATATGGGCTGACTGTTTTTGAGGGGAAACAAAGTGACCAATTACACCTCGAACCCATCACTTTTGTTCACTTGTCGCGGTAACCCTAAACCCTAAACGGTTCAGTTTTCATCTACGGCAGTGACATTTAGTCCAATATGGGCTGGTGTTTTTGAGGGGAAACGAAAGGATCAATTATACCTGGAATCCATCACTTTTGTTCACTTGTCGCGGTAACCCTAAACCCTAAACGGTTCAGTTTTCATTTACGGCAGTGACATTTAGTCCAATATGGGCTGGTGTTTTTGAAGGGAAACGAAATGACCAATTATACCTCGAATCCATCACTTTTGTTTACTTGTCGCGGTAACCCTAAACCCTAAACGGTTCAGTTTTCATCTACGGCAGTGACATTTAGTCCAATATGGGCTGGTGTTTTTCAGGGGAAACGGAGTGACCAATTATACCTCGAATCCATCACTTTTGTTCACTTGTTGCGGTAACCCTAAACCCTAAATGGTTCAGTTTTCATCTACGGCAGTGACATTTAGTCCAATATGGGCCCGTGTTTTTGAGGGGAAACGGAGTGACCAATTATACCTCGAATCCATCACTTTTGTTCACTTGTCGCGGTAACCCTAAACCCTAAACGGTTCAGTTTTTATCTACGGCAGTGACATTTAGTCCAATATGGGCCGGTGTTTTTGAGGGAAACGAAGTGACCAATTATACCTGGAATCCATCACTTTTGTTCACTTGTCGCGGTAACCCTAAACCCTAAATGGTTCAGTTTTCATCTACGGCAGTGACATTTAGTCCAATATGGGCTGGTGTTTTTGAGGGAAACGGAGTGACCAATTATACCTCGAATCCATCACTTTTGTTCACTTGTTGCGGTAACCCTAAACCCTAAATGGTTCAGTTTTCATCTACGGCAGTGACATTTAGTCCAATGGGCTGATGTTTTTTTTAGGGAAAACAAAGTGACCAATTACACCTCAAATCCATCACTTGTGTGCACTTGTCGGAGTAGCCCTAAACTTAAAGGGTTCAGTTTTCATCTGGGGCAGCGACATTGAGTCCACTGGGTTAATCATGATTCGTTTTAGAACGAAATCACCAATGCTATCTCGGATTCTTCGCTCTGGTTTTCTAGTGCCAGTAGCCCTAAACCCGGGGGCAACGATGGAACCTCAAATCCATCATTGGAGGTGGGGGGCAAATACTTTAAGCCCTCAATGGTTCGGTAGTCTACTGGGCATAGCCTTTTCTGAATGCGAGCCAGGGGCATGACCCGTGCAAAGTGTACTTTGAAATCGTCACGGCGCACTGGAGGTGCCGTGTAGCTCAATGTTTGATTGCATTTTCAATGATTGTTGCTTGACAGGTGTGACTTGGACCTCTGTTGACAACGATGGTGCCAAAGCTGTTCTAAAGGTGCCAACTCTCAGCCTGTTTTAATCTGCGATGGACGTTTTTGAGGTACCAACTCTCAGACGGCCCTTTATTCTTAGATGATCAGGGCTGGTTTCACAGTTGCGAGAACCAAATTGGACTTGGAAGGACAAAAGCTTCTACAAGTATTACCGTGAGCCCAACTCCTTCATTGTGACGTTTGGGTCTATTGAGCGAGGCCGGCGGACATGTTCCAGGTGTGTTTCTTCCTTTTTTTTTGATGCTTGAAGTTCCATGCGTACAGGTACATGGGATGTATGTGGGGAGCAGCGCGCCTGCTTCTTTTTGCTGGACAAGAGGATGACACCAACGAGCCCGTTGCAAACAGTGTGTTTGGGCTTCGAAAATAAATTTCATTTCATTATGTTCAGATGTCTGTTGTGTGATCTTCCTGACCATTGGAAGTCCGCATCCGTATTATAGCCTGAGGCTTCTTTACCGTGAGGGCGTCGCGTGGCGAAGCGAGAGTTTGAACATCAGTGACATGCCTTCGCTGTTCGGACGCAAATTGAAGCATCCGGTCAATTGTGTGGCCGAACACTTTCATGCCAAAGGCAAGTCGATGATTCTGTTGCCTGATGCAGATGTTGGCTGGGCGGACAGACCCCAATGTCATGATTTTGCTGATGAAGTTGCTGTGGTTCAGACATGTCCAGAGAAATGTGGCGCACTTTGGTCAAGCGCAACCCAGCTCATGAGGGGTGGCTTAGTTGCAAAACATGCGACGCTTCTTCTAAGGTGATTGTTTTTTATCAATCGAGTTGTGGCAATCTGCCAGCCTAGTAGCCGAGGTATAAAATGCTTGACTTTACGGAAGAGAACTCATTTGAAGAGATTTACGATTGCTAGATTCCACTCCTGGCTTCAATTTTCATGCAACAGAACCACGAACCAACGATCGAGGATCGAAAAAGGAAACATGTGCTTCCGGACTGCAAGTGATGCGTTTGATTACTCGCAAGTAGCCTGACAAGATCACCCGTCTGCCAGTCAGACTCAGTCAGTAGTCGGATTCCGGAAAGGTTTGGTTCAGGTTCCATGGTTCCGGTGTGGTTTCAGGTTCTGGAAGGCTCTGGGCTCTGGCTAGTCTGGTCAGCAGGTGCCAGGGTCAAGTTCCGGAAGGTTCCGGAAGTTCTAACGTCAGCTTGCGGAAAGGGTTCTTTACCAGATCAGGTTCTGGTGCAGTTCCCATGCAGGTTAGGTTCTGGAAGGTTCCGGTGTCGGTCAAGTTCCGGAAGGTTCCAGAAGTTCCAGCGCCAGGTTCCGGAAAGGGTTCTGAGGTGCTGATTTCAATTTTTATTTTCCCAGATCAGGGATGGGTCAAGTTCCGGAAGGTTCCAGAAGTTCCAACGCCAGGTTCCGGAAAGGGTTCTGAGGTTCTGATTTCAAGTTTTTTTTCCCAGATCAGGTTCTGGTGCAGTTCCCATGCAGGTTAGGTTCTGGAAGGTTCCGGTGCATGTGGGTCAAGTTCCGGAAGGTTCCAGAAGTTCCAACGCTCTGAGGTTCTGATTTCAATTTTTACTTTCCCAGATCAGGTTGCGGTGCAGGTCCCATGCAGGTCAGGTTCTGGAAGGTTCCGGTGCATGTGGGTCAAGTTCCGGAAGGTTCCAGAAGTTCCAACGTCAGGTTCCGGAGAGGGTTCTGATTTCAATTTTTATTTTGCCAGATCAGGTTCTGGTGCAGTTCCCTTGCAGGTCAAGTTCTGGGAGGTTCCGGTGCAGGTGGGTCAAGTTCCGGAAGGTTCCAGAAGTTCCAACGTCAGGTTCTGGAAAGGGTTCTGCATTCACATTGACAAATGGGATTTAGGGGCCGGCTGCTAGGACCTGCAAATGAGCCTGTGTATACGTGCCTCCATCCCAACAACATTGGAGTCTCCATCCAGTGTGGGTAAACCACAGGGCACTGACGTAGTCAGTGTGCTGTGCAGGGCATCGAACCCTGGTGCTCTGCAGCGTGAGGGACACAACATTCATTGAGATGTTATGATGACATCACATGTCGTGAGTAGAAACAGTGACATGGCCAGTAAGTAAATACCATGGGTAATTTAAATTGATCGTTGTTGCCGCTTTGCGTCATGACTGGCTCAGAGTCTGAGTGAGAAGTGATTTTCCTGTGTGGTGTGGAAGTCTTGCCATGCCAGAGAAAACGCAGAGGAAGCGAAAGTCCTTGTCTTCGGGCCAGTCTGATATCACCCAATTCGCCAAGATCTCGAAAGGTGACGCTTCAGCAGCGCCAGAGCATGTCACCAGAATCTTGCAATGGTTCCTTATTTGATATTCATACGCCAGACACTAATAGATAGTAAAGAGATATATATATATATATATACATACAGCATGTATATCATATCTGTCCAGTGCCCTCTCAGATTGCTGTTGCTTTTGGCTTTCTTTCACCCTCCAAGGTTGAAAGAGTCTGTGATTCCACGGGGCGGGCCAGACCGGTGGCTGGAGAGAGCATATCCAGACGAGGCTGGCTCAATCTTTACCTTTTCTAACAGGTGATTCGTTTTTGATTCTTTTGTAGCCATTTGTTGAGGCCTCTCTGCTCGACTTTGCGCGATGGCTCGATGAGAACTTCGAAATGGATCCCAGGACTTTCACTCGTTATGGGAAAATCACCTTTCGTTTTAGATGTGATAGACTTTGAACCCTTGCAGCTTTGATTTTTTTTTGTGGTAGACTTCGATGCATTTTCAGCATCAGGACAACTTATGCAACCAATTTGAATCCCGGGCCTCAATATTTGAGGGTGTGGCAGCTGAGCTTTAGGGCTGACTTCGGCCTCCCGTCAATGATTTGCCCCGATTCTCTTCTCACTCTGGTTGAGATGATTTTGATGTCCGGGTCATTTGTCGCGATATATATTTTCAGCAATTTTTCCACTGATTTTGTTGATTGCTTTCTGGTTCATTGCCCGAATCTTCTTTCAGTCAATGTTTGGATCCAGCAGGTTTAAGACGAATGCGGAGGTGATGCCCGGTGTGGAGAAATTGGCGGTTTTCCAGCATGACACTTCTTTCCTGACCAAGCCTTATACGCCGCTTCCACCATTGCATCGGGACAGCTTCTCAACCAATTAAGAAACACGGAGTGATCTTGTAGACCGTTCAGCGTTTAAATATATCGAAAGTTATAGCCATTGCCATTGGGTCTGAGGCGATCTTCTCCGACCGTTCAGCGTCGCCTTTGTGAAGGGATGGCGGCGGTCTCTTTCATGTCTCATTGCCTTGGAGGGGAGTCGGAAATTGCAGATTCCTTTTGACAGATTGACGGACCAGTTCAAGGCTTGTCTCCCCTTGTGCTTGACATTGACATGCATCGTTCGAACTGTATTCCTTGTTACTGGAGACACTTTTCTTGGCAACAGTTGTGGCCGTGACTGTGACTTCAAACACAGCACGTTTCATTGTGAACTCCCATGGAGGAATCTTTGTCAGTGGTATACGGAGTTGTGGGCCAGTACGGCACCATCCGAGATGTGGTGAGCACTCATCGCTCTGTGACAGCTGCGTCAACTGCGACGAGGAGGCCAGCAAACTGTTTCAATTTCCTGAGGCAGCTCCAGGTGCTTGAGAAGGCAGGCGATGAGTCAGTAGCCACTTTCACAGAGACTCAGCTCCAATCTGTATTGATTGAACAAATCTTAGATATATTTTACCGCTACATATTCACAGCTTGTTGCTTTTAGGACTGGGATGATGATCGCAAAGTCATGCGTTGGTTTCAGCTTGGCAAGCTGGAAGCTCAATCGGTGACCAACTTGCGCCAGCACGTGGATAGCGCGGTGCTGAAAGAGCTTTGGGCCGCGGTCAAGCCACGGGGAATGAAGACATGGTTGTCTCACGAAGTGATCGCCAAGGAGTTGTTCAATGTTGGCTACACTTCGGCCACCGGTGCATGGGATGCCTGGAAATCTGAATGCATAAACCCACCCAGAGATCACGCCCTAGCACCTTCATGGCATATGGTTACAGTCTTGGGGTTTCTAATGTGTAGTTGGGGTAAAATTGGGTTGTTGCTAATGAAACTTAGGTACGCTTGTGCCTACAGCGCTTGGAAACTGATTGGGATCGAGCCCTGACAAAGAAGTGCTGGAACTACAAAGAGGCTCAGGCTCTCCACGCTGTTTGCGGAGTTTTTTTTTGTCTGTGATGGAGACCCTCCAGAAGAGCATCCCAGAGCGGGATTTTGAGGAGAATTTTGAGCGCGTGAAGGAACAATTCCATTCAGGCTTCCTTGATTCCCAGCTTCAAACTCTCTTGGAGACTGCAGCCCCGCCTGTCAACTTGCATCAAGTTCAGTTCATCAGGCCAGGCCAGGGCATGACACATAAATCATGCCATCTTGGGTTCATTTTTGGAGTGGCGGGCTTATGGTAGCGGTAGGGGCAAGTTTTTTTTTGAACATTGTCAGGGCATATATGGGATTCGGAGCCCAGTTTTGCTTTGATTCCTCACCTTGACGGACGCTTTCTGCGTGGAAAGTTCGGTTGGAATAATAACGAAGACATAATTATTTGTAGAAATGGGAACCATAATATATATACTATTCAAAAAAATCTTTTGCTGGAGCTACCAATTCTGTGTGTGCAACTGTGCAAGCTATGCCAAGCATTTATTATCTGTTGATTTGCTTGTTTTCTCTGCCTCTTGGGTCCTCTTTGAGGCCTATTGTCCTCGCTGTGGACGAGCGTCAGCAGCGTGAAGTGGAGGAAGAGCAGCGTGAATTGGCTGAGAAATTCCAGCGGGCAACATGTGATCAGTTGCTTGTCAAGGTGCAGGCAGATTTCTTGGCCTTGAAAGGCCGTGCGCCCACGAAGGAGACTGAGGCGGCCGAATCTCTGCTGGATGCCAAATATTTGAAAGACCGTCAACGGACTCTTGGATATTATTTGACAGGCACAAAACGTTTTAACGCATCAATCAGGTTCAGAGGTCTGTGCCAAATTATCATCCAGGGCCTGATGGGCTCGGATTTTGATAATCAGATTCTGAGGACCGGCCAAGAGTGGTGCCAGAAGACCATGGATGAAAAGTTCAAATTGCAGCTGGTGGATGCAGCATTGAGCGGGGCTTTGACTGATTTCTCCAAGTTCTGCAGCGGGAAGGCAGCAAACGGAAGAGTGTTGCTCATCTGCGTTTGATTGGCCACCAGCTACTGTTTTAGATTAACGCATGTTTTTTTGGGCATGCGATTCTTCTTTCCGGTTTCAGTCAACGTAGGGTTTCAAGCTTTGAATATATACATGTGTTTAATTTGTATACAGTAATATTTTTATACATATATACATACAGATACAGACACACACTCATATATATATATATATATATTATGGTTTCTACCTTGGGGTCAACCTCCGAGACTGTTTGAGCCTTACCCCTGAGGCTGACTCTGGCTCTGGTAGATTTCACCTTGTTTCCAGCTGACGCGACATACACGGCCGCATGTCTTGAGATTGTGAAAGCTTGTCTGACCATGTCAGCGGAGACTTGCGCACACATTCAGCTCCCTGTTGTGCAAAGCAACACCTCTCCTGCGGCTGTCTTGAAGAACAGGCGCAAAATCGAAGATGCTTTGGGTAGTGCGTCCTTGGACGTTCTCAACTCTGTCACGCAGTTGTACGACAAGTCTGAAGCCAGGAGCAACGACAACCGAAAGACAGTTCAACCAGCCATGGTAGTGACGTTCACAGCACACCATGCGAACCCCTGGCACCAGTCCAATGCGTTTACTACTGGCACGATTGGGCCCGCGAAACTGATTGCAGTCGCCAATATGCTCGGTGTTGATCGTGAACATGGACCGCCATCTGTTGGAGCCCGTACTGAGCAGACACTTGGTAATTTAAGAGTTGTAATGAGTTGTTGTAACAGCAATCAGAATTCAACGTGCACTGCCACCAAGCAAACTTTGGATGGATGAGTTTCTGTTTTTTTTTTTTTTGCGGTGTGTTCTTAGCAAACCCTGACCGAGGAAGGGGTTGCACGTTCACCATGCCATTCTCGACAGCTACCTGGGGAACATGGAATTTCAGGATGCTGATCAAGTTGTGTTGCTGGATGTTTGCCCAAACCGGTACCCTGATAAATGTAAGTAATTTCTTTGTTGTGCTGACTTGATCCCATGTCTTTTAGTTTGCTTTCAGTTCAGATGCCGATTTTGCTTTTTTGCTACCAAACGTTCCTCCTTTAAGGCAGGCCGAATTTGCCCGTGCCGCCCTTGAACGTTTGTTGGCACTTCGGAAGCCAGAGGTCCACTACTATGGCATGCTGCGTGAAGAGCAAGAGGATGTCAAGACACAGCTTGGAACTCAGCTCTACAACCACTGGGACCAATCGTCCGAAGCTCCTCCGAAAGTGCGCCCGCGTGAAGCGCTTGAAGCTCCAGTCTTGCAGGCTTTGGCGTGGAACAATGGCGAGGTCCACTTCCCGGACCAGTTGCTAAACAAGTTCCCCGCCAATTCTCAGGAGCGATCAGACATGCTGAAAATCAAACATGAGCTGGCAGACTTCTTTCGATCAAGCATGCCCGTTGTGAAGAAGGAGGAGCTTGAAAGCTCGCCTGCAGCCAAGCCAGGGACTGTGCCGGCTGTTAGTCCGGGGAGAGGACCTGCCCCTCGTGCTGTTGGTCGCCCTGATTGGTCAATCGAGGACGGCGCGAGGCCTGTGCAGTGCGATGCTCCTATCCGGTTGGAACATGTCCCGGCAGCATCCTTCGGAGTTACCAGGCGCACATTGATGAAACAATGGGAAAGGTTTTTTTTTTGCAAAGATGCACGTATTAATTATTGCAGGTTGGCGCAGACGGCCATGACCAAGAACAAGCCCACTTTGGTTGTGTCCTCCACATTCGAACTTTGGGTTGGCAATGAAGGATATGACGAAATCACAGTGACTCGTGACATAATGGGCTTTCACAAGGGTGATTACAGCGAGAAGGTGGTGGCAGGCCCAGCTGATGAAAAGTACTTTTCCTTCAAATCCTTGTTGCATATAACGGCATCTAGGTATTATACTGTTTGATTGGCTTGCGACCCGTTAGAGGCGACGGTTCTGGTGAGCGGAATGCCGTGTGCTTCCGCTTGCTGAGTGACAAGGACATTGTCTCCCACGAAAAAGTTTTCATGAGCTTGGCAGACTATTTCCATTTCTTGTCGGCAACAAAGGGCGTGGCTGAAGTGGAGCTTATGAATCATGTGATGAAGCAGAAAACGTATCCAGAAACCCCCGCGGCAGTGCCTCCACTGTGTGATGATTGCCTGACTGTTATTGCTTTGTGTTTTTTGAAACGTTTTCTCATTGTGATTTTCGATTATTTTTCGGAGTGTGAAGCTCCAGACCCATTCGATTCCTATTATGTTGCCTGCTCTTAGAGGCGGATGGAGACGACACACAGTGCCAGACGGATCCTTTACCTGTACCTTACCGGTACAACCTGACCGCTTTGAAGTCCGGACTTTGCACCGTGTTCAAACCTGCTGCGTTGTCTTCTGACGAAGCAGGCGAAAGTAAGACAGTGAGGCGGGGGTCAGAACAAATCTGAATCTATCAATAGAAGCCATCCTTGACTGACAGTGCATGACAGGGCTGGCTCTTTGGGCGCTGTGTTTGTTGGGCAGATGGACAAGCTCCCGCGTACAAAGCACGCTGGCATCGTGTGGGAGGCCAGACTCAGAGCATGCTTTGCCAACCCAACTGCAAGCTGTCAACTGGTTGCTGCCAGGTGGAGATCAACACTGGAGCTGCTGTACCCATGATTACCCCTGTCAAGCCTCGCTTTTGTTTGTTTGGGCAGCTGACTTTGCCAGCCCAGACATGGGTCAAATTATGATTTTTGATTTTTGGTGCGATTGCTGCTTCTTAACGCTCGAAGCCACTCGATGAGCGGACGGTGGACAATTTAAAATTACACTTCAGCAAGTTCAACCTCAGTTGAATTGCTTTTTTACAATTGTTTGCACTTTTTTTTCTTGAAACTCGAAGCTCGAGAAGAGTGACTGTGCGCAGCGGGCAGCATGCTGGCAGTTCGACGGGTCCAAGGAACGATCCACCTATAGGTAGACAGAAAACATGCAATTTATCTAACGTAGTAAGGTGTTCTCTTGAATGCGCCAGCTTTGGATTTAGATCAATAATTGAGCAGCCGGTGAGCTTGCTCTATTATTATAATACCCTGAGGTAGTAGCACGCTGTTATCGTTCGTCTAGTGACATAGTGCCACTGTGCCAATTTTTAGCATCCTTGTTCAGATTTGGCTAGCAGGAGGTCGGACAGTTTGTCTTGCAATGGCAAGCCTTTCGCTGAAGCCTGTTGAAACTGTTAGCGACAGTTCAAGTGACGAGGTGGGGTTGGCTACACTTCTTATATTGGGGCTAACTTTGCCATCAGCATTTCAATGGCTGGAAGTAAAAATTATTGTCCATCCTGACCGCAGGCACCTCTGGTGAAGGCCGAGGTTCCGGTTGAGGCGCAGGCGAAACGGAAGCCGGCTTTGAAGAGGCCAGCATCCGTGTTAGACGAGACCTTGGCAGCTGCCGGCCATGCGGATGGCCATGGTGACCAAGACGACTGCTCAGCCGAGCCAGCCGAGCCAGATGCAGACTTAGATTCCGCTCCAAAGGCTGCTACAGCCAAACCAGCTACCAAGCTCAAGGCAAAATCAGTGGGAAAGGCAAAGCCCAAGGCAGTTAATGCAAAGGCGAAGGCTGCAGCTTCTGCAGCCAAGGGCAAGGCAAAAACAAAGAAGGCTGAATCGGAGTCTGCGCCTTCCAGCTTGGATGCCGTGCCTGGTTCTGCTGCTCCCAAGGCAGCAGCCCCGAAGGCAAACTCCAAGGCCGCAGCCAAGTCCACGCCCAAGTCCGCTCCCTTGCGCCGACCTGCAGCCTCTTTGCCTGGAGGGCGACCACCTGCAAAAGAGCCCACCGAAGAATCAGCTCCAGATACTCAAGGCTGGATTTTCAGTGGATTTCACTACTCGGGTTATTTTTTTCCTTTCCGCACGGTTCCCACGAGCACATTCTGCTCCTACCCTTTTGACTGCAAGGTTTGTTTTCGTAAATATGGAGCTGATACTCACTGTTTTCCGCGAGGTGTGGTGAGTGAGGTTTTCTATTACAGGACGTCGAACTCTTGGGCCTGCAAGAGAGGGAAGAAGCAGATCTTTTCGGTGCGATACTTATTCATATTCTTTGCACAATCGGAAAGATTTTTTGAGTTCAAGTTTAAGGTAGGAAGTGTGCGCTTACCAAGCGAAAAGCTCAAAGAGATCGCAGTTGGTGCCTCAACAGCCTGGCCGTTGTGACTATAAGTATGCCAGCACCCAGTGCTTGCAGGACACCGGGCGTTCTGCTATTATGACCGGCCATTCTGATGCATACGCGAAGCAACTCGTTGTCACACCCTCAACCCCTGCAGAAACCGTGCCAGGTCAGCATGATGACATTAAATTAATTATCATTGTGGAATGTCTTTCATGTCATAGTGGATGATTTTTAGGCGGAGATGAGGGATGCGCTCCTGGCGACCTTACAGGACGATGATGGAGGCTTTCAATACCTGCCGCAACTCTAGACGCTAGCCATTGATTCAGCAAATCAAATTTCGGAAGATTAATGCTTTCAGTTACCTGCCAGGCTCAGCGCAACCTGAAGCCGAGGGGCAAGCTGGTCAAGCTGAAGGCGAGGAGCAAAATTTTGTATTTATCGTGTTCGCGGATGATGCTTTCAAAAGAATTGGATCGGTCCAAAAGACTTAAATTTTTCTTTTTTATCATAATCTTCTGAAATTTTTTGTCCACAATGTGTGCTAGGAGGCGCCTCTGCTGACGCCGACCAAGCCGGTCCGGGACACATGAAGCGTCTCAGAACTGATCAAAGTCAACATCTACAAGAGTTTCTGAGTCATTAGTTATTTTTGAGTGGAGGAATGCTCAATATCACAAAGGCTGACTGAGCCGAGAAGCAACTTCCATGAACATCACTCATTGCTGAGGCGATGATGATGATCATGTTGAAAGAGGAACTGGATTTGAGGATGGCCGGGGTGTCATACTCAGAGTGTCAGGCACAGATTTCGTTTTCGGACAAGGAGTTTGGAATGCTTGTCGCATTCAAAGTGGGGAAACATAGATAGAGTCAACTGCAATCGAGACTGAGGCGAAGAAGAAAATGGTGGCGAGGAGGGTGAAGAAGAGCTTCACCGCGAGCGTGATGGTGAGGTTGAGCCCGCAGACGTGGACTAATCCAGCAACTTAATAGGGCGGCGTGAATAATAGCCTAGCCTAGCTTGAACAACCCCCAAGCTGTTTCAAACCAAATTTTTGGAGCTTGCTTGCAGAGGGTGGGCCCTGGGCGACAGTTGCTGTTGTAGGGCAGTATTTGAAACCTTGTCTCTGAGCTGGAATTTGTTTCAATAACTTAAATGCGAAACACCATTAGAACAGCATTTAATTTTTGACTTGGAGGGCGCAGGACAAGGTGCCGGGACGAGCTGGCTGATGGCGTGTCAGTCTGTCGCAAACTTTTTCCGCCTGCTGTAGCAGAAAACTGCATAAGACCTGGAAAAAAAGAAGGGATTTTGAAGAAGGGGTCAGGGCTTAGGGCCTGGCTTGGGGTTGGTTTTTCACTGTGACTGGTCTGCTTCGGGAGACCAAAATCCACACAGAACGCGCTTGTTTTGGTTTTGGTTTGGGCAAGCAACCTTGAGGAAGGAGTTGAGTGATTGCAGGGCAGCATCTTTGCCCGCCCACATGTTGATTACCAATGATTGGCATAAACTTCGTTGGCTGTGAACAGCTTAAGGTAGCCCCCTCATTTTCTGTGCAGAACTTATTTTAGGCCAGGTTCCGGGGTCTTGGATTGTCTATACGTGCATACGAAAGTTGATAATTAGCTATTATTTTCACAATCAGATACAGAATCCGTACTTAATGTCTCAATTTCTGATAACTACTAGACTAGGTGCGCGCCAAGCAAAGAGTTTGTCACCCCAATAAGTATTATCTCCAACCAATGACATCAAAAAGCTGCAGAGCTGAGCTGGGCTTGTTACCGACCTGGGAGTCCATGATCACATGTTATGCAAGTTATGAGCGGTCTCTTGATACACTCTGCAATAAACAGGGGTCATGGACCAGTCAGTATGATGATGCATCATGTTGATACATCATCGAAGCCCAGACACAGGGAACCACCGGACACCAAAGAACCACCAATTGCAACGAAAAGCTTTTTATGCTCATGTAAGGACCGAGCCTTAGCGCGACATCGGCCACACTCGAGGAAAAAAAAAACTGCAGCAGCTTGTACCGCAGACGTGAGCAGGATCCGGTGCTTTAGATGCGGTAAGACCGGACACGTCAGCTTCAATTGCCCTGAGAACAGAGAAGGTAAGGGAATTGTAAGGACTGACACTTGGGACAAGAAAGGTTCCAAAGGAAAAGGCTCTAAAGGTAGCAAAGGAAAAGGAAAGAAAGGCAAGTTGAATGAAGTTTCAGAGGATTGGACCGACTGGACTGCTGAGAGTTGGGACGATGATGACTATTGGTGGCATGACCAATGGCCGGGGAGCTGTGATGGTCAATGTGGAGTTTCGCAGACATGGTGGGACGATGGTTCTGGATGGTATTGCGACGGGTATGGGTATACCTGGCAACAGGGACCAGTCCAAAGTGCGGAACCGAGCGCAAGCCACGACAATAGGTCTGATGTCCAAAAGA
>CAMXCT020002941.1:67122-81401 GCA_947184155.2 Cladocopium goreaui
CGAAGCGCTCTCACTAAGGACGCAGATTGCAGGGAAATCCTTTGTCCTGGCGGCGACACAGACATCGCCGAGTTCCTTGGTTAGTGATACTATCAGAAGAATTGACTATGAAGCTGCAAGGTTCTTAAGGTTGCTAGGAACTCTCCCTATGCAGGTGGACGCCACAGGACTGAAGCTGACAGATTCTGACATGCTAGTTGTTCTGTTGAAAAGCTTGCCTGAGACAGTGAAGAACTATGTTCTCCACCACAGCGGCGCAGACAATTACGAGTCCTACAGGAACGCTGCGATGCGGTGGGAAGAGCAACAACGCCTGTTTAGCGATTTTGAGACAACAGGCCACAGCAAGAGATTGAGTTCCCTGGAGGGGAATGTAGAACATCATTCTCTTGATGCTGAACTTGTAGATGCAATGGAAGGCAGATGCGGGAAGTGTGGAAGTCGGAAACACACGGCATCAGCCTGTACCACAGACATGAGGAGGATTCGGTGCTTTAGATGTGGTAAGAATGGACACATCAGCTTCAACTGCCCTGAGAGCAGAGAAGGCAAGGGTAGTGCAAGGACTGACACTTGGGACAAGAAAGGTTCCAAAGGAAAAGGCTCTAAAGGTAGCAAAGGAAAGGGAAAGAAAGGCAAGTTGAATGAAGTTTCAGAGGATTGGACCGACTGGACTGCAGAGAGTTGGGACGATGATGACTATTGGTGGCATGACCAATGGCCGGAGAGCTGTGATGGTCAATGGGGAGTTTCGCAGACATGGTGGGACGATGGTTCTGGATGGTATTGCGACGGGTATGGGTATACCTGGCAACAGGGACCAGTCCAAAGTGCGGAACCGAGTGCAAGCCACGACAATAAGTCTGATGTCCAAAAGACTGGCAGTGTCGGCAGCATGATCATAAATCCTTTGTTGTTTGACATGACATGTGAAACCACTGGAGGTCTTAGGTTTGTGCATGAGCATGAGGTTGCTGACATGGAAACCGAAAATAGGCTTGTGGTTGAGTGCAAAGACTTTGAAAGTGAACTGGCTGACATGGGTTGTGTGCTGGCAAAAGGTTGCGACAGCTGTACTCATGAGTCAGAGGAAGTTGAAGCGGCTGACATGGGTTGTGTGCTGGCAAGAGGTTGCGACAGCTGTACTCATGAGCCATGGTTTTGTGGTTTGAAGTTTGGAGATGAAGTTGGACTTGGTGACAGTTCCAACTTAGAAACACGTTTTGTTAATGACCCCAGCCGAGACTTGTGTACCACTGTACCGATGAAAGTCGTTTTGGTGCGTGCACATGATTGGTTTGACGACCACAATGAGGTTTCGGTTGAACAGCAGATTGAACCTTATTTTAAGTTTTTACGACCTTTGCTTTCACAGGTCGCTGACAACACCGATGCTTCTTGGTGGCTTCTTGACTCTGGTGCATCCACAAGTGTTTTGGCTGAGTCAAACTTGTCAGCCTTCAGGTCAGTGCCGCAGGACAGTGAGGGGTTAGGTGGCTACAAAGCTGCCAATGGATCCTCAGTCAACATGTCAGGCACTGCTGAGATTGGAGTACAGATGCACATGTCAGGCACATCAGGTGATGATTGGTGTTGGAAGAAAGCACGTTTGAATGTTTTGGTGGGTTCCATCCGGCACAACATATTGTCAATCACTTCATTGGCAGATTCGGGATGGAGATTCACACAAGGTCCAAAAGGTTTTGATTTGTTCCATGAGAAGCTTGGAATGCATTGTCTTGATGTTGCTTATTTTGCCAATTGTCCTTGGGTTCGTTTGTATCCCGATGTTGGTAGTAGTAGTGCGTACAGGTCTGACTTGACTGTGAGTAACACTCATGACTTTTCTGTCGCAGCTGTGTCTGGAGGAGACGACAATGAACTGGCACGTCACCGAAGACAGGGACATATTCCATTCAATCCGAACTGTTTGGAGTGTGCCAAGGGTCGTTCCGTCTTTCAGCACAGAAGAGACAAAGGTGACAGGAAAGAGGTTTCTATTCAGGCCGATTTTGCATTTCTCAAGACATCAGGCGAGATCGCCACAGACGAACTCCCAGGTTCGGTGAAGATCCTTGTGTTAACCGAGATGATGTCGAGGTGCATTGGCTATGTGGTGGTTGGAGAAGATGTCGAAGCAGCCAGGAGACAAATTGTTGTATGGCTTCAACATTTTGGGTTGACTTCGAAGGCAGTCTCCATTGACGTCCACACCGATAGCGAGAGGGCAGTGGGAGAGATCATTGGATCCTCCACTGGCCGATACACGTTCGCTATTCGGAGAGCCGCGCCACAACAACATCGATCGATTGGGTCGGCTGAGCGAGCAGTTAGGGAATTAAAGGAATCCTTTTCTGTGTTAAGGGCTGATCTGAATGCGCAAGGGTTGGATGTCACGTTTTCACATGAGAATTTGGTTGATGTTTTGACGTATTTGGCTTTGTGCAACAACCATTTTTCAACATCACGAGGTTCAGACAGAAGTCCATTGGAAATGGTGTCAGGAAGGAAGTTATCCAAACCAGTTTCGACTTTGTTTGGTGCTCAGGTTTTGGCAGAAATTCCTGATTCAATTCGGCAGCATTCACCACTTTCCACGAGGAATGTTGAGTGTACTTTCATTCACATGGGATTGGAACGAGGTCCAGTTGTGCAGGGTCTCATTCGTGTGGATGGCAAAGCTGAGTTGATGCGTTTTGTAGCTAGGAACATCAGGGCTATTTCACCTTTGAGATGGGATTTGAATTCGGGACAGGGGGTTTTGACACAGTTTGACACTGGGACTGTAGGTAGTAGACCCCAAATTGTGAATGACAGTGGGACTGCACCAGCTGATATGAGTCAGCTACCTCCTGAAGAGTTGCGAAAGTTGAAAGGTCAGAGTTTACCGGCACCTTCACAGCCCAAACTTGTCTTGCCAGAGTCCAGCAGTGTGAAGAAGAAACCTGGTGAGCTGCGTTTGGCGCCAGCAGTGCCATTGGCAAGATCGAACGTTGTCGTGACTCCACAGGAAGTTCCAGTAGAGACGTCTCGAGTTTCTGTCACTCCATCTCCTACGTCACCAGCAGATACTGCAGATGTAGCTATTGGTAGTCCTGAGAGTTCTGAAAGAACTTCACCTGACGTATCACGTTTTGAACCGACTCGTCGATGTCCAGCATGTGAGAGTGGCATGGAAGCACCTGGTATTAGGCACAACAAGGAATGTAGGAAGCGTTTTGCTGAGTTTGAGGAACAACGGAGAAAGGAAAGACGTGTTGAACCTGCACTCTCTCAGGAGAGCCCTGTTGTCGTACCTCAGGTTCAGGTGCCAGTAGAAGAGGTCGATGATGAAGAATTGGTACCAACGCCTGAGTCCGCTCGGCGACAGCCGGAAACACAGGTTGAGTACACTAGAAGGTTTAAAAGGAAAGCTGAGACCGACCGAGAACAGTTGGAAAGAGAGATCCGTGAAGATTCAGAAGAGTTGCTTCAAACAAACATGGATTTTGATTGGTTTTGGGTTGGTAGTGGTGAGCCTGTGTTGGTTGCGAGTTTGGGTACACTTGAAGGTCCAGCGTCGTTTGCTCCGGCAACGTCTCCAGAAATGTTTTCTGGTTCTCTTGATTCTGTTTGTTTCAATCGAGGCAATGAGCATGATTTTGTGAAGATGCGTCTTGGAGGTCAGGATGTCTTGGTTTGGAAACCGGACAGTATCATAGATGATCAGAGTTTGCAAGAGCTTGATTTGGAACAAGGTTTCAAAGGTATGCAAGAGGAGGTTAGGAACTTGGAACACTGCAAGACTGGCCGCATCATCACCCAGTCAGAACTGGACGACATGAAGAAGGCTGTTCCAAACCTTCGTTTGATCCAGTCGAGGTGGGTTGCAGCTTACAAAAGCAGTGAGAGGGTTCGAACCAGGATTGTTGCGAAAGATTTCAATCGTGGCTCCTCAGCTAGATCTTTGGGATTTAGTAGTCCTACCCCTTCGATTGAAAGTGTTCATTTGGTGCTTGCAATGGCAGCGACACGGAAGATGCTTTTGCGTGCATTGGACGTGAGTCATGCCTTCATGCATAGTCCATTGGGAACTGGTGTACATGTTGTCTTGAAAATGCCGTTGTCGATTAGCTTTCCATCAGGTGAAGCGACCTATTATTTGCTTGAAAAGGCATTGAACGGGTTACGTGATGCTTCACTGGCATGGTTGCAGCTTTTGACATTTACGGTTGAACATGTAGGCCTTTGGTCGGATTCGTTGGAACCATGTGTGTATGGTGGACAGATTGTGAAAGATGGTCATGAGATTGGGTTTTGTTTGTGTGTGGTGTATGTTGATGACATCTTGTTGTTGTCGACCACTAAGGAAGCCGAAGAACATGTGGTTGCAACTTTGTCGTCTGTAGTGCCTGTGAAGACAACTGGAGAGATCGGAGAAGAGGGAGGATCCCTGACCTTTATTGGTCGTGTTATCAAGAGAGAGAGAGATTCCTCTGAGATCACTCTGGGTGTCGATCCACATTATCTTGACTCTACGTTTCTGGATTATGGCGTTACCCGTGGGTCGGAGAATGTGCCTGATATTTCAGGACATCTTGAGAAGACACTCACGGATAGCAACTTTCAGAAGAAGGCGTTCATGAAATGACAGCCATGTCTTGGAAGCTCGGCGCAGGCTCCACGGAGCGTAGTTTCACCAAAGTGTATATCGTGGAAGTTCCTTTGAGTTTATTTCCTGAGTGTAAACTGACTACGCTCTTTTCTAACTCAAAATTTAACACCGTCTTTTAGGTGTTGTTTTGTCAACCTGTTGAAACGATCAAACCTGATTTCTGCTCACAAGTTTGACGTCTCAACTTTTCTGTGTAAGAACGGTAGCCACATCTAAGAAACCAACTAAACAGAGAAACCTTCGAAATCATTGCACTGATAATCACATATCTTGTGCTGTGACATTTCTGAATCAAGGGTCGTGGAGTGGCGGGCATTGAAACTTGTTTTTCAACTCAAACAAGTTCTTTCTCAGCGTTACGGGGGTCAACTTTTTAACATGGCACGTTTTCAACTTTTTGTCAGATCACTGGTTTTACTTGTTAGGGCTTTTTCGACACCACATGGATGTTTTTGACTCCCGAAGGGATAAAAACTTTATTTCCAATTTTTGAAAACTCTTTGTGTGGCAAAGAGTTAGCTGTAAAAACACCAAACCTTAAACGCAACAAACACGGACATTTATTTTATGTCCAAAATTTTCAAACAAGTTCTCTTCAAATTGTTGAAAGAAGAACACTTAATGAATTCTTTGCATGGCAATATTCTGGCTTAAGGGTGTGGTGGGTGGGAAACCTCCCTTTTGTTTCCTCTTAGAGGTTGCAAATTGCTGGGGGGTCATGGCTTCGGATTACAATGGTTCTATTTCACCAGGGCACAGTTCTACTGGAAATCCTTTTGGTGACAAAGAACATGACACTATTTCCATTGCTCCTGCTGCCTCAGTAGCACCCTCAGTGCCTGGAGTTGACTTGGACTTTCGTGACAGTGGACCTGCAAGTAGTGCCAGAGTCAACTTTGAACATGCAGTAGGAGCCGCTTGGAATTCTCTGACAACTGACCACACGGAACCCATTTGGAATACAGGTTTCTGGAAGTGCATTTTTGGAAACGACTCTTTAGGGGATGCTTTGTCACAGCAGTTCAAGCGTCCCATGCCTGTTGGGGACTTTGTGGAGAGTGAGCTTGGAGAAACAGACAAACGACAGAAGGTTTCATTACCACAACCTGTTGCTGGGCCGCTTTTTCAGTCATGTGTCAAAAGCACTGATGACGTGTCATGGCAAGAGAAGCGTGAAGCCTTGCTGCAGAAGGCGCTCAAGCACTGGCTTGTTTTGACCTTATCATGGCGGTGTGACATTGAGTTTGTCATTTGCTTGAAGGGTTGTGATTCTACAAACTCTCAACTCATTATGCTTGGAGACGTTTTCAGAGGCAAGGCTCCCAGTACACTGAACAAACGTGCAAACAGCATGAAACTTTTGTGCCAGAAGCTGAATGAAACTGGAGTGGTTTTTCCGTGCAGTGAATCAGAGCTTTACAGAGTGCTTTGTGATTTGAGAAGCAGTGGTGCTCCTCCAACGCGTGGTAAGGGCATACTAGAAGCAGTTGCATTTGTGAGATACACCATGGGTATTCTGGAGTGTGATGCTTTGCTGAAGGGACGCCGTTGTTGGGGCGCTGCAACAAGTGACGAGCCGCTTCAGAGGGTTCAAGCTAGCCCTCTCCAAGTCCAAGAGTTGGAGAGGCTCCACTACGTCTTGGAGCATGATGCAGACAGGTGGAACAGGCTCTTCAGTGGTACAGTGCTGTTCATGATCTATGCTAGAGCTAGATGGAGTGACGCACAACATGCAGTCAAAATTTTGTTTGACCGTTTTGAGGGCGACATTCACTATGTTGAGGTGCTTACAGGTCATCACAAGACGATGCGTGCTTTGCAACATAGGCATCAGTTCTTGCCGCTCATTGCACCAGCCAAAGGAGTGACTGGACAAAATTGGGCCTTTTTGTGGGAGAGTGTCCGCACTGAACTTGGAGTGGACATGGAAAAGGGACACCCACTTCTTCCAGCGCCTTTGGACTCTGGAGACATTGGCCGGAGGGCCCTTGATTCGCAGGAAGCTGGCAAGTGGCTCAGAGCGTTGCTAGAGTTGCCACCTGATGTCATTGGAAACAGAAAGGTATCCAGTCATTCAATGAAGTGCACCATGCTTTCATACTTGGCAAAACGTGGAGTTGAGATGTCAGACCGGTTGCTTTTGGGTTACCACACCTCACCTTTCACAATGGGGCTGACTTACAGTCGCGACGGAATGGCCAGGCCCTTACAGATTCTCAGTGACATGTTGGCAGAAATTCGCAGTGGCACTTTCAGACCTGATGGCACTCGTAGTGGCAGGTTGGCTGTAGGAGACACAGGTACAGCTCCTAGCTCAGCACAAGGTGCCAGGGCTGAGACTATCAAGGTGGAAAGCAGTGATGAAGAGGTGGAGCTCAATGCGTGGGACTTGATCACCATGCCTCAACCCTCACAGTTACCAAGGGATGCACCGTTGGAGTCTGAGCATGAAGTCAATGATGCTTGCACGGAAACTTCCAGCAGCGAGTTGTCATGCGGTGAGAGTGCTGAACCTGCTTTTGAGTCAAAAGGAAACAAGACGTTTTCTCCACCTGTTGCTCCAGAGGGGTACACGATGTGGCAGCATACCAAGTCAAAAATTTTGCACCTGGTAAACTACAAGACTCCAAACATTTTCGAATGTGGCAGGAAACCAGGAGCTCTACACACGTGCTCAGGTGTGAATCCGAGATGGGACACTGGCATATGTTGGAGGTGTTTCAAGCATAAGTGATACAGCTTTTGCGTGTGACAGCAACATGTTTGACCGGAATGGCAAGAACATGTGACTTGTTTCATTTTCACTTGAACATACAACTGAGAGACTGAAAGTGTTTCTCTGTAGGCAGTTCTGTGCAGTCACTCAACATGTTCCATTTGATTCAGCTTGTTTCAGGTGCCAGTTTCTTTTGCTGTGAACGTTTCAACACTTGCAATTATAACTTGATGTGATTGCATTTTTGTGCGTGCGTTTTGCGAGAACTGGTCAGAGCCTGAATCGTGAGCTGACAAAAAATGGGGAGCCAACATGTTTTTGTGAAGCTGTTTGAACGTGAAGTTTGAAGTTGCTGCACAACACAGTTTTCCTTGAAGTTTCAGAGAATGGAAAAACAGCAGATCGACTCTGGAGACGGGCTCATAGAGTTACCAACTCGGTTGGCGACTTGAGTAATCTCAGAGTGTTTGCAAGTCAGCATGTTCATTGAAACTGATTTGACTCAATTTTTCATTCATTAGCGTCAGCGGCACATGAAAGAACTTTAACACTTTGTCATGAGTTGTGGAGTTAAGTTGAATTTGAGTGTCATTTGCATTGCTTTGTTGCTAACTGAACTTCTGCTCATGGCACTGGTGGACAGTACAGCTGCTTTTGAACAGCGGCTGACAGAGGTTATAACAGATGTAGCTGCCAGAACAGCCATCCTTGCAGGAGGTATGTTAGGGTTCTGCTTGCAGATCCCGCTGTTTCTTTAACCCTGGTGAAGCTGGCGTAACGCACGCGTGTGTTTCTTGGTTGGCCGCGGTGACTCTCTGCGTGTGCGTGATTTGTGCACGGTGACCTGTCCTCCTCTCTTTGGACGCGTGTGCGGCCCCTGATGAAACAAGGCGCAATTGTAGCGACCCTCTCCTTCCTCTGGTTATCTCGCGTGTAGGCGGGGGTCTCTAGATTTTATATCTGTGCTGTGGTTTTTGCGTGCAACACTGTATGCTGACAAACAGGTGAGACTTGACACTTTTACCAACTGAACATTCCAAAACACACCTTTTTCGTTTTAAACGTTTGAACTTCTGGTGACTTGCCAGACGCTGTTGCGGTGTGATTTCAACTGTTTAAATTTTTAACAGTTTGGGATGCTCATGTTGGTCTCTTTGAGTCGATCATCATTCGATTTCATGTCTGGTATTTTTGACTCAAGTTCCCAATTTTGATTTTCATACGCTTGCGGTGATTCGTTCAGTGCATGTTCTCACGGACTTTTGAGCAATCGGGTTTTGTGACATTTACTCTCACCAGACGTTTGCCTGCTGCTACGTTGCTGGAACGTACCTTCTTTCGATTTGCACAGGCGACAGTCCGATCTGCACTGCTTCAATTTTTGACCTGGCCCGAGTGGTTGCATTGGTGTCGAAGCTGTATTTTCAGTTTTGTCCACGGAATTTCAGTGCGTGAGGTTGTTACCCCACGGGTAGCGCTGCCATTTGGACCCAGGTCTGACAGTGGTGAGTCACTACAGGCTTCATCCACTGATTCTGGAACTGACTTGTGACTCAGGGAATGCGCAGGCGCAACTCTCTTGTTGCCAGAGGTGAGATTGCGGTCAAGCCCTTGGTGATACCATTACGTTCACCTTCCTGCTCATACAGTTTGACTGTTTTTGCTGGTGGCTTTTTCTTGGGAGCATTTTGGATCATATGGCTTCTCCTCCCATAAATACTTGCTTAGGATCTCCTTCATCTCCGCTTTCAGATGCAGGGGACGGGACCGAAGCGATTGGAAATGATGAACATGCAGATGAACATCTGAGACATTTGCAGGGCATCCCAGAGTATGCTTCTGGTTTTGTTGGAGATGATGCTACTCCACTTGGTGCAACACCTAAGCGTAGGAAGCAAGCTGGTCTCGACCACCTACCGCTGGAGACCTTTCCCATGGAACAATCTCGCAGGCCTCTGATGGCATTTGAGGCTATGGTCGATGCAATTGCAAGTGAGTGCAACAGTGTTATTAAGTTGAAGGGCAGACTTGATGATCAAATCAATGACGCTGTTTTGAGATTGCAGAGGCGGGAAAGACCACAGTTTCCTTGGGATGACTTGCCGCACAAAAACATCTGGAAGCCTAGTTGCTTTGCAAACAATTTCAAGCTGCCTTTGCTTGGGAGGTTTGACAAACCTTCTGCACGACCTGTTGAGGATATGGTGGAAGCCAAACACTCGCAGTGGGTGTGCGAGCAACCATTTGCTGGGAAGCGGCTCATGGCATCACGGTTTGCACAGACTGACGATGCTCTCTTGACGGGCGCGCTGGCAAAACTGAGGAATATCATCCTTTTTCATCCAGCTGATTCACAACTGGGGCGAGCCTTGATGAGCAAAGCTGGGTCCCTTATTGCTGAAGATGTCCTGCAGAAATCATTGAGGGACAGTATCTCTGGCAAAGCCGTGAGCACAGTTGTGAAAAGGGTGTCAGATTACAACAAGTTTGCGCAATTTTTGGTCACAGTTTGCCACAAGAGACCGCTGTGCCCAGATGAGAGTGCTTTCTATCAATACGTGTGCCACATGCAGCAAACTGGATGTGGGGCTACAGCTGGTGCCACTTTGCTGAAAGCCTGGTCCTTTTTCAGGTACACATTTGGTGTCGACGCTGAGAGCCAGGCCTCTTTGGTCTCAGGCCGCGTGCGAGGCGTGGTGAACAACATGTTTGCCACGAAGAGGAAACTGTCACAGGCGCCACCAATACCTGCAGACTACATCTATAAGATGGAACTGTTCATGAGAACGGGGCACAACAGTCGCTTGCAGACCATCGTTGGCTTCATGCTCTTCTGTGCCTACAGCTGTGCAAGATTCGGAGACGCATCCAGGGCAGATCCGGCTTGCTTGCAGTTTCAGCAGTCCACTTCTGCTGACTTGACCTTGGTGGAGGCCAACCTCAGTGAATACAAGACGGCCACTGGCGAAAGGAAGGGGGTTCTGTTGCCCCTTATTGCACTGGGTTGTGGCCTTGACTCATTCAGCTGGAGTGCAGAATGGCGTTTAGCTCGACAGCGCTCTGGGGCTGACAAGATGTCCTTTTTGATGTGTGCAGAAGACCACAATGGTGAAGCGTGGTTGAGCAGACGAATGACCACTGCGGAAGGATCCTTTTGGCTGAAGGACATCCTGGTTATGTTGGGCATGAGTGCTGACCAGGCTGCAGCTTACAGCACTCACTCACTCAAGGCGACGTGTTTGTCATGGGCCGCGAAAGCTGGATCACTATCTTTGCAGGAGAGATTGTGGCTTGGGCACCATGAGTCTGAGGAAAGTCGCATGGCCATCACCTACGCCAGGGATGCCTTGGTGGGGGCTCTCATCAAGTTGAGACTCATTGTTGAGTCCATCAAAGGCGGGCTTTTTGACCCGGACTTGTCCAGAGCTGACAAGATAGCTCAGGCAACTGGCATGACCGTTGACTCCAAGACCATCGCTGAAAAGTCTCAGGTTGAGGTGGAACTGGACGAGAGGCTGGGCTCTGATGAGGCCACCATAGCAGCTCAGTTGGGCGACTCAGATGTTGAAGATGCAGAGGCTGTTCAGGCCAACCCTATAAGCTTGCCAGGCGAGCGAGAGGCCTTGGGCAGGAGTGCATTTCCAAATGTGGATTTGGCATGCTGTTTCAAACATCGAATTTCAGGCATTGTGCATTTGATTTCTGATACAGAGAAACTCAGTTGTGGACGAAAGATCACATGCAACATGGTGCCCATGAAGGGTGACGAAGATGCACCCAACCAAATGGAGTTCTGCGAACAATGCAGAGCGGTGATCAGCACTTGAACTTACGTGCCGTCTCGAGCTCAAAAGAACGCTGAGTTTTGCATGTTCGTTGCCATTTTCTTGCATGATCAGTTTTGACATGCGATGTGATCTGAGCGATGCATTTATATATTGGAGCGCATATATACATATGAGTGTATGTACATGTGACCTTGGATGTTCATACATATATGTATGTATATGAATACGCCTATAATTTTGCATGTGAACATGATTGGACTTCATCCTGATGATTGGATTGAAGTGCAGTGATTTGTGAATTTAGTCGGGTGATTTTTGAGCCGACGTGAGAGCTTTGGCAAGCGTTCTGATGAGGACACGCTAATCTCTTAGGCCTTTTGGCTTGGAGTTTTTTCAGGTGATGTTTGCTGAATTGAAACTGTTTCAACCCGCATGTTGTGAGATCATTTCACAATTGTGTTTTTCAATTTTTTTCTTGGCAACTCTGACTGTCGAGTTGGTGATAGACAGGTGAGACACTGTTTGAACGCAAACGCATTTTAAAGCTGTTTCAATTGAACTTTACTGCCATTCAGTCTGGTTTCTTGCGTCGGCTATGGAATCCAAAGCGAGTTTTGCTGCACGTGCCAAAGAGGTAGGCGTTGGTGAAGAGGTGCTGGCCAAATTGGTGGCAGCAGGACTTGACACCTTCAACAAGTTAGCATACATATGTGCTGCAAACCCAAACTCTGGAGACGATGCCAAACTGAAGGCAGCCATTGAAGACTTGCTGGGCCAGACCGTTACGGCTGTCGATATGATCTGCTTTCGACAGCTTTGGTTCGAGGCTTACACCTTAGCAATGACTGACTTGGAGGAAAGGGTCAAGAAAACCCCTCTGGACACACCGAAGTCACTGCCTTTAGCAGAACGAATGGCCAGAATACAGAGACAGAAATTGAAGCTCACCGGTTTAGTGCTGGACCAATTTTTGGAGCCGGCACACTGCCTTACAGACAAAGCCCATGCTATGATCGAGGACGGGGTGCTTGTTCACGTTCCTCCTGAGAAGTGTTTGTCCAGACATGATGAAATTCAGAATCAGAAGAGTGAACAACAGATCACCTTTGACGCTCAAGGGAACCTCAAAATCAGTAAAAAGGCTGCCGACATGTCTTGCGACACAACTGGTGAGTTGCGACTTCGACAAGCTCTCACTCGCAAGGCATTGGCTTTTGACCAAGCAGGGCTTTGCAGTTTTGACAAGCTAGAGCAATGGCACACCCAGATGATGCATGCTACGATGCGCACTCCTCCTAGCGGTCACAAGTTTGTCTCCATTCAACAGGTTTTGAACGCTGACAGGGAATTGTGGTCTCTGCTGTCTCAAGAGTCCAGAGGAACACTGAGGGTGGGACCAGGTGAGGACCCGCCATTGGACAAGAGAATCGAAGACCTGCGACTATCACCACAAATTTTGTGCTTTATGACTCCCTTGCCGGGTGGTGATCGCCCCAAGCAGCCTCCTCCTGCAGCACCAGCCGCTCCATTGAAGAGACAGGCAAATGATTCCAACAAACATTTCACTCCACGAGGCGGTGACAAGAACAAGCAGTACAAGCCGAGTGGATCTGGTGGCAAGACGGTCAAGGACCTTCTTCAAGCACTTCCTCCGAATTGTGTTTCCAAGACGGAAGCTGGAAAGTTCATTTGCCTTCACTACAACAATGGGACGTGCCGCAAGCAGAAAAACTCTTCTTGCAATATGGGTGTGCACATGTGCTATTACAAGGGATGTGGTCAGAAAAGGCCATACATCGAGTGCAGCCACTGACCTTGCGATGAAAAGCTGCCTACAACCGTGTCACCTAAAGGTGTTGCAGTGATGATCGAAGTTTGCGCAGGCAGCGCAGTTTTGTCGGCCGAAGCTCAACGACAAGGTTTTCAGGTGTTTCCCATTGACCATGCATACAACAGATTTCGTGCTGCTGCTGCCATTTTGGTGGTCGATTTGGCAAACCCTGATGCTCGTGAATTTTTGCCCATGCTTTTTCAGGCTGTAGAGCCCCAGTGGTGCCACATGGGCCTCCCGTGTGGCACTTGCAGCCGCGCGCGGGAAAGACCCGTAAGTGCAAGCCTGCGTGCAGCTGGTGCTCCCAATCCTCGTCCTTTAAGGACACCTGACAAGCTGTTTGGAGTTGAGGGCCTCACGAAAGCTGAGGAAGCCCGAGTCCAGGCAGCTAATGCAGTTTATGTTACAGCCGAAATTTTGATGTATCACTGCTTTTTATTGCAAATTTTCATTTCTTTGGAGAATCCTGAGCGTTCGTGGCTTTGGGCCATCTTGACAGTGCTGGTCAAACAACGACCAGACGAGGCATATCAACGATGGTTTTTCAGCTTGATTGATGTTTCTTTTGACGCTTGCATGCATGGAGCACGATACCCCAAAGCCACTAGACTGAAGTCCTCTCCGAATCTTTTCGAACCGCTGGCGGTCAAATGTGACGGCTCCCACACCCACGCAAGTTGGGGGGTGAGAAAAACGCATGGCTCATGGAAGTTTGACACAGCTGATGAGGCTGTATACCCCAAGTTGTTGGTGCAAAGAATGGTGCAATGTGTTGTCCGTCACCTGCCGCGTGACCTGCTGCAACACACTTGGAAGCAATTTCGCTTGGACGTGTTGCAACAAACTGGTGTGCAACACAAACACCATCCATCGCTCATACAAGAATATGCATCAATTGAATGGCTGCCGGAAGTTCCCCAGGCACCCCCATGCAAAGTTTTGCAAACACCTTGGCCTACAGGGGAAAAGAACGAAGGTGAGAATGTCGAAGAAAATGCTGGTTTTTTGAACATGATAGTTTCTTCAAAATTGGTTTCTATTTTTCTCCGGAAGAACATGTCCGGCTTGCAATGAGACTTGAGCACCCTGCATCGCAATTTCACCTCGTTCCAGACGGCTTGAGGCAGAACATTTTCCTTTTGTGCACTGAAGGCACGCATGCACTGGCCATGCGGCGCATTGCGTATCTGCAACATATGCTAGCAACGAAGAAACGGCTGCAAGAAGACGAGTTGGCGCTGAGGAAAACTATGCCTCGACATGTCAACGAGGTTACTGCTGGGAAACCTT
>CAMXCT020002942.1:0-17500 GCA_947184155.2 Cladocopium goreaui
CTCCCGTAACCTCCCGTAACCTCCCGTAACCATAACCTCCCGTAACCTCCCTTAACCGTAACCTCCCGTAACCTAGGAATCTCTAGAATCTCTGGAATCTGAAGAATCTAAGTATCCAGGAGTTTACCGTAACCTCCCGTAACCGCCCGTAACCGTAACCTCCCGTAACCTCCCGTGACCTCCCGTAACCTCCCGTTACCTCCCGTACCCGTAACCTCCCGTAACCGTAAACTCCCATAACCGTAATCTCCCATAACCGTAACCTACCTAGTAATCTCTAGAATCTTTGGAATCTGTAGAAGCTAAGTATCCAGGAACCTTCCGTAACCGTAACCTCCCGTAACCTCCCGTAACCGTAACCTCCCGTAACCGTAACCTACCTAGGAATCTCCCCAGAATCTTTAGAATTTCTAGAATCTAGGTATCCCGTCCTCCCGTAACCTCCCGTAACCTCCCGTAACTAAGCTAGAACCTGAGTCTAGAATCTCTAGAATCAAAGGAATTTCTAAAATCTCCAAATTCTCTAGAAACTCTAAAAATCTGAGGTTCTCGTAACCTCCCGTAACCTCCCGTAACCTCCCGTAACCGTAACCTGCCTAGGAATCTCTAGAATCTCTGGAATCTGATAGAATCTATAAGTATCCAGGAACCTCCCAACCGGAACCTCCCGTAACCTCCCGTAACCTCCCGTAACCGTAATCTCCCGTAACCTCCCGTAACCTCCCGTAACCTCCCGTAGCCGTAACCTCGCGTAACCTCCCGCAACCTCCCGCAACCTCCCGTAACCGTAACCTACCTAGCAATCTCCTGAATCTCTGGATTCTGTAGAATCTAAGTATCCAGGTACCTCCCGTAACCTCCCATAACCTCCCGTAACCGTAACCTCCCGTAACCTCCCGTAACCGTAACCTCCCGTAGCCGTAACCTCCCGTAACCTCCCGTAACCGCAACCTCCCGTAACCGTAATCTCCCGTAACCGTAACCTACCTAGAAATCTCTCGAATCTTTGGAATCTGTAGAAGCTAAGTATCCAGGAACCTTCCGTAACCGTAACCTCCCGTAACCTCCCGTAACCGTAACCTACCTAGGAATCTCCCCAGAATCTCTAGAATTTCTAGAATCTAGGTATCCCGTCCTCCCGTAACCTCCCGTAACTAAGCTAGAACCTGAGTCTAGAATCTCTAGAATCAAAGGAATTTCTAAAATCTCCAAATTCTCTAGAAACTCTAAAATCTGAGGTTCTCGTAACCTAGCTATAGAATCTGAGTGAAGAATCTCTAGAATCTCTATAAATCTGCCGAACCCGTAACCTCCCGTAACCTCCCGCAACCTCCCATAACCTTCCGTAACCTTCCGTAACTTCCTGTCACCTCCCGTAACCTCCCGTAACCAAGCGCGATTCTGAGTCTAGAATCTATATATAGAATCTCTAAAATGTGAAGGCCCCGTAACCTCCCGTAACCTCCCGTAACTTCCCGTAACCTCCCGTAACCTGCGATTAATTTTGAAATATATATATTATATATATTTAATATAATATATATATATAATATATATACAACTCTTCTGCGCTTGGAATGACCTAGTTTATGCGCGCTTAGTGACCCCAACTTTTGCGCTATTAATGACCCAAATTTACGCGCGCTTAATCCACAGTCTCGATACAACTATGATTTTCCAGAGTTGTGGCAATCTCCACAGGTCATCTGTCGGAGCTTCACCAGCCCATGGTTTAAAAGCGGCGGTGCGGACCATGCCGAAACTTGGCTGATGAATCCCGGAATGCAAACCGGCCGATCTAAAACAATCATATATGTAGTTTAGTCTTATGTCGGTGTAACATATATTAATATATACATGGTACCATATAATCGAAGGAAGTTTAGAAGTCCACTTCCGACAATATGGACAGATGAAAAGCAGAGATGGAAAGAGTCAGAGAAGAGAAGAGAAGAAGAAAGAAGATCAAAAAGAGAAAGTCTCAGAAGAAAGAAGATCCAGGTGCGCGAAAAGGTAGGAAAGTCGCGAAACACTGTGTTTTTCAAATGATTTGTGGCTCTGTAGGGTCGAAAAGTAGGCTCGCTAAAGCGGCGGGTGCGGAGCCAGCTGGCCAAATGAGAGATTAAAAATTGCACGCCGTTGTGGCGCGAAGCACATTTCGAAGTCAAAATGTACAAAGCACACCAGGCCCGGACCACTTTGGAAGTTGAGATGTCGAAAAAGTGCACGCCGTTGTGGCGCGAAGCACATTTCGAAATCAAAATGCTAAAAACACACCAGGTCCGGACCACTTTTGGAAGTTGAGACGTCGAAAAAGTGCACGCGGTTGTGACATTTCGAAGTCAAAAGGCTAAAAACACCACATGCTCGGACCACTTTTGTGCGTTCAGATGTCGTTTTGCGTGGCAGGCGCACGGGATTGTGCACCTTGTCAAAAGTGAGCAAAACGTGATGGCAGGCGTGGGACATTTGAAGAGGCTCTGTAAAGATGCATTTACCGTGGCAAGCGCAGTACAAGAGACATGTTCATCAGATCTGTTAGGAGGTCCGGGCGCTGATTTCCTGAGAGAGGTTGAATTTTGGAGCATCAGATCTTCAGGTTTGCTGAGATGATTTTGCGTCACAGTGTAGCACTTCGTATGACCCGGTATCACTTTTTCGTGGCACGCGCAGTAGTTTAGACAGGTGGGGTCGAAAAATCGCAAAACTTGTTGGCACGAGGCCGTCAGCTTTGCACTCAACTTTCCATTTTTGAAGGAAGTCTCGCAGAATTGCTTCGTTTTTGATGTTGTCAACTTAAAAAATGAGGACGTCTCGCAGAATTGCTTCGTTTTTGACCTTGTCAAGTGCAAAAATTGAGGAAGTCTCGCTGAATTGCTGCGTTTTTGATGTTGTCAAGTTCGCAAACTGAGGAAGTCTCGCAGAATAGCTTCGTTTTCAAGCTTGCAGATAGTAGATAGATAGGTAGATAGATAGACAGACAGTTACAATTACAACTACAACTACAACTACCACTACACTACACTACTGCTACAACTACAAATGAAAATATACTACACTACATTACATCTAATTACGCTACACTACAGTAATTACATCTAATTATACTACACGACACAAATTACACCAACAACAAACAACAACAACAACTACTACTACTACTACTACCACCACAACTACTAGTACTACTACTCCTCCTCCTGCTACTGCTACTGCTACTGCTACTACTACTACTACTACTACTCCTACTCCTACTCCTACTGCTGCTGCTACTACTACTACTACCACCACCACCACAACTACAACTACAATTACAACTACAATTGCAACTGCACTACACTAATTACACTGCAGCACGCTACAACTACAAAAACAACTACAACTACAGTCACACACATTACACAACACTACACTACACTCATCAGATTGCATTACATGACAACTACAACTGCAGCTGCAACTGCAACTACAACTACCACTACATTACACTACACTAAACTACACTACACTACACTAATTACACTGCACTACACTACAACTACAACTACACTACCTTACAATAGACTACACTACAGCATTACACCTTACCACACTACACTACACAACACTACACGACATTACACTGCACTACACTACACTAATTACACCACACCACGGCTACAACTGCAACTGCGCTTGCAACTACATTACAACTACAGCTCCACCACACTACAACTACAGCTACAACTGCAACTACAAGTGCCATTGCACTACACCACACTACATCCAGCAGTTGTGGTAAGGTGACCACTGCAACCAATGCAACCGTTCCAAAAAGCACAACTCCAACCACCTGTCAGTCCATCAGTGGATTCGCTCTGCCATCCGTGATTCACAGCAACCAACCTGTCCTATAGGTTTCCTATTTTGAAACTTCCGCCACCGCCTTGTGCGGCACTACTGGTATAGGCGCGTTCTGTTTAAAAATGCGCGTGTTCATGTGTTTGTGTTTGGTATATAAGTTGCTGGAGTTGCTGGACATGTTTGTGTTTACTGTCATGTAAACTCATTAATGCATAATACCGACCACGGCTTCCCAGATTTAACGAGACGCCTGAATATGTCTATAATTCATGCAACGCACCATTTGAAATTATATCACTCCCATTTGTTATTAAGTCTCACCCAATTTCTCCTCAAAGCACCATTGATTAATAGGGTTGCTCCAACCCAAGGGGCAACAGATCATTTTATGTTTTTATCTACCCAGTTTCTGCAGTTGGTATCTGGGGTGTAGCAACCCTGCTGAGCATGTCCCATCAACATGTCTGCCTTCCACCAGTTGGTCTCGAACGGTTGATGCTTAGTGGGATTTACCACCTTTTTTTTTGGAAAATCATGGCACTACCCAGTAGTGGATATATAGTCCGATTTCCTACAGATGTTAGTTGTTTTGGCCATCGAAAAATATTCCAGCTTTGTTGGTTGAAACCAGCAATGTCCTTATCAAAACAAGGAGGAAAATCAATAGTCATACATCATTACATCATCATACATGATCAAGAGATTAGATTAGGTTCGGATTCGATAGATCAATCATTCAATCAATAGGCACATAAATGAATAGATAATGATAGATAGACAAATAATGATACATAGACAAATAGATAGATAAAATCAGATAAAATCAGTAGATCTAGGTTTTTCAGGATTTCACCCACGCACTGGAAGGAACTCCTACTTCGATCCGGACGGACTGGAGAAGCGCGACCTGCCTGCGGGCCTGAGCGACTCGGCGCGGCGAGCCATTGAGGCCACGGAAGTGGAGGAGGCGCCTTCCAAAATCGGGAAAAATTTATGGCGAGACACATACGAAAACGAGATCGATATGTATGTTGAGTAAATATATGTTATGTACCTTGGTATGTATCTATTATTTATCTGTTAATATACTGTAGTTCACTTTTTTATATGATCATTGATATCTATATATATATATGTCGTATATATACATCATTCTACATCCATTCCCTGGCGAGGTTGAGAAACTGAAGGTCTCTGAGATCTTCTGCGGCAAATCTTCGCTGCACGGCTGGGGCCTCTTCGCAGGACACGAGGATCCTGCGATCCTGTGGTGGATGGATGTCTATGTACCCTTTGGTAAATTAACAGTTTGCTATGGAAAATCACCGTTTTTATGGGTAAATCAACTAGAAATGGCCATGTTCAATAGCTGAATAGCTATGTTAGTTTACCAGAGGGTAACTGAGGACATACTCAGAATCTGCTTAAACGAGAGCTTCACTAATTGAAGCCATTGGACACTTGCAGAGAAATGACCGATGAGATATGAAATCTAGCCCAGATGTGGAAAACTTGAAAATCCATCCTTTGGGGGCTTAGTTTCCATGGGCAATGCGAGCTTCTTTCATGTGTGTGATTGTGTACAAGAACTTCTCGTTTCCCCCGCGACCGAACGCCCAAAACGCAGCTTGCGGATGAAACGTGTTTTTTTGCCGAGTAGGTACCATTTTGGTTGGTTCAAACCTTATTTTTGGTTGGTTGATGGTCTATGAAAATAGGGGTACCCCCAATGTTTATGGTGTAAGAACCTCATGTTCTCCATTAAAGCGGCCATTTGATGGTAGACCCAATTTCAACACCAGAATATCATATCAAATTGGATGCAATTACACATACATAATTATATATATATATAGAGCATATATATATATATATAGCTAGTATATACATATAATTTTATATAGCTAATATATACATATATATATATATATAGCTAATATATATACATATATATATAGAGCTAATATATATATATATAGCTAATATATATATATATATAGCTACTATATATATATATAGCTAATATATATACACAACTTATATATATATATACAGTAACTAATATATATATATATATTATATATATAAATATATATTATATATATATAACTAATATATATATATAATATAACTAATATTTAATATATATATATATAATATATATATATGACCCCGTTGTCAGCCCATTCAGGACGTGACTTTGCTCAGGGTGAGGTTCTGCATGAGTCGCCGGGGCGGCTGATTGAAGGTCAGCCAGAGTGCATTATGGACGACGTTTTTGCCACGACGCAGATCTTGTGGGAAGATGAAGCGGCTATGACTCAAACTGGGGGATATATATATATATGGGATATATATATATATATATGGGATGTATATATATATATATATATATGGGATATATATATATATATATCCCATATGGGATATATATATAAATGGGATATATATGGATATATGGGAAAAAATGGTAGAAGGGGGAAGCTAGGACAAGACAGGTTGTAGGTCAGGTGGGAGGCTGTTATGTTTTTGTTCAATCTTGTAATCTGAAATGTTTGACTGTTTCTTTTTGGTTATATTGCTATATTTATATATATATATATATATATATATATAAATATTTTAGGTTGTTGTAATAATGTTTGGATTCAATGAGGGTAGGTTTTGTTGAGGGTGTTTTGCCTGTTATGTTTTTTATGTTCTTGTTCAATGTTTCTTCCTTCCCTTTGATGTTTTATGTGTTGTGTGTTCTGGGTTTTTTTTGTCGCTAACCTTTCTGGGGCTTTCTGTTTGAATGTGGTTAGGATTTGTTGAGGTTGTTGTGATTTAACCATCTGGATATGAGGGAAATGTTGCGTTAAGGTAGTCTATGGTTTCTTGGTGTTTTATTCGTTTCAGTTCTTCATCCGTTTTCTTTTTTTGTTCTATTTGTTCTGGGTCAGGTTTGTTCAGGTTGTTTTTATGACGTTGGGTTCTTTCGTGTCTTAACATTTTGTTTCTGGAAATGTCAATCTTACAAATAGGACATGCAACCGTTTCTTTCTGTTTCTCAAGTTTCTGTCCTTTGTATTGTTTATAACGTTCCCGCTGTTTTTGTCTTAATTCTTCTCGGTGATTTTCTCTATATTGTTGTTTATATTCAGAATATTTTTGACATAGTGCCTTTCCATTGTCAAAGTTGTCCAGCGGCTGTGTATTTTTACATTTTGAACATTTCCTACCTTTATGTTCGTTCATTAAAGTGTTCTGGGACTATATCTTTAAATGGGTTTCTGGGTCTCAAAGATTACTTCATAATATGTTTAAGCGGAAGTTCCACTGTTTCATGACTTTGGCAGAGCTGAATGTCCTTCAAACTCTTCTTGCACATCATCACAGCCTTGGAGTTCGGGAACAACATCCTCATTGCACCTCGTCAGCACTGGTGTTCTTGCAGTCCCAGACTTCTGCTGTCTTGTGTTGCATTGCATCACATTGCATGACATGACCTGTTGCTCATTGCATTTCGCAGCACTGGCTGTTGCTCAACATGTGCAGACAAAAACGCTAAATTCCTCATGGCTTCGAGAGCTTGGGCGTGGCTTCGCGCTAATGCAGCACCGCTGGGCGTTGCGACGCCCGTTGTCGGCGTCTTCGCCTCCTATGCGCGGAATGCAACTGAGACCCACCGGATGGCGCACAAAATCCGCAGAGGATACTTCCAACCAGAGGCTCCTGCGGACTACGACCACCGGTTTTGCCTGTTTGACAGGTACATGATGGAGAAAACTTCAATGGTCGGCCTCGTTGCGTTAAAATCCACAAGGAAGTCCAGCACTCTCTCGCACTTCCTGAGAGAGAAACCCAACCCCTTCTACCTGAAGCTCGCTTGTGGCAACGTCTACGACGCAATGTATGGCCAGATGAAAAATAGAGTCCTTTGTCTCCCCCTTCTTGGCACATCATCTCCGGTGGGACGCTAGCAAGACCAGCGAGGACATCGTCATCGAAGTCTTCAAGTTGGTGCGGGAGCAGACAGGCTCGCCGGTGCAGGTGGGGGTGGATGTGGTGTTGCCCGCCAGTGCAGTGGTCTCACCAAAGGCAGACCAAGCAGTGAAGACTGCGCAGAGTGTGCTGTTGGGAACGGCAAGCTCAGTCCCAATTTCCACCGGAATCCACGTCCACCAGCTCGTCAAGGATGTGAAGTGGCTTTGTGCTGACGCGAGGGTGGCTTCGGCAGTCATAGCATCCAGCGAGGGCTTGGAGCTTCTGAGTGTGAATGAGCCAAGGCTTGCGAAGCTGATGGCAGAGGAAATGCCACTCGAGAAAGCCAAGGAGTACCTCCAGCACATCCACGCCAAGGGCTACACGGAAGAGATGCTCAAGAACATCCCGCGAACCTTCGAGAGCCTTCAACAGTTCAAGATAGCACAGGACAAAGATGCATTTTGCAAGAAGGAGATGGAGGAGTGGATGATGAAAGTAGAGGAATCTCAAGAGCACTGCTCCCACGACGGCAAGGATGGAGGTCTCAGGGCTGCGAAGGTTCTCTACAGCAAAGCGCTTGTTGGAGCAGTCGACTACAGGGACATTCGCCAGCACTGCAAAGATGTGCAGAACTTCATGGCGAATTTCGTGAGACCCAACCTCTTCACCCCCACACCAGGTGCGAAGTACAAGTTCCAATTCAATTGTGTAGCCGAGGCAGCGAAGACTGTGTTCGGCCTGTAGCCACTGTAAGTTTGAACAGGTACAGGGTGTAGAGTGAACAGCAGAGAGATGCAAAAGTGTGAGCATCAGCATCAGAGCACGCGATGATTTTGTCAAAAAAACAAAATGAACAAAGCTGTAGCACAGAAATTGCAATCTTCGCGCATTGTTTGTTTCTGCGTTCCCTCATGCCACCCACCAGTTGAAGCGCTTGCGCTGAGGTATTGACATGATGGAGGAGAAGGGGGCGGACTACTCTCCCCTGCACACACATCCCACACATATAATATAGTATATCCCCCTACCCCACTCATTCACCCCCCTGTTTGTCAGAAGGGACAGCATCGCAACGGTCTCACTAAAATATGGGAACGGGAAAGGGCTTCAAACATATATATATATATATTTAAATTTTAAAATCCATCAACTGGGAGGGAGCGACACGCTCTGGGGTGTGGAAGTTGCCAAAAAGCATATCTCCCAGTTGATGGTGGCGGATTTTCTACAATTGCTTCGCTTCAATCCTGACCTCGACCATCAACGATCTGGTTGGCACACAACTGACATAAAATGCTATGAGACTTTCCGCGCAATCTGGCATAGAATTTATGAGACATTCACGACATGAAATCTTTGAGACACCAGTAGGAACAGTATTTCAACAAGTGTCCTGAACTGTTTTTTTTGACCCCTTTTGACACCATTTGAGGACACTTGTTAGGACACCCCATTATTCAACATAAAACCCAAAAATACTTAAAGACATACCGCCTTATATAATTAAGAATTGAATATGCCCTGCTATATGTATATTAACGGTTCCAATCAATCTCAACAACCTCAACAGATAAATTCAACTGAAAAACTACTTAAAGAAACATACACTAATAATAATATAGAACATAATATAATGAACACTTCAGACCAGATTGTTTTAGATTACATTTTATCAAGTGAAACAGGCGAGATATTGAAACGGAATGGAGAAGAACTTAAGAAACTGAAGATAGGTGAGAAGACCTACAACTTTGAAAGGAACAAACCATCACGAACAGATTGAAAACCAAATTCAACAAAATTAGACAGACTATGGACTACAAAAGATACGAATTGAAAGAGAAGAGAGGCATTAGATGGATAAATTTAGACAAGAACAAAGCCTTAACAGGAATACAAAAAAGATACAAAGCAACCATCACCGACGAACAGTCAGCATTCAAGAATTATACATCATCTTATGCCATCAGCGACATCAGGGTCAAAGGCGTCAAGGCAATACAATATCTAAAATATCAAGACTTCAAGATAAGAGAATACTTACGAAAACATAAGGGAATGAAGGTTTTATTACAAACCTTCAGCAACTTCAAGAGCAAGAAGACTAACGAAATTGTGAGAAGAGAAGTTAGGAGCAGAAGATATGAAATAACTAACGAAGACGAAATAACAAATGTATTGAACCAGATGGCACCAGACATTGAACATCAAGCGGAAGTATTAGAAATGTCTGAGAGTGGATTAGTCCTAACACAGATGGATAAGATAAAATTTAACTTTGATAAATACAATCCAACTCGTGGAGGTAAATTCATACCTTTACCTAAATGGGTTCAAAACAAAAAAGCGTGTATCAACATCAAAAACGAAGATAATAAATGTTTCAAGTATTCGGTTCAATGTGGTATATGCAAAGTGTATGAGAAAGACCATCCCGAACGACTGTTTCACTACAAAAATTAAGATGATAAATAAACTGAATTGGACCAATGTAAATTTTCCATCATCAAACATTGACATAGATACTTTTGAAGAAAACAATGATGGAAAAATAGCAGTCAATGTTTATTTTCTCAATCCTGAAGATGACAAACAGTCAATACTTTTGTATAGAAAAACAAAGGTTAAAAGAGCAACTCATCAAATCAGCCTTTTGAAACTTGAAGACGGGGATGACTACCATTATGTTTATATAAAAGATTATGATAAACTTATAGGAAGTCAGACCAACAAACACAATGAAAAAAAATATCATTGCTTTCATTGTAATCACGGGTTTAAATCACAAGGACTTTTAGACGAACACAGTGAAAAAGGATGTATGGCAGTTGAAGGACAACGAATAGAAATGCCATCCTTTAACCCCGATGACCCCGACAAGTTCTTCATCAAATTCAAAAATCACTATAAAAAACTAAAAGCACCGTTTATTATTTATGCTGATTTTGAATGTTTGACAACAAGAACGGGGACAGTTTCAACGAAAGAAATGAAGACTGATAAATACCAACATCACAGACCCTGCGGTTTTATGATTAATGTTGCCAATAGCATTGATGGTTCAAACGAACCCTTCTTATACAGAGGCGAAGATTGTATGGATGTATTTGTTAAGAAGATGATTGAAGTAAAAGATAAGATAATGGATAAGATAAAAAAACAAGGACATAATAATGAGAGCGGATGATTGGAGAGACTTTAAAACAGCGACGAATTGCTTTGTATGTGGAATGGACTTTAAAGAAGGTGATAAGAAATGTAGAGACCATTGCCATTTTACAGGTAAGTATAGGGGATGTGCTCACGATGATTGTAATTTACAGTTTTCAATGAGATATTATAAAATACCGGTCTTCCTTCACAACCTTAAAAATTATGACAGTCATTTAATCATTCAGAGCAAATGAATTGAGTGAAAGAGCGAAAATAGATGTAATAGCGCTTAACAGTGAAAAGTTCATAACCTTTGCTTTTAAAACCTTTGCTTCAAGGACAGTTTCAGTTTCTTATCGTCATCTTTGGATAAGTTAGTCAAGTTGCGTAAGTATGAGGAAGGAGAGAAGAAACCAAACTGGCAAAACAACTTCAAATATAGTAAAAGAAGCCCTTATGTGAGTAATGATGAGGATTTAGATTTGCTCACTGATAAAGGTGTTTATCCATACGATTACTTCAATTCATTTGATAAGTTTAGAGAAAGGCAACTACCATCGAAAGAGAAATTTTACAGCAATCTTACCGAAAGCAATATTGAAGTTGATGAATACGAAAGAGCACTAAAAATTTGGGAACATTTCGGTATAAGAAATTTAGGACAGTATCACGACTTGTATTTGAGAACTGATGTTTTACTATTAACTGATGTCTTTGAAAATTTTAGAGACCTTTGTTTAGAATACTATGGATTAGACCCCGCACATTACTTTACACTTCCTAACTTTGCTTGGGGTGCTATGTTGTTAAAAGCAGGTGTCATATTAGAACCATTGACAGACCAGACTATGTATGAAATGATTGAAAAGGGTTTGAGAGGTGGTATGTGTCAAGTCAGTCATAAGGAAGCGAAAGCAAACAATAAATATATGGAAGATGAATAGGACGAAAACAGACCATCTAATTATATCAGTTATTTAGATGCTAATAACCTTTATGGACTGGCAATGTCAATGAAACTACCAATAGGGGAACTGAAATGGATTAAGAAACGTTTAAATGAAAAGATGATAATGGACTGGAACGAGAACGATGATTTTGCTTATATTTTAGATGTTGATTTAGAGTATCCAAAGGAAAAACAGGACGAACAATCAGATTATCCATTAGCACCCGAAAATATGAAAGTTGAAGAAAAATTATTATCAAAACATCAAAGGGAACTACACCGACACTACTACAACGGTAAAGAAGCAAAGGATGAGAAACAACCGAAACTTGTATTGAACCAAATGGATAAAATCAACTATGTCGTCCATATCAAGGCATTACAGTTTTATTTGAAGAAAGGGATGAAACTAAAAACAGTCCATAGAGGAGTGAAGTTTCAACAGAGGCAATGGTTGAAACCTTGGATTGACTTTAACACTGGAAAGAGAAAAGAGGGAAAGAGTGATTTTGAGAAAGATATGTTTAAGTTAATGAACAACGCAGTTTATGGAAAAACGATGGAGAATGTAAGAAACCACATTGATTTTGAATTAGTAGCAACACAGGAAAGGATACAAAAATGTATAAACAATCCTAATTACAAAGGAAGTCATATTATAAATGAAGAACTGGCAGGAGTGGAGAAAACGAAAACGGTGTTGAAGTTGAATAAACCTATCTTTTTAGGAATGACTGTTTTAGATTTAAGTAAGGTTCATATGTATAGTTTCTATTATGATGTTTTGAAGGCAAGGTATAAGGATGACATAAGACTAATCTATACTGACACTGACAGTTATGTTTTACAGACTTTCACTCAAGACCTATTTGAAGATTGGAAAGAAATAAAGGACTATATGGACTTCAGCGGTTATGATAAAAACCATCTTTGCTATGATGCCACTAATAAAAAGGTTCTTGGCAAATTCAAGGACGAGATGGATGGAAAAATCATAACAAACTTCACAAAATGTATATCGTTATTGAACACGAATGTATCTTGGAGATAAAAGCCCAATCTGTCATTTTCTATGACTAAAAACGGTAGTGGATAATTAATACAATTATAATGAATAATTTTATTAATTATTTTGATTTTAATTTTGGATAGATGATTGACTTGTAAAGTTCCTTCGCTTCCTTTAGGTACTGTTTCTTATCCTCTCCCTTGCTTGATTTCCATTTACCATATACCTCTTGAAACCTTTGATCGTCTCCTGTGTCTATGCTTTTGCTGTTGTTCATCTCTTCAAACTTCTCTCTTATCACTTGTATTCCTACCTTGCTTGGTGATATTGCTTTGTTCATTGTTGGTTTCCTGACTGGTGCTTTTGATGAAGATGACGCCCCGGTTTCTTCCTGTGCTGTCTCTGCTTCATCTACATTGGGTGTCTTGTTGTCTTTGGGGATGTTGATTGTTGCTCCTAATGCTTGTGGTTGGGGTTGCTTTCCTCTTACTCTTCTTGCTTTGGGTGGTTTGGTGGTTGTGGATGGGTCTTCCTGAAATTCTCTCTTCTCCTGCATTGGCGGTTTTGGTTTCTGCCTCTTTGCTTTGGACTGTCTCACGCTTAAGGGCTTCCTCTTTTCTGCTGTTGGTATTGCGGTTGTGTCGCGGAAGCCTCGCGAGGCTTCTGCCGAAGCGTCCATTGGTTCATTCACATCGGGCACTACATCCACGTTCATCTTTGATTTTTCCTCCTTTAACTTCTTTTTACCTTTTTGACTTGTTTGTTGATTAGTTTTTGTGTTGGTTGTATCTTGGACGGTTTCTCTTCCTCGTCTTCGTCGGGTATGATGGCGTCTGTCAGTTTTGATGCTATTAGTCCTCCTATTGACCCTCCCTTTGCTGTTCCTCCTGCTGTGGCGACTGCTTTGATGACGGGTTTGGATGATTTAAGGAATTTCTTTAAGATGCTTCTACTGCTTGAAGGCGGTTCTTCGTCTTTTTGTATCCCTGCCGATGCTGTTGCTCCAACAGCGTCGTATGCTCCTTTGTTTGCTATATAGTGGTCTTGTGAATGACTTAAGTTTGCTTGTTCTGCTACTCTCCTTTCGTTCTCTTCCCTCAACTCTGCCTCTCTGTCAAAGGACATCTCAAAGTCGCTGATGGCGTCGTCCCTCAAGTCGGTCATATCTTCAAAGTCAAGGTTGGGTGTTTCTTCTTCCTTCCTCGCGGTCGCTTCCTCTGCCATCTTTTTGAAGTTCATTTGCTGTAAGTCTGCTGGGTGGATGTTGTTTGTGTTCAGTGCTTGACCCTGCGGACTTTCGTGAAAATACCAAGCGTTCCTATCAAAGATTTTTCTGATGTCATTGGTTTTGAACTTTTCCCTGTCTATTTCCTTGATGAGTTCTGCGTAAGTGGGTATTCGTGTCAATCCCTGTTTTGCGTTGATTACTTCTGCTGTCATTGCTATATATTAATACTTTAGATTTTATATTAATCTTGTGTATCGCCTCTCAACCACTGCTTATACTCATCAATTCTCTGTTTCATATTCTGGACGTTCGCCCCGTAATCTTCCAATCTGTGATTTTTCCTCACCTCCCTCAACCTTGTCATTTCGTTCTGTAGCATCTCATTCTCTTCCTTCATCCTCTGCTCTACTTGTAAGACCTTGTAATCGTGCTCGGTGTTGTGATATTCAAGAAGACGCTTCAGGTAAAGATGATGGTTGTGAGTTGGCATCCTTGCCGTGTTGCTGTCGTTGTGGTAGTAGTGGTTATAACTACTATACACTTTTTGTTCTTCTGTCTGGCATTTCGGGCGTTCCGCTCCTGTAGTTGGCACTTTTGTTTGAATGGACGGTTTGTCTTCTGTTGATGTCCTTGCGGACGTTTTCGTAGATGTCTGTTTTGTTGAGTTCTATTTTCTGTTCCTTGATGTTAATTTTTATATATAATACTTTATAATTTTTTTTGATGCTAAAGATTTCAATTTCTCTCTCGTCGCTTTGTTCTTTTCCTCTTTGGCTTTGTTGTAGGTGTCTCTGGCGGACATCGCACTTTGTAGTTCTTCCTTTATTTGTTTTACAAGGTCGCTTTTGAATGCTTCTGGGTCAAAAGGTGGTTTCGCCCTTGACGGTCTCACCCTTTTGGGCTTTGGCGCTGGTTGTGGTTTCTCTTCAACGGATGGTTCAATTATTTCTTCTGGTTTCTCCTCTTCCTTCGGTGCTTCTTCCTGTATTGGCTCTGGTATTGTTTCTTCCTTGGGTTCTTCATTATCAATCTCTTTTACGACTACCTCTGTCATATATTAATATTATAGATCATGTTTTATACTTTCAAAATCTCATGCCTCAAATACGGTTTGTTCAATCCTTCCAGTTTGAAGGTTCTGTTTCCGACGTCGTCATATTCTATCTTGACGATTTTGTAGGATTGATTGCTCCACTTTGAGTTATACTCCTTCCTCTCGGTGTAGTTGTCTTTTTTCTTCTCAAAGACCTTCACCATATCATTCACTTTGACCTCTGGATATTTGCGAGTGTTCTTTTCCCTCCTTGTCAAATTCACCCTGACGTTCATATGGTTCTTGTCGCCGTGGGCATCCTTGGGTTTCATTTTGGTTGATGAATGGATGGTGTCGTTGTATTTATCCAACGCCTTGGACAACATCACAGTCCAACTACCGCGATTAAACCTCACCCTGTCGTGTATCATATTCTTCATCGTCCTTATGAAACGCTCCACAACATTAGCGTGTGTTAGGGTGACGACGTGAGTGATGCCTTCCTTCTCAAAAAAATCTTTAACCCCTGCTTGGAAGGCACGGTCATTATCACTATAAACCGACATTGGAAAACCCATTTTGTTGAAACTCTCTTTCATCGCCGATAATGTGATTGGTCCAGATTTTTCTTTCATAGGGACGACGTTTGCCAACTTGCTGAAGATGTCAATGACCACCAACCCGTATCTCGGTTCGTCGTTCTTGATGGGAATTTTCGTCTCTGGTTCTTTAGTTAGGGGTTTCATATCCATTATGTCAATCTGATATTCAAACCTTGCGAAGGGTGCGGTGTCGGAGTTTGAACCCCTGTATTTTCTAATCTGTTTGTTGGGCTGTTTCCTCATAAAGTTTTCCACATCCACCTTGTTGATGGTCTGGTCTTGTTCCTTGGCTTTCTTGAGGGTCTCATTGATTGAACCGAAGCCCGTTTCAAGATTGTAATAGACATTGCTTATGATGTCATCTCGTGATAGTCTCCTTGCCATATATTATAATATTAGATTTTTAAAATTATCAGCAATAAAAAATATACTTAAAGAAAAAATGCCTATATATAGTAAGAGTGAATAAGATGACTCAATTTGACTGTGGATGTCGTATAATGACAGATGTTATAACCCGAACGATACAAAGCAACCTAATTGGAACTACTTGCTCAAAACCTTCGTGAATGTTTGTGGCAAGTGCTACAAGAAGCAAATGAAATTCCAATATATGGAAAACAAACTTATGGAGATGGAAAAGCAAAGAATGGAAATGTTTTTGGAAAATGGGTATGAAGAACAAGACACATACTTTGACCTGACAGAGTTGAAGGAACATCTCAAAACCCTCCCACCCAATGAAAGACACAAAGTGAAGGATTTTGAGAGGTTAAGAAACCTCGCAAATGGACAAGACCCCAACGAAGGAATGAATGAAATTGATATGGTCATAAGAGAACTGGAAGAGGAGGAAAGGGAAAAGAAAAACCAACCCGAACTAAAAAAATGAAAGAGACCCCAAAAACTACTTAAAGAAAAAATACCTATATATAGTAAGAGGATGCTATTTACTTATAAAAACTGCGGATGTTGTAAGAAAGAAATGACTGACCTAAAGGATTTATTGAACAATATTTTTCCCGCTGGAATTTGTGATGAGATATGTGATTACAACCTTCACTGTACAAAATGTAAGAGAGCGGGTAGTCATGGGGGGCGAGGTTGTGAAAGTCCTGATTTTGTTATATTAGTCATTAAAATCATAATTATATCAGTCATTACATTAATCATTATATTAGTCATAATAATATTCATTATATAAGTCATTAAATGAATCATTAGATTAATCATTATATTTATCATGGTATGCCTCATGAAATATAGAGAGCGGGTAGTCATGGGGGGCGAGGTTGTGAAAGTCCTGATTTTGTAATATTAGTCATTAAATTCATAATTATATCAGTCATTACATTAATCATTATATTAATCATTATAATATTCATTATATAAGTCATTAAATGAATCATTAGACTAATCATTATATTTATCATGATATGAATCATGATATTAATCATTATATTAATCATTATATATATGTAAAATCATTATATTAGTCATTTTATAAACCATTCAAAGAAACATTCAAATTAATCATTATATGTATCATTCTATGAACCAATTATATCATGTTATTATCATTCCATTAATAATGGGATATAATCATTTTATTAGTCATTATATAAGTCATTAAATGAATCATGAAATGAATCATTATTTTTATCATGAAACGAATCATGATTTTAGTCATTGTACAGAAAATTATACTAACCATTAA
>CAMXCT020002942.1:22500-81365 GCA_947184155.2 Cladocopium goreaui
CGTCCCGGAGCTGTCTCCGACGAAGGTCCCAAGATCTGGGGGAAGTGGGCGCCAAGGCCTTATGTTTGGACAGAGGCAAGCCCAGGCGATACTGCGACAATGGAAAGGTCATTGAACGAAATTTCTCCAAGTCATCAGACTCCATTAGACCAAGTATTTTTCAACAACCATGGTGACTTGGGGATCCATTCTAGGAAACCTGCATATGATCCAGTTACTAACCACAACCAGGACGAATCCTTAGGAAACGGGTGACCTTTCCATTGCCCTGATCGGCTCTTCGCCGAGCCCGTGCCAAGCCAAGATGCCACGTTGCAGGGATGAAGATTTAGGCATCAAGAAATGATCCACTGATGGTGGTAACATGTGGTAACTACTATCACTGCTTATCATAATCAATAAGGAGAATTCTTTGGGATATTGATGGTTGAAAATGCGCTAATATTGATTAATATCAATGTAAATGTATAATAATTACACCAGTAATTAACATTTAATACTGATGATGATCAATAATGCGGCACATGATATCATTAATGACCATAAGTATCATTCAATAATGATCATAGTTATCATGCAATACTAATCGATACTGATGCCAATCATCCCAAAATAAGCTCATTCAATACTAATCATTCTCATTCAAGATACATAATTATTATTCAACACTAATCACTAGTTATCATTATTAGTTTTGGGATACTATCATTCAATACTAGCAATGATCAATCATGTGGTAAACCTTCAACAATAGTGATTTAATAGTGCATGAATAACATTCAATGGATCAATATCATTATAATAGTAGTGATTTAATAATGATCAACGGACCATGATTTGATATTAGTATTGATCAGCATGTTGAATCAGATTGACATGGATAGTTGTACAATTAGTACAGTATTGGTATTTGATAGTGATCAATAGATCATATGTGATTCAACATGAATTTTGAATATCAAAACATGAACAACTATCACGATCATGCTCAATATTTGCTTGATATTGTTTGATATTCAATTGCTTTGGTCACGTTTAAGATGCCCTGTTGGAGTACGTTGGATCACATATTTCTCGTGTGCACCGCAATGCACAAACCACCCCGGGCCGTGGCGTGGCGGGGTCGATTTCGTTCAGGGATTGGGTGCAACTCGGAATATCTCGGAATGGGCTGCACCCAGTTTGGTTTTCTGTGAGCCAAAAACGCCAAACCCCCCTGACTCTCGGAGTTCAGCTCTCCGCAAAGTTGGATAAAAATGATCAAATGCGACCGTTGAAGATTCAGGACTGAGACTGGCATGTGCAGAGCATGAGAGTGGACTATTCTGGAACCATGACCAACACTCGACGTAGACATGATCCCACATTCGACGTGAAAGTGTTATGTTGACCTGATCCGCAGTGTTTTTCTCGCTTCCGAGTCGCAAGTGACAATCGCGTCAACGAGCATGGAAAGGTTATCGCGTCCATGGCCAGAGTTTCAACAGAAACTACCTGAAACGACCATTTTCTCTTGGTTTGTGCCAACCTCCTCCAGTGAAGGTACAATACCATCAAATTTAATCAAATTTACAGCTGTGACATCAGAGGTTGTTCTATTCCGATCGTCATATCAGCAGTGTTACAGACTATTATGGTGATGATGACAATGACTGTTAGATGACTGTTAGAATTTCTGACTCATTTTTTTGTCAAACACCACTGGGGATGTTTTTTGGTGACCACCCACTGGAGGTTATGACAAAAAATCGCATTTAAAAAAAAACACCGACATAGACTAATTGTTCTTAATAATAATCCATTGAGTGTCATGGTTCGATGGGCTATGATCTATTTATTGGTGATTATGATGACTAATTGTTCTTAACCATAGTAGACCATCGAAGCAACATCACCCCAACAGGCCCCAACCTATGGATGGCCGGCCGCGCTGGGGCTGTGGTGGGCGCGCGGCGCCGGGCGCGTTCCCGCGCCCGCGCCGGGCGTGGCTATGACCGTGAGCCAAGGGCGACGATCAGCTGTGACTATGTCCAAGGGGAAAATGAGGCGAAAAGATGTTACCCTCTGGTTATGACTAACAGTTCGCCATGGTTAAGCCATGGCCCATAGAAATAGATGGTTCACCGTTCTTAAAAATGGGTGGTGATTTTCCATGGCAAACTGTTAGTCATCAAAGGAAGTTTAGGGGGAGAAACTTCCGTGTTACGGACTTTTGGAATGTCAGGGAAAGAGTTAGTCAAAGAAAGAGTTAGTGAGGGAAAGAGTTAGTTAGGGAAAGAGTTAATTGTCACTTTTAGACTGTCAGGGAAAGAGCCAGTCAAAGGAAGAGTTAGTGAGGGAAAGAGTTAGTTAGGGACAGAGTTAATTGTAACTTTTAGAATGTCAGGGAAAGAGTTAGTCAAAGAAAGAGTTAGAATGGCATTGCAAGTGGTGCTGGTGGAGGAGTTGCCGATGGAGTTTTGAAGGAAGTCTCGCACGAAATGCGTTTTTGAGAGATAGCAGATGCACGAAATCCTATGTTTTTCCATACAAAGTCCGTCCCCGAACCTCGATGATCTACCTCTGCGGTGCGACGGTTGCGAGACGGTCTCGTGTGTGGTCGGATCATGGGCGGATCATGGTCGGATCATGGTCGGATCGGTTCCGCATTGTAAATGGGGTTTCACCTGTTTTTCGTGCATGTGCAGTCGACAGAATTCCATTGTGATTTGCAACTGTAGGATCGTTCCCGCAATGTAAATGGGATTGCAAGTGGTGCTGGTGGATGAGTTGCCGATGGAATTCCATTGTGCTTTGCAACTGTAGGATCGTTCCCGCAATGCAAATGGCATTGCAAGTGGTTTTGGAGCTACAATTTCCGACGCCGTTGCGCGTAGTTCTATTGTGTTTTGCAACTCAGTCTCTGCAGATCGCATTGTAATGGCTGCGTCAAGGTTGCTTCGTGCTGTGGCTGCATTCGTAATACTAGTGTCTTTTGCAGCTGGATCTCGTAAATCGTATTGGAGTGGCTGCATGAAGGCTGCGACAGTGATTTGTCAGCAGATTTTCTCCATTTTGGCGCTAGTGATTTTCCTTCTAAAAATCCTTTAAAAAAATGCTTCAAAATCGTCTTTTTTTCGCTCTGGCGTCGAGATCCGGTTTTGGAGCTACAATTTCCGACGCCGTTGCGCGTAGTTCTATTGTGTTTTGCAACTCAGTCTCTGCAGATCCTATTGCAATGGCTGCGTCAAAGTTGCTTCGTGCTGTGGCTGCATTTGTAATACTATTGTCTTTTGCAGCTGGATCTCGGAAATCGTCTTGGAGTGGCTGCATGAAGGCTGCGAAATAAATTTGTTAGCAGATTTTCTCCATTTTGGCACTAGTGTTTTTTTGTTGCACGTAGGTTTAGAGCAGTGTGAAGTGTGGGGCGTAAAGAGTGCAGTGTGAAGTGTGAAGTGTGAAGGAAGCAGTGGGAAGTGAGAAGTGTGAAGTGCGGAGTGTGAAGTGTGAAGTGTGGAGTGTGAAGTTTAAGTTTGGAGTGCGAAGAGCGCAGTGTGAAGTGTGAAGTGTGAAGTGTGAGGTTTGGAGTGTGAAGGAAGCAGTGAGAAGTGAGAAGTGAGAAGTGTGGAGTGTGAAGTGTGAAGTGTGGAGTGTGAAGTTTGAAGTTTGGAGTGCGAAGAGTGCAGTGTGCAGTGTGAGGTGTGGAGTGTCGAGGGAAGGACACGGTCGGGACAGGTTGTCTTTGACTTTGAACTATAGGTCATTTATGTTTGGGAAACTTCCGCCGCCGGCTTGCCCGGGTCTATGTTAACCAGATGGTATTGTTTTGGCTATATGTATGTATTAACGCACCTTCCAAAGATTGAAACATTGGAGTCCTGGAAAATATCTTGGCCAAGCCATGCCCCATCGGAGGTTGATGGTTGAAAGATAAATAGCTGTTGCATTTATGGTAGATATGATATAACACTCCACTTGAATTCACTGGGTAGGCCGCTTTGTAGGGATTTGCCAAATTTGATATAGGAATATTTATCAGCAGAAATGTGTGGTTGGATTCTATTTGATTCATTTTTGGGTTTGTTCATGTTTGGGATAGAACGTGTATAGAACATGTTATTCACTGGCAATTTAACATGGTCAAGGAATATCCTCTACAAACTAGTCATCAACTTGTGATCTGCCATTGCCAGATTGAAAAACCCCTTATTTCCAGATGACAACCAAGGTTTCCTGTATACAGGTTTCCTGTATATATTTCCCTGACACCAATCCAATGACAAACCACACATCCTCGTGTTTGATGGTTAAGAGTTAAGACCATGTTAACTTCCAGTTCTTCGTGGTAGGACCTCAACATTTTGCCCAATTTTTCAAGGTAAAATTGGACAACTCCCAATTTTTCATGGTGAACCCCTGAAAACCCCAGTTTTTTGGTGGCTCCTCAATTGGTTCCCCATGAACTTAACTGCGATTTCCCAGGTACCCGTCCTCCGGTCTATCTCTCACAGCAGCGGGTCGGCAGCCACCCTGAGCGCTTCCAAGCCCTCGCGCCAGTCACTGTGTCGGCTTTCCTGGAGGACATGGGTCTTGGCGACGGTTGGTTCAACAAAAACCGAGGATTTCCTGGGGATTAGCCATCAATAATAGGGACTTAACCATCAACAATAGGGATTTAATAAAACTGGAAGATTGACCCCCCTAGATTTAGCCGTAAATTTAACTTGGAACTCAAGGTTTCCCAATAGGCAACAAATTTAGGGGGTGGACTTAGAATGGTCATTAGCCAAACGTTTTTATTTTTTAATAGGACATCCTGCTTGGAGAAAAATGCTACAGTATTCCTTTTTTCACCATGGTTGCTATTGCCCCAAAATGGGCAAATATTTTTTTCGGAAGAACATGGCAACATGGCTTTGAAAAGGAAAGCTGACCCAGACATGAGAAGGAAGACATGAGAGGATCGAACGCGTGAAAGCGACATTCCATCCTTACAAACGGGATGATACCAGTCGATATTCTTTTCTTGTCGGATGGGTAGAGTTTTGACCAGCCAACATCCTGTTGCCGGAAGTGTATGATCTTGTGCGCCTATCACTGCCCATTTCCAACACAAAGTCACAAAGGCTTGAGCCTTTGTGCAAAGGTCTTTCTATCTTCTATTTCCTCATCGGTACCTAACCATCATGCGTAGAATCATGCCTATATCAAGCCTTTAATCCATTTGTTGAACCACATTTTGCTTCATATTGCATTTGCGGTTGAAGAATAGTCAACCCTTCCAAAAGGAGACCTTTTTAGAGGAAATATATCGACACCTGTGGCGCAGGGCTATGGCTACGAGACCAGAGCAGATACCGTGGCTTGGGCCGCAGCGTTCACCAATGTGCTTGTGAATGACTGAAGAATCCCATCCTCTGTTCAAATGAAACCCGCACGAATTACAAATGGTCCCCTATGAATGTGGTTTCATCATGTTTCATCCCCTACTAAACCTTGTGGTTTCTGGGGGGTGCTCAACATGAACATACGAAAGGGATGAATTTCATTCGCATTGGAAGAAATAAGGTAAAAACATCATCCCATGACATTGGCAGCCAAGGAGCTCACATCATATCCCCACGATTGTTGGGTCATGATGGTCATGTTTTCACCACCATTTTTGATGGCTAAAACTGCTGACTTCCCATTACATTTTGCAGACATTTCATTTCATTTTCACTTGAGGGTTCATCAGTTGTGACCGCAGCTGCCCTCTTTTGAGATCAAGCCATCCTGCAGAGGAAAAAGCAGGTTGGCCGTTGCTTCAGTTGAAGGTTGCACAAATCGAGAAGTGTAACATCAAGGTGTAGGAGAGGTTACCTGCACAACAGCAGGTTATGAGCCCAAGCGGTTCACTATGAGCGACGTTAGAAGGAGAAGGGCGACCCCTGAGGAATTGGCTCAGGGTGAAGCTGAGATGAAGAAGGCCCAGGAGAGGATGTCTCGAGAGGCCATTGAGCGAGGTGAGAAGCCCTTGGAAGATTTGAATAGACAAGGAGGGGATCAGAGTGAGAAAGAGGCACAAGGTTCCAGGTCTGTAGAAGCACCGAAGAGTGAACAGAAACAGATTCAGGACGTAGGTAAGACCTCTAAGGCAGTGACACCTGCAGTTTCACCAGCATCTCAGATTCCCCCAAGTCAACCGCCTTCGAAATCTCCTGAGGAATTTGCTCAGGATCAAGCCGTCACACCTGCCACTAAGGGACATCAGGTATCTCCAATGTTGCAGGACGCTGGCCATGGACAGCATCAGCAAGACTCTGGTAGGGATCAGAGGGAGTCATCCAGAGCTCATCAAGACCCCAATGAAAGTCCTAGCAAGATAGGAGATTCATCGTTTCCAAATTCAGGTGTCCCTCCAGTCATGCAGACGCCACTGTTCACAGAAGAACAGGTTGCACAACTTGTCAGGTTGCAGAACCAAGCAGCATGGTTGTATGGGGGGCACGGGATGGGATTCACTCCACATTTAGCCAGACCAGCTTTCTTGCCAGATGAAGAGGAAGTAGGTCTGCCACCGTTGAGAAATCGCCAGTATCAAGAACGGATTGAAACAGAAGAGATCCGTAGGAACATGGAGGTTGTTTTGGAAGAGAATAGGACGTTGAAAGAAAGATTGGCATTTTTGGAATCAAAGTTTTCAGAAGAACCTAGATTCTTGACGCCTGAAAGCCAGAAGGGTCGTTTTGATGAGCCACCAAAGAAAAAGGAGGCTGCAGACCCCCGCTTCGTTCAGGCTGAGACCACCAAAGCGAAGGAGGATGGGCTAGAACGCCAACAAGCCCTGAAGGAGGCTGCAGATCCCCGTTCTTTTCAGGCTGAGACCACCAAAGACAAGGAGGACGGGCTAGAACGCCAACAAGCCCTAAAGGAGGCTGGAGACCCCCAAAGGCAAGCAGAAGAGCCGAGAAGTTTTGGAGAAGCTTCGGCACGGAGGCCGACAAGATCTGAAGAGAAAGAAGAAGCAGAAGGACCGCGTCACCACAAAGGCGCGACAGACGGAGGACTCACTGAGAAGTCTTTGGAGTTCATGGCAATGATGTTAGAGTCGATGAAAGAGATGCACAAGAAGGTGATCGATCAAAAGGAGGAAGCAGGCACGGTGAGAGGTGTCGAAGTGGTGAGGTCAGGAGTGTTGGAGTTGCCACCGTTGCCACCTTGCAATGCAACGCAAGGGCCACTTCAGTTGGGAGATTGGCTTCTGATGGTGGAACCTGTGGCAGCTGACATGTCCACGACCAGTCAGGAATGGTGGACGCTGATGACCAAAGAGGTGGAGAAATGGTACCACTGCCACATGTCTCTCAACCCTCTCGACAAGATCACCCATGATGCGGTTGCTCCTTCAAGTCTCTGTCAGGAACGTTGGCTACGATTGGAACGTCGCATGTTAACGATGCTTCTTCAGGCTGTACCAGAAACTGTAAGAGAAGAGCTGGTGGCAGGGAGAAAGGTTGGAGTTTTCAGCATCTTGTCACACCTCTTTTTGACGTACTGTCCTGGAGGAGTTCTAGAGAAACAGATGCTTCTTCGAAATCTTGAGGACCCACCGGAGGTGACAAATGTTGGAGACGCACCAGCTGCTTTGAGACGGTGGTTGAGGTGGAAGTCCCGCACTGTGGAGATTGGTGCGGTGGTCCCTGATGCGGCATTGCTCTTGAAGGGCCTGAACCGCATGACCCGACGAGTCTTGGAGTCGCACAAGGAGCTGCAGTTTCGGATCCAATTAGCCAGGTCAAGTTTGGGGGTGGACACGACGCCGACCGAGCTCACAGTTAGCAGGTTTGCAACTCACCTTCTTGCAGAGCTGGATCAAGTTGCGCTCACCGAGAAAAGAACAAGTGCAAGCGCAACGAAGACTGATGGTCCCAAGCTGAAGTCCATGGAGGTGGATAAGTCAGGCAAAGGAAAAGGGAAGGATCGTCAAGATCGTGGTCAAGAAGATGGAGCAACAAAGACACGATGTCGCTTCTTCCTCACTGAACATGGATGCCGTAAAGGAAAAGAATGCTCCTTCTCTCACGACCAGAAGGATGAGAAGAGGCGCTGCTATGTGTGCGGAAGTTCGGAGCATTTTGCAACGGCATGTACACGTCCAAAAGGATCAAGCTCTGGAGGGGAAGGAAGTCCACCCAAGCAGAAGCAGCTGAAGTCTGATGAGAAGCATGAAAGAAAGGACTCTGACTCGGTCTCCACATCCAGTCAAGAAACGGCTATGAAAGACTTGATCGACGAGGCGAACAAGGTCTTGAAGTCTTTGAATCCGACTTCAAGTCCGCCCTCTGCCCAATCCAGCGGAATGAGTTCGCAGGAGGCAGATGTGAGAAGTGAGGTTATGGACAAGCTTCAGCAACAACTTCAGGCTATGAGGCTGAAGACCTTCAAGCTGCAGAGGATCTCAACAAGTTCAGTCCTGGGCCTGATCGACTCTGGGGCAACACACCCCCTGAGGCCATTGAGAGAGGGGGAGAACGACTCCACCTACACTGAAGTTGAGGTGGCATTAGCGAATGCCACTACGAGATTGAAGATGAGCCCAGGGGGAGCCATGATTTCTCCCAACGAGAACATCGAACCAATAGTGCCTATGGGTCTGCTTGCTGAGGTTCTCTCTTGTGACATCAGGTGGAAGGACGGAAGTTTGCAGGTTCTTCACCCCAACAGAGGTGAGCTTCCAGTGTCAAGCTCTGAAAGATGTCCACAAGTTCCCCGACGATTGGCACTCGAGCTGATCAGAGAAATGGAGGATGCCAAGGTTGGAGTTCCACAGTTTGCTGAAGGTTTCGAGGCTGAAGTTTCTTGGATGAGGTCGTTGTTGGAAAGCCATCCAGTTTTGTCAGGCCTTCCAAGTTGGATCAAGAAGCGCTTGATCGTGCAGCCCGGAGAGTGGTCTGATTTGCCAGTCAACCGGAGGCTGCGAAAGACGATGAGAAGAGAAGGATTTGCAGTCCACCTCTTTGCAGGAGAAGAGTCTGGATTCACGCTTTCCAGAGCCTTGCAGCAACTCTGTGCAAGAGATGGGTGGCTGCTGGAACTGGATGTCCTAAGAGGAGAAAGTCACGATCTTCTCAAGGACAGAGGCTGCTATTCAGGGCTGTTGAGATCAGCACTGGAAGGGAAGCTGAAGGCGATTGTGGGTGGGCCAAATTGCAGGACAAGGAGCATCCTGCGACACCGACCTATCAAAGGACGCCCAGATGCGCCGAGGCCAATCAGGGAGTGGGGAGGAGGAGAATTTGGGAAAGAGGACATCACAGAGGCAGAGGCAAAGATTTTGGAAGAAGACGATGTGCTTCTTTGGAGAATGATGTTTTTGTACATGGTAGCCCACTATGTCGCCAAGGCGAGGGGGATGGACCAGCCGGTGCACTTCAGTTTGGAGCAACCAGCATCGCCGAAGGCGTACAACAAAGAGGTTGTGAGCTTTTGGGACACCACGGAATGGAAGGAGCTCAAGAAAGAGTTCGGGTTTTGTGAGGAGACTTTTGAGCAGAGCCGTCTTGGAGGTTTAGCTACGAAGCCTACGACGTTTGGGGGCACACTGGAGCTGGACGTGGAGTCACATCAGAGGAGGAGAGGGAAAGAAGTTGGAAAGATCACAGACTCCAAGCAGCTCTCGAGGTGGGCTCCTGGAGTTATGTCAATGGTGGCATCTGCTTTGCTCTCACAGGTGTTCAACAAGACCCCGAAGATCTGCGAGTTGTCCTGGGCTGAGCACATTGCTTTTGGACACATTCCACACAGAAGAGACTGTCGGGTATGCCAGGAGAGCCAACAGATCTCCGATCAACATAGAAGGATACAACACCCATTTGGTGCCACGTTGTCAGTGGATGTGGCTGGCCCGTTGAAGAAGGCCTACGACAAGGGAGGAGGACAGGCGAGGTACATGCTGGTTGGAGCTATGACATGGAGAGTTCCCAAAGGTAGTGAAAAGATGAAGCAGCCAAGTGAAGAGGAGCTGGAACCTGATGCACCTGAGATCGATGTCGTGGCTGCAGAAGAAGAAGCTGGAGTGGCCCTGGATGGAGGAGATCCAGGTGAGCCCCCAGAGGGTAGGGCTGGCGACGCGGGGTCGGATGGAGGAGATCTGGTCCAGCGCCCAGCCGGGCAAGACGGAGTTGCTTTTCAGCACCCGTCCCAAGCCCACTACCCTGAAGAAGGAGAGCAGCCGGGCCCTGAACAAGATGGCCCAGACATCGACGAGACCGAGCTCAAGGTGTTTCGGTTAGGGCTGCCGATGATCACAAAGACGTCACGGGAGGTGGCCAAAACAACGATGGAGTTTGTGCTTCGGCTGAAGGCAGATGGATACTATGTCAATCGTATCCATACAGATCAGGGTCATGAATTTGGCAACCACTTCAGAAGATGGGCTAGAGAGAGAGGCATCATAGTCACAAGGACGCCAGGAGATGACCCAAGAGGAAACGGCAGAGCAGAATGTGCCGTAAAGGCATTGAAATGCCAGGTCAGAAAAGCCTTGAGTCAGGCTTGTGTTGGAGCAGAATGGTGGCCGTGAGCTCTGCGCTATGTGGGAGAGCTGAACAGGCTGGTGAGGCTGGACAAAAAGCCTGACTTTCCCAGGTTTCTCAAAGAGGTGAGGGTCCGGAAAAGATCCTGGAGAAAGGCTACGATGGACATGGGAGTTGAGAAGGTGCAGTATCTTTGTCCCGCCCCTGAAGAACATGGACATTGGATTTACAAAGAAGGAGAGCCTCCCAGACTTACGAGGAGCATCCTGAGGCCAACCACACAACCTGAAGATGAAGTCGAATGGCTTGCCCTTGAAAGAGACCTTCTGGATGCTTGGACAGCGAGGAGAAGGCTCAGAGATAAGACCACCGTTCGGAAGCTGGAAGGAAAAGAAGATCCAGAAGAATCCAAGAAGGATGAGATTTTGAAAAAGAACCAGAGGATCACAGATCTCATCGAAGAGGAGATGAAGCACATGGTGGAGGACGATCCTGAGAGCGTTGTGGATGAGATGGTGGTGATTGGAGCTTTGAGAAAGATGATTGAAGTTCCAGAAGAACATGAAGAAGTCCTTCAGACAAGGATCATCTCGCCGAAGGAGGTGTCAAGTCAGTGGCACCAATGGCTTCCAGCGATTGATGCGGAATTTCATTCTTTGGTGGACGAAAAAGGGGCATTGAAGGTTCTCAGTCCAGAGGAGGTTGAGGATTTGAAAGAGGAGGCGAGAAAGAAGGGAGTGAAGATTGAGTGCATACCGTCGAAAATGGTCTACACCCTGAAACCCGGGGGAGGCGGTGGAAAAAAGAAGGCACGGCTGGTAGCATGTGGAAATTTTGAGGAGAAGAAGAAAGATGAATCCACGTACTCCAGTGGCGCCGATGCGGCCGCTTTTCGCATCATGATTTGGGTGGCTGCCAGAGAATCATGGCAAGCGTGCACTCTGGATGTGAAGACTGCCTTCTTGAATGCAGATATGAGCGTCCAGGAGGACGACGGCATCATCCTCATCAAACCTCCTCCAATTTTCCACGAGAAGCACTACGTCCCCAAGGGAGTGATGTATCAGCCTCTGAAAGCGGTGTATGGTTTCAGGAGAAGCCCAAGACTTTGGAGTCTGCTCAGAGACCAGACTATGAGAGAGTTTCGTATTCAAGTCTGGGAAGAAGGAAAGAAAAGGATGCTGGTTTTGGTTCAGCTGGAGTCAGAGCCGAATCTATGGAAGATAGCGGTAGAAGATGAAGGAGAAGAGACTCCAACCATGACCAATGGCCTGATGCGAGGACTGGTGATGTCATATGTAGATGACATTTTCATCACTGGCCCTGACTATGTCGTCGAGGCGGTCAAGGCCATCTTCGAAAAGACCTGGATCACTTCGAAGCCGGAGTTTGTAAGTGAGGAGGCTGTGAGGTTTTTGGGCATGGAGGTCAAGAAGCACCCCAAAGGAAAAGATGCTGAAGGAGAAGTGTGGTTTGTCACACAGGAGTCCTACATTGCCGACCTCTTGTCCAAAGAAGAAGGTCTAAAGGAGAAAAAGATACCAATTTCCAGGGATCAGTCGATCATGGAACCAACTCAAAATCCACCAACACCGGATCAAATCAAGCAGTGCCAGAAAGAAGTTGGAGAGGCCCTCTGGCTGGTGACTCGCACCAGACCTGACCTGATGTTTGGGGTCAGCCGAATGGGTTCCAACATCACCAAGGCAGCTGAAGCAGTTTTGGAAGCATCAAAGCAGGTGAAGGGATATCTGCTGAGGACGAAAGAAGAAGGTTTGAAGTATGATGAAGACCACGGAAAACCCATTGTGGTCAACGCATACTCAGATGCGTCCTTTGCCCCAATTGGAGAAGAATCTCATGGAGCCTTCGTCATCAAGTTCAACGACTCACCGATCTTTTGGAGATCAGGACGCCAGAGCGTTATCACGCTTTCAACTGCAGAGGCTGAATTGAACGAAATCGTCGAGGCCATGGGAGCAGCAGAATCTATCTCGGTCATCATTGACGAGATCTATGAAGATGTTGAAAAGATTGCCTGGAGTGACAGCCAGGCGGCGGTGTCGATCATGACATCAGAAGGAGGGTCCTGGAGAACCAGACACTTGAGGATGAAAGCAGCATACGCGAGACAGGCCATCACTCAAGGTCTGTGGGCACTCAATCACATGGCTGGCGACAGTCTAGTCGCTGATGTGGGCACTAAGGCTGTCAGTGCCAACAGGCTTGAGACTCTGAAGACCCTGATGGGTATGGGCAGGAGCCCGAAGTTGGATCAGAAGACTGGAGTGGCCCTGGGTAAAGAAAGCCCGGGAGAGCCCCCAGCAGGCAGGGCTGGCGACGCGGGGTCGGATAGAGGAGATCTGGTCCAGCGCCCAGCCGGGCAAGACGGAGTTGCTTGTCAGCACCCGTCCCAAGCCCACTGCCTAGAGAATGATCCACAAAGGAAGAGAGATGTAGCGATCAGTGCCATTCAGCTGGTCATTTTGATGGCCACCTTGACAGCGGCGAAAGGCCAAGAAGAAGATGAAGAAGAAGAAAAAGAAGGAGTGACAGAGCTCCAGATGCTCATGGCAGGATACACTTGCCTGGTTATCCTTGCCACCCTCGTCATTCAGTGGTTGTGGCGACGTTGGAGCCAAAAGACAGAGAACCAGGAAGCAGAGGCGGTTCAAGAAGGGAAAGAAGATGAGGAGCAGGAAAAAGAAGAAGAGATCAAAAGACCAGTGCACTTACCACCAAATGAACAGAAGACTGCAGAAGAGCAGCCCAAATCCGCTCAGCCGAAGGTGCGAGCGTCCGACGGTGAGGTGGGGTTGGGTGGAGGAGACCCAGTCCGGCTCCCGTCGAAGGACCCGAGGTGCCCAGAGGGCCGGGTCATCCCTGGTGGTGAGGTGGGGTTGGGTGGAGGAGACCCAGTCCGGCTCCCACTGGAAGGCCCAAAGAGGGCAGGGCCGAGTCAACCAGACACGGTGACTCGTGAGCCCCCAAGCTCTGCCTCGAGCTTGGCACCAATTCCCGGTGGTGAGGTGGGAGACCCAGTCCGGCTCCCACTGGAAGGCCCAAAGAGGGCAGGGCTGAGTCAACCAGACACGGTGACTCGTGAGCCCCCAAGCTCTGCCTCGAGCTTGGCACCAATTCCCGGTAGTAGCAGCAGCACAACTCAGTCTTCAGGTGCTGCATCAGAGAATCAAGGTTCCATCACACGAGGAGCCATCAGAAGGGCATTGACATCAATAGAAGAAGAAGAAAATCAGCTCCGCAACCAATGGAGGAATCAAGAGATTCCAAGAGAAGAAGATGATCAAACTGATGAGAACGCGCTGGGCTTTGATGTTCTCACCACTCGATATGGTGTAGTGTATCATTTGGACAGGATGTGCCCGCACCTGAATGGACCCAGAGTTGGGCCGTCGAGGCCTTCTTTGTGGTGCGGAATCTGTCGAAGGGTTCAGTTGCCTACGAGAGGACGACCACCTCCAGGCTTCAACATGTACATCGATGGATGGGGCACACCAGTCCATACTGATTCCAGATGCCCTCGACGAAGGTCAGCCAGAGAACTTCCAGCGTGCAAGACTTGCATGGGAGGGTAGTTTGAGCGAATTGGACGCCCTAGCGAACGTCCAAAGGGGGAGTGCTGACTTCCCATTACATTTTGCAGACATTTCATTTCATTTTCACTTGAGGGTTCATCAGTTGTGACCGCAGCTGCCCTCTTTTGAGATCAAGCCATCCTGCAGAGGAAAAAGCAGGTTGGCCGTTGCTTCAGTTGAAGGTTGCACAAATCGAGAAGTGTAACATCAAGGTGTAGGAGAGGTTACCTGCACAACAGCAAAAACAATCCCAAGTCAAAACCAAACAGCAAAAGTCAAAATCAATCAGAGTCTTTCCAAGTCCATCAAAATTCGTCAAACTCATGATTTGACCAGCATTTTTGTTGGTAAAAAATCATGTTACCATCTGGTTATGACTAACAGTTTGCCATGGAAAATCATCACCATGTTTAAGAACGGTAAACCATCTATTTCGATTAGGGCCATCTATACCATGGCGAACTGTTAGTCATAACCATTTTTAATAGGTAAACCATCTATAAATGGGCCATCTATACACATCTATACCATGGCGAACTGTGAATGTCATAACCAGGTTGGCTACATCAATCGCAGCTCCCAAGTGACCCAGGACATGTGGCTGGTGCGTCCGGGCGTCTCTGCAACTCCCATGCTGAGCTTCGACGTTTCCGGGCATGAGGAGCGTGGAGGCAGATCGCTTACCAACACAGCCATGATGGCTGGTTATGACTAACATAGCCATGGTATAGATGGCCCATTTATAGATGTTTTACCTATTAAAAATGGTGATTTTCCCTAACCAGATGGGATTGATGTAGCCTCTGGTTATGACATTCACAGTTCGCAATGGTTTTTTGATGGCCCTAATCGAAATAGATGGTTTACCGTTCTTAAAAATGGGTGGATCTTTCCATGGCAAACTGTTAGTCATAACCAGATGGTAGAGGTCAATAAAGGGCTACGCCCTCTGCCGCCGACCCCTGGACACTGGAGGGTCATGCCTGCCTCTGTGTCGTAACCATATCGGGCAGAAACTCCACTTAAGCCTCTGTACTGAAGCGATCTGAAGCGTGAATGCAAGTTTGGACGAACACAAAGCTGTTGCAACGGCGCCATGTTGTGGACTTTTGCCGCTTTCTGAACTGCCTAGAAACTAGCTTCAAACCTTGCTTTTTCCTGCCGTACGTCAGCTCGGGTCCAAGGACCCTGTCGCAGGCCTCAAACACCATGGCAGTGAAGGACGGATCTGGCCCGCGGCCAGCGCCCATACTGCCAAACGTCGCTTTCTGAACTGCCTAGAAACTAGCTTCAAACCTTGCTTTTTCCTGCCGTCAGCTCCGGTCCAGGGCCCGCGGCCGGCAGCCCATACTGCCAAACGTCGCTTTCTGAACTGCCTAGAAACTAGCTTCAAACCTTGCTTTTTCCTGCCGTCAGCTCGGGTCCAAGAACCCTGTCGCAGGCCTCAAACACCATGGCAGTGAAGGACGGATCGGGCCCGCGGCCGGCAGCCCATACTGCCAAACGTCGCTTTCTGAACTGCCTAGATTTGCTTTCTCCTGCCGTCAGCTCGGGTCCAAGGACCCTGTCGCAGGCCTCAAACATCATGGCAGTGAAGAACGGATCGGGCCCGCGGCCGGCAGCCCATAGTGCCAAACGTCGCTTTCTGAACTGCCTAGAAAAATTAGCTTCAAACCTTGCTTTTTCCTGCCGTCAGCTCGGGTCCAAGGACCCTGTCGCAGGCCTCGATCAAACACCATGGTAGTGAAGGACGGATCAAGCCCGCGAGTGCCAAACGTCGCTTTCTGAACTGCCTAGAAACTAGCTTCAAACCTTGCTTTTTCCTGCCGTCAGCCCGGGTCCAAGGACCGTGTCGCAGGCCTCAAACACCATGGCAGTGAAGGACGGATCGGGCCCGCGGCCGGCAGCCCATACTGCCAAACGTCGCTTTCTGAACTGCCTAGAAACTAGCTTCAAATCAAACCTTGCTTTTTCCTGCCGTCAGCTCGGGTCCAAGGACCCTGTCGCAGGCCTCAAACACCATGATGGCAGTGAAGGACGGATCGGGCCCGCGGCCTGCAGCCCATACTGCCAAACGTCGCTTTCTAAACTGCCTAGAAACTAGCTTCAAACCTTGCTTTTTCCTGCCGTCAGCTCGGGTCCAAGGACCCTGTCGCAGGCCTCAAACACCATGGCAGTGAAGGACGGATCAAGCCCGCGGCCGGCAGCCCATAGTGCCAAACGTCGCTTTCTGAACTTCAAACCTTGCTTTTTCCTGCCGTCAGCTCGGGTCCAAGGACCCTATCGCAGGCCTCAAACACCATGGCAGTGAAGGACGGTTCGGGCCCGCGGCCGGCAGCCCATACTGCCAAACGTCGCTTTCTGAACTGCCTAGAAACTAGCTTCAAACCTTGCTTTTTCCTGCCGTCAGCTCGGGTCCAAGAACCCTGTCGCAGGCCTCAAACACCATGGCAGTGAAGGACGGATCGGGCCTGCGGCCGGCAGCCCATACTGCCAAACGTCGCTTTCTGAACTGCCTAGAAACTAGCTTCAAACCTGCTTCAAACCTTCCTTTTTCCTGCCGTCAGCTCGGGTCCAGGGACCGTGTCGCAGGCCTCAAACCGTGCTTGTCCAATTTTCTCTTTTCGTCCCTTGTTGCTAGTAAGGCCTCCTCTGATGCGCTCCCCCTGCTGGCGGCAGGGGTCGGCGGATATAGCCATCATGAGGATTCCGAAGATGTGACGGATGTTTTTTTTTCAAAAAATAACTCTGTTTTGACCGTTGCTGCAACGGTTGATTTTAGTGGTTTAGCCCCAGAGGTAGACGGATATGGACTGGGGGATGACTGAAATCTATTGAATATTTCTTGGAGAGTTGATGGATCATGCTAATCGAAGATCATCTAACTGTACTTCTCTGGTTGGTGGTTTGGAACATTTTTTCATTTTTGCATATGTTGGGAACGATCATCCCAACTGACGAACTGATATTTTTCAGATGGGTTGGTCGGATTTCGGGACGTGAACTACGACCCGATGCTCCACCAGGTCACACTTGGTATCAGCTGAAAGTTTGCCTGGAGGCACCGGAGAGAGCGATGCGGATGCCGGGTGTGGAAAACCAGGATAGATATCAATAAACACAAAAAAAAGGACCATGTTTCCGCACATGTTTTGATGTTCTGGTAAACATGTATATATATATTATATATATATTATATATATTATATATATTATATATATATATTATATATATATAGATAGATAGGTAAATAGATAGATAGATACAGATATAGATATAGATATAGATATAGGTATAGATATAGATATAGATATGTATAAAGGGTTTCCCTGTAAATTCCTCCAACTCAGGAAGGCCCGGTGATTTTTTGTGCGAGCTGGCAGTGGAACCATTTAAAGTACCACATGATTTTGATCATCATTTCAGGGCCTAATGGCAACTGGGACATTACCCTGGAGTAAACATACGTTTGAAGATGTGGAAAACCCATGGTTTCCGGTTTGGTTTTTTCCGCATCTATGTCAGTTAGAAAAGGATATCACACCCTTTTCTGAGCCACATCGTTTTGTTGGCCGTACATCCCATTCCTATCCCCATTGTGACAGGTTCATGCCTGCCATGTTTTGGGTATATGAATTTCTCTTTGAAACTCGCGCAGACCCATGACGTATGCGAATCCACATGTGTATATATATATATATTATACGTATGTATGTAACATATGTATATTGTATATGTGTATGTGTATGCGTAACATTGATATGCATATGCATATGTTTATGTAGTAAATAGTAGTTTTTGTTTATGCACAGAGTTTTCTTTCGAAACATCTCCCATCACAGACGGTATCACATCCCAGGTCTCAGCTGCTCCGCTACGTTGGACAAGCGAGCGGCGCTTGTCCACCTTGAGAGAAGAGCTGCACGTGCGGTCGCCCAAGCGAGCACCCCGTGGCAGGGCTCGTGGCAGCTGAAACCAAGCCCAAGATGGGGATACAATCTGGGATATCATATGGTATCTCATATGGAATATGTTTATATATATATATTGTTAAGTAACAACATTGTCCAACACACAATTCGTGTACAGTTCAGCAGCTGCTGGATGTCACTGTCAACATTATGGATCAACAGGCCTTGAGCCTGAAGCTATCCTGAGACTGTTTGCCAACAGTACAAAAGAGTGAGCGCGCACAGCATCAGCTGCAACATTGATACAACAGAGCTGCCTGAATCTTTTCATGGTAGCGGAGCAGTGATCCTGGAAGCATCCAGGTGAGCTCCAACAGGCAGAGGGCTTGATCCCAGAACACTGGGGGACTCTCAACAACAGCTGGAGCAACAAAGGGTAGCAGCCCAACACACCACCACTGCAACGACAAGGAAAAGAAACAAACTCAACAACAAGGTGCGCAGGAAGAGGGCTTGATCCCAACTATACAGTGTGGGGGACTCTCTACAACAAGGATGGCAACGGCATATGAGATAGGATCGCCAACAGCAGGAGAAACACAAGCAGAAGCCCTAGCATCAACACACAGGCTGAAGTTGAAACCTCCAACATATGATGGTAACTATGCAACATTCGAAGAGTGGAAGTACAAGTTCTCAGCATACATGGGCCTACAGGACAACATCTTTCCACAACTGCTTTCAAGAGCAGAAAGAGCAACAACAGTGCTCACAGATGCAGAGCTGCTTGGTGCAGCAACAACAATAGAGGAAGGAGAAAAGTGGACACAACTGTGCAACAACCTCAAATACATACTCATTAACATCACCAGCGGCCCAGCAGCAACAATATGCAGACAATACCAAGACGCAATGGGCTTAGAAGTCTACAGACAACTGTGCAACAGGTTTGCGTTTGCAACACCTGTTGGCACAAGAAGCATAGGCTACCTCACAAAGCTACTCAAACCCAAGTTCGACACCAACAACTTTGAGGAGTCCTTCTCAACATGGGAATTTGAGCTTGCACGCTACGAGCGTGACAACAACGCCCAACTACCAGACCAAGTGACGATAGCAGTTCTCATGAATGAGACAACAGGACCACTCCAACAACACTTACACCTCAATGCCAGTGCAACACCAACATATGCTGAGGTGAGGACAACAATCATGGAGTACTATAGGACCACAACAGCGTTCTCAAGACTCCAACAACAGTCGTCTTCAGCAGTCAGCAGCAATCTAGGAGGAGGCCCAGCTCCAATGGACATCGGAGCAACATACAAAGGCAAAGGAAAAGGAAAAGGAAAGAACAAAGGAAAAGGATTCAACAAAGGAGGTCACAAAGGAAAAGGATACCAACAAGGAAAGGGCTACGGCGGCTACGGCAGTTACAACAAAGGAAAAGGCAAAGGAAAGCAACAGCAATGGTATCAGCCAAAAGGAGTAGAGAAAGGCAACAAAGGAAAGTCAAAAGGAATTCCCAACAAAGGAAAAGGGAAGAATCCAACAACAATATGCTACAGATGTGGTCAACAGGGCCACTTGGCAAAGGATTGCCGAACAGCGGTGTACAACATGGCAGACACACCACAGGAACAGAACCAGGATGGAACATCCCAATGGTATGACCCAAACAGTGGGTATGACAACTACTGGTACAGCAACGACCAGTCAGGCAACTACAACATTCAGCCAGCCCAACAACAACAACAGCTAGCTTTGCCAGCACCATCAACAACCACTCAAACACCAACAATTCAACTTGTGGGAGCACTGGGCCATCAGGCAGCGAGTGCCCACGATGAAGCAACCACAACAGCTCAGGCAGTGCAACAGCAGAGAGGAGACGTCGAAGTGGACATCATGATTGACAGTGGTGCAGCAACACATGTGTGCCCACCATGGTTTGCACCAGACACACCACTGTATCCATTGCAACATGGACAAGGACCTAGACTCAGAACAGCAGCAGATGAAGTCATCTACGTGCACGGCTACAAATGGGTGTACATGCACAACACCAACAAGCAGACACTAGTTGTTCCCTCCTACGTGTGTGATGTGACGCAACCCATCATGTCAGTAACAAGACTGGCAGAGCAAGGGTTCAACACACAACTCAACGAGACATCAACAATCACACACACCAAGGGATTCAACTCAGCACTGAAGCAACGAGAAGGCCTTTACTTCTTGCCGGTTGTATTGGTAACACTGCCAATCAACATGAGGCTTGAAGTCAACCAGACAGCAGAAGGAACAACAGCAAGAATAGCACCAGTCACACTGACACCAACAGGCATGGAAGTCCTTCGCAACAAGAATGACCTATGGACATTCAACAGCCAAGGTTTCTTGGTGAGAGTCCACAGGACAACACGCAAGGCATTGTTCATGCCAGACAGCAGATGTCCAGTTCCAACAGAAAGGTTGGAGAAATACAGAAGAACAATCATACAAAGACCAAACAACAACACAGAGGTCATCGAAGAAGCATACCAAGACCTCGACAAGAAGCAACAAAAGAGGATTATACAAAGAAACAACTGGACAGGAGAAACATGGTTCAAAGTGAAGCGTGGAACAACACTTCCAGGCAACATACCATCACAACCAGCACTTCCACCAGCCAATGGGCCAACACCAGCAACATCTCAACAATCCACAGCTGACCAACCACAAGCACCAATGTATCGACACAACGTGAAGAAGCCTCTCACAAAGGTGAGGCCAACGGGTCAAGCAATGACCACAACAAAGCCACACCAAACAGCAGTCCCACATCCAATGGAAGTCAGTCCAACACAGGACTATTGGATCAAAGAAGGTCCATATTGGAAACGTGTGCATGTCCAACCAAGAAGGGACATGTACATTCCACAACAAACAGATGATGGACCAGATGTGACAAGACTGACAACATGGAGACAAACAATGGTGAAGCCAACAAGTGGCAACAGAGGATACAGAATCGATGGCGATTGGACAACAAAGAGGAAAGCAACACTCGACATAGAGTGGACAGGCTCAACAAACTTTGAGGAGAACACAGCATACAAAGACGAGTTCATTACAGATGAGCCAGAGGAGCAACAAGAAGCCAAGAGAGCAACAGGAGTGCCAACACCACAACAACCAACAGAACAAGAAAGAAGAGAACATGAACTGACACACCTTCCCTACAGAAGCTGGTGTCCAACATGCGTACAAAGCAAAGGAAGACAGGACAACCACCCGAAGCAAACAAGCAAAACACCAGTGATCCAAGTGGATCTGATGTACTACAAAGCATTAGGAGAGAAGCAAACAACATCAGCCCTTACAGCAGTGGACGTTGAAACAGGCATGTGCATGGCGGTCCAGCTTGAGGACAAGACACAACATGTACAATACCTGTCGGTCTGCCTTCAACAATTCCTGATGGAATGTGGCAGAACACATGCAATCCTCAACAACACTGTTCTTCAGTCAGATCAAGAAGATTTCATCATCTCCTTGCTCAAGATGGTGGCAACAGCCATGTGCAGCAACATAGCAGTCAGGCAAGCACCAGCCTACACATCACAAGCACAAGGAAGCGTTGAACGTTTCCACAGAACATTGATGGGCCAAGTCAGAGCTCTCAAACTCCAACTGGAGACCAACTATGGTACCAAGCTCAACAGCAAGCATCCCATCATGCCGTGGCTTATCAAACACGCAGCATACCTGCTCAACAGGTATTCCATCCACTCAGATGGAAACACAAGCTACTACAGACGATGGGGCAAAAAACACAAAACACCAATCTGTGAGTTTGGTGAAACAGTTCTTTACATGCTACCAACAGCAAAACATATGCCAAAGATGGAAGCAAGGTTCTATCCAGCCATCTGGTTGGGTAAGGACAACTCAACAAACGAGAACATACTTGGCATCAGCAACAAAGTGGTCAGAGCAAGGACCATAAGAAGACAAATAAAGCCAGACAAGTACAACAAGCAGTTGATGGACATCATCAACTCTTCACCAGCCATGATACCACCAACAACACCAAGCATTGTGGTACTACCACAACCCGCTGCAGCAAAGCGGCAGACAACAGCAAGTACACAGACTCAGCGGAGTCCACAGCCACAAGCCATGGGACAACCACACGCCACAACACCACCAGCACTTACAGACCTTCCAATGGCAACAGCGCCAGCAACTCAGCCAGCAAGGCAGCCACTTCCATTGCCGACACAAGGCAAAAGAGAAGTAGCAGATGAGATCACACAAGGCAGCTCACCAAAGCAAGCAAGAACAACAGAGAGAGCCACAGCAGCAAGCAGACCTGAGACAGCTCAGGAGCAACCAACAACAAGGATGAGGATATCACAAGTCACAGTCACAACAAAGAAAGGACAGAAGATAGAAGCAACATCAAATGAGGATGAACAGGAGATCAAAGCAGAAAAGATTCTCCTGGAACCTTGGGTGAGCAACACCGAAGGTTTAGACAAAGAACAAGCAACGGAAGGAATGAAGCAAGAGATCAAGTCAATGAAGGAACAAGGAGTGCACACAGAAGTACACATAAGTCAACTCACGCCAGAGCAACGCAAGAAGATTACCAAGTCAAGATGGGTTCTTCGACAGAAAGGCAACACAGTTCGAGCACGAATTGTAGCAAAGGGCTACATAGAGGAGATTAACGACAACGACGACATCTTTGCATCAACGCCAATATTTTGTGTGCTGAGGATGCTACTTGTCCTTGCACTTTGCAACAACTGGATTTGTCTCACAGGAGACATTTCAACAGCCTTTCTACATGCAGCAGCAGCAGCTACAGCAGATCTTTTCATGTATCCACCAGCAGAGTTCTACAACGCCTTCGACCAGATCGTCTGGCGGCTCAACAAAGCCATCTATGGCTTACGCAGCAGCCCAAAAGCATGGCAAAATCACCTGGCAGAGGTGATGCAACAACTTGGACTACCACGACTTGTCAGCAAGCCCAACGTCTACGCAACACCACAGGGAGATGCATACATACTATGCTACGTCGACGACTTGCTCTTCATTGGACAAGAGGAGACGGTCAACAAGCTGTTCAAGAGCATCCAGCAACACCTCCTACTCCGTCCAACAGGAGAAATCACAGTCGGCAACACCATCAGCTTTTTGGGCAGAAACATCTGCAACAAAGGTGACTACTACGAGATCGGCTTAGCAGACAGCTACACAACTCAGATACTGGAAGAAGCCAGCATGCTCAACCGCAACCCAGCACCAGCACCAGGCAACAACACTCTGAAAGCAACACCAGAGATGGAACAAGAACTCAACAAAGAAGAGCACGCAGCCTACCGAAGAATGGTTAGCAAGCTACAATGGATGACCTACACAAGGCCAGACATTGGCTTTGCAACAAAAGAGCTTGCAAGAGCACTGACACAGCCAACAACAGCAGACCAGCAGAAATTGAAGCACTTGCTCAGGTACATCAAGGGAACACAACACTACAAACAATACGTGAGACCTACAACCAAGACACCAACAGCTGAAGCAGTACCAGACATTCAAGTCTTTGTCGACAGCGACTGGGCAGGATGCGCAACAACGAGGAAGTCAACAACAGGATTTTTAATCAAAGTCTTCGGCGCAACAATCCACTACGGAAGCAGAACACAGGCAACAATTGCGCTGAGCAGCGCGGAAGCAGAACTCTATGCGATCAACACAGGAGCAACAGAAGCACTCCACATCAGCAATTTCCTGAAGGAAGCTCTCAACATGAAGAAGATCAACATCCGCATATATACCAACTCATCAAGCGGAAAGAGCATGGCAACAAGAATCGGAGCATCAAAGAAAGCCAAACATATCGAGCTCAAACACCTTTTCATACAACAATTGGTCGCACACGACCTTGTGAGGATTGTCAAGATCAACACGATCAACAACCCGGCCGACATCTTCACCAAGTACGTTGCAACAGAGACGCTTTTGCGTCACATCAGTGATGTTGGCATCAGCACCCAGCATCACTGAACAAACAACAACAAGCAACAACAACAGTTTCACTGCAGCTAGCGTGTTAACGTGCGGACGCGTGTACAACGTGCGAACATCGTGCGTGGCAGACACACACAAACATACATTTCTTTTTAAGCCATGGTGTCAACAAAGGTTGACAACATGTTCTATATCTACGTTATCTACTTCAACATGGAGTATATCAACATATTCATTTACTGGGAAGTTTCAACATGGTGGCCAACATGCAGATTCAACTCAGTGATTTTCTTTCTGGAACATGACTGTCTTAGACAACATGTCGGATTGCAACATGAATTTGTCTTGTCGTTTTGATGACCATCGAGGAGTACAACTCCATCAAACCAACAGAGACGGCTGGGGAGTCAACCAACACGGTGATCCCAGCACTTTTGGGCAGCCAACGTATGCCCAACTTCGACAAGTTGATCTTAGCGCCTTCGCCACAACTGGCGCTCACAACAATGTACATGCACGCAACAGAGATGCATGTTACAACGAAGATTCCAACAAAGTGGCTCATGATTACCTGGGTTGAGGATGTTCAACAACATCGTCTTCGAACAGGCAACCAGGTGATCAACATGTTCAACAGGGGCGACATGTATCCACAGCAACAGATCGAGAGTGGATGCAACCTTCGTTTCGCAACGTTTGAGCTGGCATCCCAACAGATCTGGGAGATCAATGCAGATGGAGGCAACACCATGCTTCAACAGATCTGCAACTATTTCCAGTGGAACAAGGACTGGATGTGGACCTACAACATCCCGGTCCAAGTGTCCAACATGAACGTGGAATCAACACAACAGGAGAAGAGGCTCGTACTCCAATGCTTGGAGTATGGTGGAGCACAGATGCTCCATCATTTCACAACATCCACCAGGGATGCTGTGATGGAGATGCTGCAACAGATGCACAGCACCAGCATCACCAGCGGCATCAACACAGGCAACATCCTGTTCCAAGGAGCCAAGGCAGTTGAGAGGATCAGAGGCAACAGCCTCCTGGCAACATGGGTCGAGCAACAGTGGACAGAAGAGATGATCAACAACCATTTCAAAGAGATCAATGTGTGGCGCCTCAACAGTTTGCCACTCACCATGCCCAAGGATGAGATCCAACAGTTGCTGCGTGAGAATTGCGCAACAACCGATGATGATCAACAGATGGAAGGATGAGAAGTCATCCAACAGGTGAGACTGGCACCTCAACCAACAGTCTTTGGATCTTCAGCAGATCCCTGCGCAACAAGAGGTTCAAACGTGAGAGCCGGGAATGCGCAAAATTAGATGAGTGTTTGATCAACATCTGCGGCTGGGCAACAGATGTAAAACTACAAGCCATCAGCCCTGTACAGAGATCAACACCCAATCCAATAGTATCAACATAATGTGATTGCGTTTCAACAATGTTTGTTTTGTGCAATGTGTTGGAAGCTCCAACAAATTGAGGGGCCGTGTTAAGTAACAACATTGTCCAACACACAATTCGTGTACAGTTCAGCAGCTGCTGGACGTCACTGTCAACATTATGGATCAACAGGCCTTGAGCCTGAAGCTATCCTGAGACTGTTTGCCAACAGTACAAAAGAGTGAGCGCGCACAGCATCAGCTGCAACATTGATACAACAGAGCTGCCTGAATCTTTTCATATATATTATATATATACATCTATGTATATCTGTATCTATATCTAGCTATATATATATAAATATCTATATGTATTTGTCAATTTGATATTTAGTCCCCCGTTTGTGAGATAATGGGGGAACATGATGTTAGACTGTAGGATTTTGGAGTACCCCACTTTCAGACAAACCCACTTGGATGCAAAGCTGCAGTTTGATTATCGTGGGACATTTCTTCCATTGATAGCCGTGACATTGGCAGTTGTGTTTTTTGTACCCTCTGGCAATGACTAACATTGCTATTGAAAATGGCCATAGAAATAGTGAGTTTTCCCATTAAAAATGGTGATTTTCCATAGTTATGTTAGTTTACCAGAGGGTAACACACACAAAACACATTTGGCTGATTGTTGAACAGGCTTTTATTTTTTTGCGGTAAAACCCGGGAAAGCACACACCCAAATGTGTCACGTTGTGTCCAGGATCGAGTCAAAGATGTCTTGGGGCAGAACTACGCTGCACACTTCTCCAAGACGCCTTTTGCGCTGAAAGGCACCACTGGGGAGCCAACAACTCAACCCAGGATGGTGAAAGCAATGTATTCCTGTGTATTGATGATACTTCAATGCATCCTGGTCAGGTCATGTGTCAGGAAGATTCGGAAAACCATTCTGAGGCGATGATTGATCTGTTTTTGGCATGTCTTCACGGGTTGTTCTTGGCTCCATGCTCCGAGCTTGTAGTTTGCTCGGCCTTCGATCATCCAATCGACTGCTTTTGCTTCAGCATGGCTCTCCCGATGAAGTCCGCAATGAAGGCAATGAAGGCCATGAAGGCCATGAAGGCGATGAAAGCAACGACTGCGATGAAAGCTCGTGTCATGAAGAAGAAGGCAGTGAGCAAGATTGCTCGAGGCAAGCATGCCAAGATCGCCGTCTTCAAGGGCAAGAAGGAGAAAACTTCCTCTGGGCACACACGCAATGATCTCATGATCAACAAGAGAGGAAAAGTGGTGAGCAAGAAGGCCAATGCCGCGGCCAAGAACCGCTTCAAGAACATCTCCGGCTGGAACAACGCAGTGATCCAGGCCAGGAAGGAGTTGGGCATCAAAGGTTTTTGCGCTGTGAACGGAAAGACGGCGCAGGGCAAGGCTCTCTATGTGAAAGCCAAGGCACTTTATGCCGCATGAGCACCTGGCAGTTTCAGCTTTCGTGGTAGTTCACGGAGCATTGAATTCTGTCTTTGTATCTTTGCTGTTGATTCTGATTGAGCTCAGCATGTATAGCCGTATAGCCAATGTAGCTGAGCTGTCACCCTTTCGTCTGCAGCAATCTGGAAGTTGGACCAAAAGGGTACTTTGAACTATCACAGACAGGTCGTGTCGCATTAGAACTCGAACAGCAGCAACATCATAGGAGAGCTTCAGGCTTCAGATGACCGATCTTCAGCATCTTGGCAGTACCTCCCATGAATTTCCCCGAAATGACGGCCGTTTCGGAGGTGGTTTACCTGGAACCACAGCGAGATTGACAGCGTGGCGCCTCGACAGAACAGCGAACCGAACAGTGGGATCTACCCCTGGCTGATGGTTAGATCGGGGATTATACCCTCTGGTAATTTAACATAGCTATTGAACATGGCCATTTATAGTGAGTTTTCCCATGAAAAATGGTGATTTTCCATAGTTATGTTAGTTTACCAGAGGGTATCTGTACGTTACTAACCAATATATTGGGATCATTACACTTCATTAGTGGAATCCATAGACCTGGTTTTGAACACTGCGAAAAAATGACCAACTCTTTGTGTTGAAGAAACCAACCATAAATTTCGATCCATTTGCCCAATTTTCCCATTTTGCTGGTTCGAATATCACCATGTTCGGAAAACTCCACATTCTTCCGGTTCCAAGTAGGCTCGGGTTCCTTTGAAAACAGGCTACCCCAAAATTTTCACGGTTTGGTGATGCGTTATTTTTTTTGGAAAACACAACACCATGTACAGTGCCAGGATTTTTGGGGTATCGTCCCCCCCGTCCGCCGCGAGGTTCGGAGCCCTAGCGAAGGTGGTGAACAAAGGTGAAGCCCCACCGTCGCTGGTGGCTCTGCTCCTGCAATTCTTGGAGGCGGCGAACAGCACCAGGATTGTCTTCCTTTAAAAGGTTCGTTGGTTTTTTAACGTTTAAAATCACTGAACTAAATAGTGATCATATGATATGTATATATATATAATATAGACGTGCTTAGCATTTTTCCATCTTTTTCTGGTAGCGCAGCGCCAAACAGTCTCCATGAGGCCCCAGATCCACCAGATCCAGAGCCCGAAGAAGATGTCGCTAAGATTTACATGGAGAAAGAGGCTCTGCGAAACTGTCCGGCTGACGACTGGGAAAATCGACACCGGAAAAACCACACGATTTTTGGATGTTTTTTTTGTTAACTATGCGGTTTCCTGGAAAAAAATCCAGCACATCAATCCATTGATCTGTAAAGTAAGAACTGCAGGTTCTGAAAAACGGTAGAACTGCGGACTTTGAGAACCTGGCGACAGGAGAATAGCTCCTCTAAAGAACCAGTTCCTCGGAAGGACATGCTTTGCAAAGAGCAATTTGAAGGTGAACCACAACAGGGACAGGATCATCCACCAGATGTTTGGCATTTATTCTTGCAACTGGAGCCCATGATGACTGCAGGACGTGCCGGACGTGCCGGAAGTACTGGAAGCGTCCAAGCCACCAGATGAGTCTGAGCTCGCAGAGATCGAGATCAGCCTCAGTGAGTGAGGCATCAGGTGCACAGACGCCTGGTTTTCAGCGGGTCTGCAGTGACTTAAATAAACTCGGAAATGGGTTGAATGGAGACAGTGTCATTTGTGTTATGGGTGAGTTTGCACAGATAAAGTGTAGCTGGGGGAATTTGACATCGATTTTGCCGGCACGACAGTACAGGGGGCATGTTTCATGTGTTGGAATTGCTGGGCCTAGCACCATCCATAGCTAAATCAGCACAGTTTGTGCCCTTTGGCTTCAAATCAGAAGCAACCCAAACCAGAGCTCTGGACAAAGTCCAGTGAATCTGCAAATTCAAAGTGAAATCCAGATGTACATAGCATGGCCGCATGGCAGTCTAGTTACGGCCTGTTCCAAAAAAGTACCTCCGAGCGTGATATCAGCCTATATCCGTGACCGTTTGTGTGCAAAAGCCTTTGAGTTTCTGCAAGACACTCTGTAACCTCTGTGCCTCTGTAGCTTGCGGCTCGACTCAGCCAACCTCTCACGATCTGAAATTTTAAAGATTGACACACATGTGCATAATGACATCGATTCTGCTTGAGAGTACAGTCCTGGTTTGGGCGCAGGTGGCCTGCAATCATGATATTTATGATGATCATTTGGAGTTTGCATCCACGATGAACCACAATTGAACCACGAAGACAGCGCCTTTGGAGCCCAGTTTTTAGGGCACACCATGACTCTGTCGCGTCTGCCAGAGCTGCTACCAACCAACCTATCAGAGAAACAGAAAAAACTCTACGTGACTGGACTGCGCTTGGTGGACGTTCACAAAACGGGACACCCGCTGTGAAGCGACGTTCGGATGTCAATGAGTGTTGGAGACTTCCGTATGGAGCTGTACATATACCATGTCAATTCCCTGTCATATTTGGGGATACAGTAAATAGTGATATATCAGTTCAAATTAGTTATAATGTATAGATATCAATGGTGGTATATATTCTACACGCTGCACTTCAAGTCCCAACAAATTCGTGTCATCGGCTCTGCTGTGGAAGCGTCGAGCGGCCATTTAGGACCAGATCGTTGCTGGTGCCAAAGATTCCTCCGGCAAGTGCCAACCTCACGAGCGGTTGATGGGGGATGAAGATCCAAATGCTTCAGGACACATGGATGGAGATGGATGGAGATGGATGGAGATGGATGGAGATGGATGGAGATGGATGGAGATGGATGTGCGGATATATGGATACACACACATCATAAATACACACATGTATATGTATGTATCTACTATGTATATACAGTATATATATATATGATATATATATATATATGATATTTTAATCACGTGGAACCGTGGAACATCTCCTGAACGTATTCCTCCCATGAGGGGAGAAGGAAAACTAACTATACGAACCAGCCAGGGCAAAAAGAAGGTCTACACATATCATACCAATTTTTCTACCAATATTCTATAAACATATCGTAATTCATGATATCTTCGCCGTGGCATGCCGTGGCATGCCGTGGCCTTTGAACGTCTTAGGCCTTTGAAGACCAGAGTGAATGAGGCCACTGGCGGCTTGCTGGGCCCATTCAACGCCTTCTTGCGCCCGGCTGCCCAGAGTGCCCAGGCCATGGCTGTCTTCTGCACATTTTGTCATCGATCCATGGAAAAAAGATATTAGTACCGATTGAATGGAAACGATGAATACTATGGGCAGTATGGGCAGTATGTTTTTTTTTTTTTTTTCCGATGTTTTTTTCGAGTAAACACCAATGGCGACCCTCAATTTGCATGATTAAATGCTGTGATCAAGAGGATAAGAGCTGTGGTGTTGAAAGCAAAGAGTATCGTGCATCGAAACTATGCTTTTTGATGCCCTGATGTGCTGGCTCTGAGTCCTTTTTATTCACCGCTGCTTACAAAGGATTTGAGGCATCGTTTTACTTGCCCACTCCGTGCTCCCGACCTATATCAATGAAGATCCACTTGATTGTAGGATTTCAAGCATTCTGAAGACATCAGAAATCAGAATCAATACAATCAACAGGGTCCGAGAATACCATTGTCGTTTGCCAATGACCCTATGGCTTCTGGCTCAAAGATGGCTCTCAGCTATTCACGGCTCCCTTGTCTTATTAGAAGCGCTTTGCAGCCACGATGTTGAGATTTTTGTTCGCCGGCCTTGCGCTGGCCAGTGTGCAGATGCCACAAGATGAATTTGATGATGAATGTGACTCGGACACCTCAGGCTGTGCTCTGAATGTCCTGCAGCAAGGTGCTTCAAAAAAATCCCAAATTGCTCACTCCGAACAGCCAACTGGGGTGAAAACCAGTGCATATGTGCGTCCCAAGAATCACTTGGATCTGGGGGCGAGCCAATTCATTCCCAACGAGAAGTGCCCACATCCACCATGCAGTGGACAGGTCCATATCCAGCTTGGAGCCCCTGGAGAGATGGTGGTCTCCTTCGTCTCCCAGCCCGAGTCTGACACGGCCTCACGGGTGCGTTATGGCCGTTTCGAAGGCCATGCAACCTTCGACTTGGAGGCGGTGGGAAAGGCGGAGACCTACTCGCAGCTGATGTTTTGGAATGCCATGCTGTGGGATCCTCCGCTGAAAGGAGGCTTTGGGCTGGACCAGACCATCGTGGCCCGGGATATGAGCACCGACACCTGGGCCTATGACCCCAAGACTGGCTGGAAATATCCATCCTGGAGAGAGATTGGGGTGCAGCAGGTGGAAGGGAACAAGATGGGATGGTACAAGAACCCCTTGGAACGCTATGACTCCCCCAAGGTGCACACCGTGGTGCTCACAGGTTTGAAAGAAGGAGAAACTTACACCTATCAGGTGGAGAATGATGATCGAAGCTTCACATTCACATATCCAATGTACAAGTATCCCTATCATGTAGGCCTGGTAGGTGATATTGGCCAGACGCCAGTGTCCAATTCATCAATGCACTTGTTGAGCGGCTTGAAACCTGACGTAGTCCTTTTGACTGGAGATCTCTCCTATGCCGATGGCTACTACCCGCGTTGGGATTCCTTCGGCATCATGTTCGAGACCCTGGGATCGCAGGTCCCCGTGATGACAGTTCCAGGGAACCATGAGTATGGCTCCGCCGAAGCCTTCAAGAGCTACAATGTCCGCTATCCCATGCCGTATCTTCAATCAGGGTCCTCGGACCCCAACTATTGGAGCTTGGACATCGGACCGATGCATGTCGTGGGACTGAATTCTTATGCCAGTGCCAAAGCAGGGAGCTATCAATACAGGTGGTTGCTTCAGGATTTGAAAAGTTTTGATCGGAAAAAGACGCCCTGGCTGGTGGCGATGATGCACGCACCTTGGTACAACTCCAATCTGGGACATTATGGTGAAGCCAAGGCCAGGAGTTGACCATGACGGTTGACCATAGGTCCATTGGTTGACCTATTTTGGAGACACAATAGACACATGCTATTTTGCTTTTCCAAAATCGGTTTATCTGTTGAATCATTTGCAAAGGTTAAGGAATGTTTGTTGGATGTTTCCTTGTTGCAAGGTGATGATGGAGCACCTGGAGGATATCTTCTTCGAGCACGGCGTGAATCTGGTCCTGGCCGGCCATGTGCATTCCTTCGAGCGTACCTGGCCCGCCTATAGGAACGAGACCAATGCCTGTGGCCCAAGCTACATCAACATAGGTGATGGCGGGAACCGGGAAGGACCCTACGCCCATTGGCTCCCCTTTGAGAATCCCCACAAGGCCTGGTCCGCCTTTCGACAAGGTGCCTTTGGCATTGGTGACCTGAAGATTATGAATGAAACACATGCTTTTTTCACCTGGAGGCGCAATGCCTGCTTCGACAATGGTGAAGCGAACTTTGATGCCACCAACTGCTCAAGTACAGGAGATAATTCCAGAAACTCCTTGAAAGCTGATGACATCGCTTGGATTGTGAGAGGTGTTGGAAAGTGCCAGAATCAGTGATGGACATGCATCAAAAACACAAACAACATGTTTAATTAGTTTAGATGAGGTTTCACATATCGAAATAGTCCTTTGTCGCCTTGCTCTGCGACTCTGCGTTTTCGCAAATGTCATGGCCAAGGGGTCAACTCATGTACAACTTCACACCCGCGAAAAGAACTGAAGTGACCTCATTGCCCGTGTGGAGTCTGTTTGGGTCAAGGTTTAGGACAAGACACAACAAAAAGACATGTCTGATGATGTTTTTTTTTTTTTTAATCACGTCCGTTGATGATCCACATATCATCACATATCATCACATATCATCACATATCATCACATATCATCACATATCATCACATATCATCACATATCATCACATATCATCACATATCGTCACATATCGTCACATATCGTCACATATCATCACATATCATCACATATCATCACATATCATCTGAATCTACATCATAGTCTATATCTATATCTGATCTATATCTGATCTATATCTGATCTACCTCTATCTCTATCTCTATCTCTATCTCTATCTCTATCTCTATCTCTATCTCTATCTCTATCTCTATCTCTATCTATCTATCTATCTATATATATATATATATCTAATATCTATATCTATATCTATCTAGATCTCGTTACACATCCATCAATTTTCGCCCATTTCTCTCAGGTTCCCCGCAGCTGGGGGAGGACTTGACGAAGCTGGCGGAGCACCTGCGCTTCGGCGACCTGGAAGCCCCACAGCGGCTGCTGGAGCCGGGCAGCTTAGCAGGGGGGGGACAACATTTTCGTTGATTTTTCCTGGGGGGAAACACTTCTAGATTTTTGTTTCCCATTTTTTTTTTAAACTTCTAGTTTTTTTTTTCCCATTTTTTTTTGGTTCGATGTTTTGATTTTTTAAATGGGGAACAGGTTGGAAAAAGTTTGTTGCGGGGTGGTTTTGAAGATTCATTTTAATAGTTGCAACCTTTTTTTAACACATGGCCAGATTGGCATCTCTTGACTCTTCGCGTGTGGCGGTGCGAACAGACTTGATTCTAAATGCGGCAGTGGTGACACAGAACTTTCGAGGAGGGATTTCAGGAATCATGAGCCCGATCCAAGTAGATCCTGTGCACCAAAAGAAGTGAAAAAAGGGTTGCAACTGCTCAATCGCTCCCCAGAACCATACCTTCCAAGGATTCTTCAAGGTTTTTTACTGCCTCGCCAGCAAAGGGACCTCCTGAGATGCCTGTGGAATTCCATGGATAATCTCCCCTCTATCCGACTCTATCCTCAACGGTGGCGTTGCAGCCAAAGAACTGCGGGAAGACAGAACTGTCACAGGAAAATGCAGCATAGCTCAGAAGGTCTTCATCAACCTTAGTCATTTTTTCTTCCGACGGTGGAACAATATGGATAAATATGCTTCATATCCACTGCAAAAAATGAGAAGATTGTGATTTGGTATTTAGATCGCTGGATTCTTTTTTCTAAGTCCATTAGCCGATGAGTGTCCGGCAGCCTGCCTAATTAAGTGCCAAACAATCATCGAATTTCATCTTTGAGCCAGTCGTTTTTGCCATGCCGAGCACAACGACCCCCTCGGTCATTGCGGCGGTGTCTCTGGGGGCAATTGTTGATGTGAAGGACAAGAACAGCCTCTACGCCACTTGGCTCTCGGCTCATGGTCCAATATCTGGACCCATCATGACCATAAAAATCAACCATTGGATAAAAACAACCCAAAAAAAATGGTATATGGACCCATCATGAATATTCATGAATATATCATGAACATTCATCAACCATTTAGAACCGACATTCTTTGGCCCGCGCCCTTGAGGTCAGCAACCTCAGCGTCAATGTACCTCGGAAAACATCCCCCAGTTTGTGTTAATGTTTTTTTATACCACCCGAACAAAAGCCTGGTTTAGTATTTGATCTACCCTCTGGTAATTTAACATAGCTATTGAAAATGGCCATTTATAGTGGATATTCCCATTAAAAATGGTGATTTTCCATAGCTACGTTAAATTACCAGAGGGTATATTCAGTTTGTTTTTTCAAAATGGGTGATCTTTGAATTTGTCAGGATCAGGGGAAGGGATGATTCGGATGATTGAGGGTTGAACATCAACAAGAATGGGGGCGGTTAACATGGTTTCACCATTGTAAAGTGGAGAATTTTAGCCAATATGACATCATATACCCCTCATTCCAAAAGGAATGGGGCCAGTACTAAGCCAGAAGTTTCAAGTGGTCACCGGCAGTGGGCTCCAAGTTTACAATGCAGCACGCCTGGAAACTTTTGAAACTTTGCATTTTTTTTGCCCAATAGTCCCAATAGTTACCTGTTTTGTTTTCACAACCGTCCCGATGACCATTTTGTTCTCAATGGTTTTGATCTGTTTGAATTTTGCTGTGAAATTCAACCATCGATTATTTTCACCATGAATGAATACTTGGTCCCCTATGAATGCGTAAATCCCACTAAACCTTGTGGTTTATAGGGTGTGTTTAATATGCACGGGGAAAGGGAACTACCATCAATTGACGGATGATATACCCAAGTTAACAACCATTTTGACCATTTATTGATGGATATTATATAGTTATCAACCATTTTGACCATTTATTGATGGATATTGATGGATATTATATAGTGTTACCCTCCTGTAAACCAACATAAATGTGGAGTGGAGTGGAAAACCCACCATTTTTTTTGATCATTTTCCCTGGCTAAAACCCCATGGGTTGGCCCCACGGTGACACCCGAGGTCACCGAGAACTCTTTGCGGGAGGTTTTTCACTCCTGTGGCCAGTTGGATGAGGTCATCTTTCGTGGCTGGGCAAAAAATCGAATTGCAAGGAGGATCAAAGAGGGGTGGAGCCTCATAGCGGGATAGCGGTTTTGGAAACGGAGTTGCGATACTGATGCTCTGATGCGGTTTTAGTTTCTTGTTCAACAGCCCTGAGAATTCTGTCATTGCCACGCAAGGCACATATCCAGGGTCGCTGAAATGGTACGCGCAGCTCAACTTCCGTTCGCCCGAGGGTGTGGTTCAGGGCAGCAAGATGGAAGGCACAAGACCAGCCATGGATATTTCACCGATGAACATCGATCCATACTTTGGGGTGCAGTGGGGTTCATTTTAATGCGTACAACCATGGTAGTAACCCGCATAAGTTTGGATGTAACCCCCCAACTAGGGTGCAAACTTCCTTGTGCTCATCAATCCTAAATTGGAAGGTGTTTGACACTTTGCTTTCCCGTACATAGTGCCACTTTGAATCTTGATAGATTTTCTGGCCTCGAGTCCTCAAGAATTGTGGGAAACCATCAGAACAATCATTCGAAATCATCCCACACTAACGTCATCACCAAATCCTCAAAGAATTGTCAACTATCGCCCAAATTCAAGAAAACATGAATCAACACAACAGTAACCCAGTAACCAAGAATCAAACCTACCATTCTTCAAGCAATCCATTTGCCTCCCATCCCCCGCCGCAGGCACTCCGATTTGTGGCACCGGCATCCGCTGCAGCGCCATCGACCCCACCAGCTTTGCGGCCAACGAAGTGCTGGCGCGGCTGCAGGCGAAGGAGGACGCGGCCAACAAGGACGGCACGGGGGATCGGGGGATGGGGGACCTGGGGACCTGGGGATGGGGATGATGATCCAATTCTGCAGCTACCTTTGGACATTGGCCTTTTTTTGGATGGTTTTTTGGATGGTTTTTTGGATGGAGATATACAGACCAGACCATTGGGTTACAGAATTGTATATTACATACTTAATCCATGTGGAACAGTGTATCTAGCCCCCTTCTTTTGACTCGGAGGAAGATCCTGAGGTGGCAAGGCGGGACAGGGGGCTGACCGTTTCGTTGCTGGGGAATGGATCATCATTGTGGAAGATTTGGATGTCTAAAAATGGGGTATACCCCCAAAAATACCCCCCAAAATGGCCATTGCAAGGGGAAAATGACGATAGACCCGCAGACAATCAATACCAATTTTGGGGGCAGTGGATACCCTGGAACTTGAGGCAAGAGTGGCACAAGAAGCTGCGCGAACATGCAGAGGCACACCACGCGACAAAGCTTTCAATGTGTGGCTTCCACGTGCCTAATACATGGGGACAAAGAGGGATCATTTCATGATAATATGTAAAAATAGAATTATATTCTATACCCCCAGCATTGGATGGGTTGGCTAAGCCCTACAAATGGGATGGTGACGAGTAGAGCGACTGACATTTGCGGTGTTTCAATGTCTCAAACTTTGTTCCGCAAGGATTCCAATTATGATGATCAAATGAGTGGTTTCAACTGTTTCAACCTGTTTTTTCAATCTTTTCAAATACATTTGGGCTGATTTCCTCAAACCATCAACCAGACATAACCAGACTGGTAGTGAGTGACTTTTCTTTCAAACCATCAGGTTGGGAATCTTTGTTTATCACCCCAACAAAACCAGCATTTTTTTGGGATCTTTGGGAGAATCACCCCAACAAACCCAGCATTTTTTTGGGAGAATCCTCCCAACTTTTTCCGGAACGATTTCCGGAGCCAGGCCAGGAAGTTGCGCACAGTGCACATCGATGGCCTGCCCCAGAATACCACCCTGCAGGCGGTTCCTATGAGAAATCCCGTGGTGGGATCATTTTGGTTGAATGGTGGTTACTATAGCCATTTACCCTCTGGTAAACGTTTACATAACTATGGAACATCACCATTTTTTCACACCATTTTTTCAATGGGTAAATCCACTATTTCTATGGCAATTTTCCATAGCTTTTTGTATGTTTACCAGGCCGGGTAAATCCCATTAAAACCACCATTTTGTTGGTTAAACCACCATTAAACCACCATTAAACCACCATTTTCCTATGGTTTCAATGTGTATCATGATGTATCATGATGCTTTGCCCATCTGCAGGGCCTCCAGCGGCTCGGAGAACAGTTTGGTGCCGTGGAGCAGCGCCTTGGCGTTTGGTATGCATCCGGGTCAGGTCATGTGTCAGGAAGATTCGGAAAACCATTCTGAGGCGATTATTGATCTGTTTTTGGCATGTTTTCACGGGTTGTTCTTGGCTCCATGCTCCGAGCTTGTAGTTTGCTCGGCCTTAGATCATCCAATCGACTGCTTTTGCTTCAGCATGGCTCTCCCAATGAAGTCCGCAATGAAGGCAATGAAGGCCATGAAGGCCATGAAGGCGATGAAAGCAACGACTGCGATGAAAGCTCGTGTCATGAAGAAGAAGGCAGTGAGCAAGATTGCTCGAGGCAAGCGTGCCAAGATCGCCGTCTTCAAGGGCAAGAAGGAGAAAACTTCCTCTGGGCACACACGCAATGATCTCATGATCAACAAGAGAGGAAAAGTGGTGAGCAAGAAGGCCAATGCCGCGGCCAAGAACCGCTTCAAGAACATCTCCGGCTGGAACAACGCAGTGATCCAGGCCAGGAAGGAGTTGGGCATCAAAGGTTTTTGCGCTGTGAACGGAAAGACGGCGCAGGGCAAGGCTCTCTATGTGAAAGCCAAGGCACTTTATGCCGCATGAGCACCTGGCAGTTTCAGCTTTCGTGGTAGTTCACGGAGCATTGAATTCTGTCTTTGTATCTTTGTTGATTCTGATTGAGCTCAGCATGTATAGCCGTATAGCCAATGTAGCTGAGCTGTCACCCTTTCGTCTGCAGCAATCTGGAAGTTGGACCAAAAGGGTACTTTGCACTATCACAGACAAGCAGTGGCGCATGAGAACTCGGCGCAAACCTAGATTCCTTTTCACGCCAATGACAATTATCAATATTGACATAATTGATGGGATAATGTTTGCAAATGTCAACAGGCATTGCTGGAACACCACGAATTTCTCCAACTTACTATGTGACATCAGTGATTTTTTTGGTTTCCCATGATTTCCCATGATTTCCCATGAATCCCTGTGGTAATTTGGGGATGTATCCAATGTTTGGCGATGAATTTCTATGGTCTCCCACATTTTTTTGCTTGAACCTGTCCAATGATGGGCCTGACCCGAGGTGTGCAAAAGGCATGCATCCAGGTCAGGTCATGTGTCAGGAGGATTCGGAAAACCATTCTGAGGCGATTATTGATCTGTTTTTGGCATGTTTTCACGGGTTGTTCTTGGCTCCATGCTCCGAGCTTGTAGTTTGCTCGGCCTTAGATCATCCAATCGACTGCTTTTGCTTCAGCATGGCTCTCCCAATGAAGTCCGCAATGACTGTCCCAGGATTGGTCTGCTGACTTTATTCATGTCTCTAATCTCCTTGAAGATGAACGCCCTGATGATGCGTATGCTCTATGGACCCAACTCGCTGAATGTGAACTTGCGCGGCAGTGCCGACTTGGTGGAAAAACTGTGTGCTCCTCCCATTTCGGTCGCGCTGTTGTTCCTGCTCTTAGGGTTTGTGATCCGCAGTCTCTTCGGCTCCAAGGTGATGTTGACTTTCGTCGACTTGAACGCGCTCGTGCTGGCTTAGCTGAACTGTGCTCCTGTTGGGATTCTTGTGTTGCTAACAATCACAGCCAAGCCATCTGGACAAATGCTCGTCGTCGCATCCTCCTTGTGTTTCGCTCTCATCCTCTCCCGAGCCAACTCCCTGGCAAGGTTGAAGTCCAAACTCAACTTGATTGGTTGCGGCGCACGATTGATCGGCGCAATAAACAACGTCGCGATGAAGTTTTGTCGGCCTGGCGCACTCGCATGCAAATGTCGCAGGCTGAAAGATTCAAATGGGCTAAGGCCAAATACACCTCCTGGCAAAACATTCACGATACCGTTGCTTGCTTTCGAAAGGTTGAAGAGATCTGGCAACCGATCTTGGCTCGACGCCCGGATGCAGCCCCTTCTTGCCCATCAAACTTCACCGAAAATGGTTTTGCTGAGCCTGCCTTGTCTAGCTCTCTCAAAAGTACGTTGCACCAGCTTGATATGCTTCGCATGTCTGGTTCTGATCTTCGGTCTGCAGTTGACAAAATTGCGGCTCACTCCGCTTGTGGTGCTGACGGTTGGCGTCGGTGTGAGTTGCTTGCCTTGCCCGCCTGTTTCTGGGATCTCTTGGCTCAGGTTTTGTATGGCATGGCTGCTTCTGGCACTTGGCATCCTTGTTTGCGCACGGTTGTGACTACTTTGATTCCCAAGAAAGCTTCTGTTGACTTTCTGACTGATCCTGCTGGTTTGCGTCCGATCTCTGTGGCTTCTGTGGTTTACCGTGCTTGGTCTGGTGTCGTTGCGCAACGTCTGCATGCTGTTTTGGAGTGTTCTCTGCCATCGTGCTCTCATGGCTTTCGCACTGGTGAGTCTGCCCAAGCTGCTATGGCCTCCACGTATCTTCGTTGTCAAAATGCTTCCTTGTCTGGTTGTCATGTTTATTTGGTTTCCTATGACATGCACAAGTGTTTCGACTCGCTTCCTTGGCGCAAAGTGCGTGACAGCTTGGTTGAATGCGGCGTGCAACCTGCGTGTGCTAGTGCTCTTCACAGTCTGTGGTCTGGTCTTCGTCGTATTTGGAAACTCCAAGGTCGTTTCTCTGACGCGTCCTTCTCCAGTACTAACGGCCTGTTTCAAGGGGACCCTAGCGCTCCGGCGTGTTTGTCTGCGTTTCTCTGCTGTCCTATTCGTGAGTTGGCTCGTCGTTTTCCTGAGGTTTCTATCTCGCTTTATGCTGATGATGTCCTGTTGTCTTCGCCTCATCTGTCTCAGCTTCACGCTGCGCATGATTTCTTTGTTAGTTGGCTTCAGGACCAGCATGTCACCTTGAACATCGGTAAGTGCAAGTGGGCCAGTACTTGTCCAGGCAATGATGCCGTGAGCGCGGCTCATTTTCAAATTGGAGGCGTCAACTTGGGGCGTCTCACTATTTTGGAAATATTGGGTGGGCATTTTGATCTCGGCGCTCTCTGCGTTGGCTCTTCTGCTCACTGGACTGCGTTGTTGGACAAGTTCTTAACCATTGCCAAACGGTTCAAGTGTTTGTCAGTCGGGTATGAACCTCGATCTAGAGATATTGGGGCTTTGATGAATATGCTCACTTACTCTGCTATCGCTTGGGATCCTCTGAGTGCGGTTGATGCTCGCACACAGCGCATCCTTGTCAATGTGCTCTCTGGTGGTCGCACCAATACCCGTAGGTGCTTAGAAGTTAGTCTTGCTCTTCTCAGTCCTATTCATCGGTCCTCTATTCCTCATGCGCTGCTTCATGAACAGGTTGCGTTGTTGTTTCGGCTGGCAAATACCAATTTGGAATATCAACAGCTTTTGCAGTCCCATTTCCATTTATGTTCTGAAATGACTTGTCCTCCTGCTGATTCCTTTTATGTTCGGCTTCAACAGGCCCTTCAGGCTTTTGGGTGGAGGGGGGTTGCTTGGAATCAACTGGCGTCTCAAAGCGGACAAATGTTTCATCTAGTCTGCAAGACCATGGAATGTCGCCGCAGAGTTATGTGTCAATCCTTCGCCCAGGCCTCTGATATGGCTGATGTGATGAAAACTTTTGCAAGCACACGTTTGCTTCATAAGAGGGAACTGCATCAACATAGCCTTTCATGCTTGCATGCTTTGCGCGATGCCATGCGCCATGTGTGTTTTCAGACTGCTAGTCGGCGCAGACGTGACATGCGCAATTTGGAACATGTTGATCGGGCTCTGTTGCGTCGTGTTCTGGGTTCCGATGAGGTTGCATGCAGTATTCGTTGTATTATGCAAGGTGCCACTCTCACTGCTGATCGTCTGAACCGGTCTTCTCGCGGTACTGTGTCTGCTACTTGTCCGTTTTGTCGCCTTGGTGTTGAAACCGAGATTCATCGTTGGTGGCAATGTCCGCGTTGGGATTATGTCAGGTCTTCCTGCTTGGGTGAGCATGCCCCTGTGATTTGCGCCCAGCTTGCTGCAAGCGACTCTGTCGCATCAATTTGTGGCATCCCCACTCTGGGTTTGTCAGCTTTTCTACAGTCAAAGTGTGTAGACATTTGTGCTTGCATGGCGGCTGTTTTGGGAGCTGCCAATGAACATGATCAGTAATTTTTTCGTTGGCTCTCAGTTTTGGCGTGCATCGGCACTGTGTCCGTTTTGTGGATGCTTTGTCCTTGGCTGTGCGCATTTCTTCTCGAATTTGATCCTTGTGATTCTTTTGTATAGCTTGTCTCGCTTGGATCTTTTGTTGAATCCGGGGCAGATTGCATTCATGCGCTTTTCCAGCATGATCTTTTGGCAACAATTTTGTGGGCCTGTGGCCCTTCACCTGGGGTAACAGATTCAAGTTCTTTTCTTGGGTCCGAGATCCCTCATCTGCATTTTGTAGGTGAAAATTGGATCAAAATGAAGTCCGCAATGAAGGCAATGAAGGCCATGAAGGCCATGAAGGCGATGAAAGCAACGACTGCGATGAAAGCTCGTGTCATGAAGAAGAAGGCAGTGAGCAAGATTGCTCGAGGCAAGCGTGCCAAGATCGCCGTCTTCAAGGGCAAGAAGGAGAAAACTTCCTCTGGGCACACACGCAATGATCTCATGATCAACAAGAGAGGAAAAGTGGTGAGCAAGAAGGCCAATGCCGCGGCCAAGAACCGCTTCAAGAACATCTCCGGCTGGAACAACGCAGTGATCCAGGCCAGGAAGGAGTTGGGCATCAAAGGTTTTTGCGCTGTGAACGGAAAGACGGCGCAGGGCAAGGCTCTCTATGTGAAAGCCAAGGCACTTTATGCCGCATGAGCACCTGGCAGTTTCAGCTTTCGTGGTAGTTCACGGAGCATTGAATTCTGTCTTTGTATCTTTGCTGTTGATTCTGATTGAGCTCAGCATGTATAGCCGTATAGCCAATGTAGCTGAGCTGTCACCCTTTCGTCTGCAGCAATCTGGAAGTTGGACCAAAAGGGTACTTTGCACTATCACAGACAAGCAGTGGCGCATGAGAACTCAGCGCGAACCTAGATTCCTTTTCACGCCAATGACAATTATCAATATTGACATAATTGATGGGATAATGTTTGCAAATGTCAACAGGCATTGCTGGAACACGAATTTCTCCAACTTACTATGGGACATCAGTGATTTTTTTTGTTTCCCAAGAATATCCTGTGGTAATTTGGGGATGTATCCAATGTTTGGCGATGAATTTCTATGGTCTCCCACATTTTTTTGCTTGAACCTGTCCAATGATGGGCCTGACCCGAGGTGTGCAAAAGGTATGCATCCAGGTCAGGTCATGTGTCAGGAAGATTCGGAAAACCATTCTGATGCAATTATTGATGTCTTTTTGGCATGTTGGGTTGTTCTTGGCTACATGCTCTGAGCTTGTAGTTTGCTCGGCCTTAGATCATCCAATCGACTGCTTTTGCTTCAGCATGGCTCTCCCGATGAAGTCCGCAATGACTTCACCAATATCCAGACACTTTGACCGCAGTGGTGAGGCCAATCAAGTTTCTTTGAAGCTTGGTTCCAAGTCTGGAAAGCAGCAACTCCCAGAGTCTAGTAGCACAAGCAAGTCATGCAACCTTGTTTGTTTCGTTGACGAGACTAGTAACACCGTTTTTGCTCTTTTGACTTTGTTTGCATCATTGTCTTTTGAGCCAGTTGTGCAAATCACCAGAATGCTTCGCCTTCACTGTTGGAATATCCTTCTGGGTATTTGTGTTGGGTTGACTGTCTTGACCAGTTGTTTTTTGCGGATTTGACTTGACTTGCTTTTTGCTGCTGCCTTTCCGTGATGGTAGCCTTTGTTTGCTTGAGTCCTTGCTGATTGTCCTTCTCAATCTTGCGGCGCAGTGGGTTTGTCTACTGGCCCTGGTGTGCGTGGCAGTCATGCATGTGCCTTCTAAGCTGACAGTGTGTCGTCGCTCTCACGTTGTTGTTGTCCGGAAGTCTTTGTGGCCGGATCTTCTTGGGGGCACTGGTTTGGAGGAAATTGGTTCCAAGTCATGGTTGGACAACATCTTGCAGGGCTTGAATGCCCGACAACTGAAGCCACCCATGCAGCAAGTTCGGATGCTCGCGCAAGATGAAGCCACTTTGCGGCGACTACAAAAAAGTGAATCGCTGAAACATCAGCTTGACATTATTTGTGGCGCTGCTTATAAGGCCAAGTTGTCGTGGAAGAAAATTGATCAAATTGACCCTGTTTCTTCTTCTCTCTCAACTGCTGCCCCGGCGGCTCCTCCTCCTTTGCCTGAAGTGCAAACATGGAGGTTGCGTGCTCGTGACTGGAAAGTTGTGAAACCAGCAGCTACCGATGGTGACGCTGTGAGTGGAGAAAGGCATGATGCATTTCGCGATGTGGCTGATGGGGACCCTTTGTCGCACTTGTGGTCTCGCAAGTTAGGTGCCTATTTTGTGTCTGCGGTTGAGGCTACTCGCATTGTTCGGTCCGTTCCTGCCCATGCCCCTCCAGTTGGTGTTTTCACTCTTGTCACTCTTGAAGCAACTGCGCGTTCTGAGGTGCAACCGGTCGAGACTATTGTTGTCTTTCCTGACAATAGTCATCACATTTACAAGGTTTTTCTCACGCACCTCGGCACTGACAAGTTGAGAACTACTGCTTGGACTACGGTATCGCTTGCTTCGGTTGATTCTGTTGAAGTGTTGCTTGAATGGTGGAAAGATTTGTCTGATGGAGCTGTTTTGGCTGCCTTTGATAAATTTGTGAAACTTGCTTCTTCGCCTGTTGATTCTGATAAGGACTCCTTGGCCAACAAGGGCAAGTCCAAAGGCAAAGGCAAGACCAAACATGGTAAACTGCCTCACCGTTTGTCTGACACTTTGGTCGCGAATTTGAATTCACACGTGAGTCATATGCTTGGCGATGCCACTGGCCAAAAGCTGGCTGGCGCATGGACCGCCTCCGGCCACAATGTCAGGGCTGATATCATTCGCGTTTCTGTTCGCCTCCCAAAAGCGGATGCCCTTACCTGTTTGAAATCGGGAACGCAGCACAGTGCCGTTTTGGTTCGGGATATTCACACCATTCCTGAGGCGAAAGACTTGTGTTGCGTCTGGATTTCTCCTGGCTGTCCTGTCCTTGAAGGTTCTGCGGCCCACACTCGCCAAAGTTTGCAGTTGTATTTGGCTAGCTTTGCTCACCCTTGGTCTGTTGTGCGTACTCCTTTTCGTTGGGGGATCAGGATCCACAAAGATCATGAGAGAGAAGTTAAAGCCATTGTGCAGCCGCATGCTGTGTTTGTGCCTGCTGATCACTTCAAGTATCGTATTGCGCATGTTCCCCGATCCCTTGATCCTGCTGTTCTGGTTGCCACTGACCTCTGACTCGTTCAAGCCCTACTTGGTTTCGTCTTTCAAGGGAGTTGTGACCATAGCTGCGCCCTGTCCACCTGCGGACATTGTGTTTACAAGTGCTGAGCTTGGTTGTACTCTGTTACTTCAGCATCTTCCTGGTCCTGCCAGTGGTGGTCCTCCTCTTGTCCCGTCCCGCCATGTTGAAGATGCGAGCCCAAAGCGAAAGAGTCGGCGAGCTGACTCTGAAAATGCTTCTGTTGGTCCTGACAATGGCCATGGTGCTGACACTCGGGGTGGAGCTAAGGGAGGGGTTCTTTCTACTAATCCGTTTGGTCCTTTGGATGATGCCTATCAAGTTGCTTTTCCGCCTTTGCCCAACGCTGGTGTTGCTCGGGAGCTCGCTTCGACCGAACCTGAGTTTGAGCTTGGAACCCTGCCTAATCTCGGGAACACATGTTTTGCGGCTGTGGCTGTCCGTTGTTTGGCTCACATTGTCAAAAAGTCGGATTTGCGCTCGTCTGTCCTTCAAGATGTTTCCTTGAGGCGTTTGTTGGATGACTTGTCGCCGGCCCAGTGGACGCGCTTCATCAAACATCATCACCTCGAGCATGGTCAGCAGCAAGATGCTGCTTTGTGGTTGCAGAAGTGGTTGGACTCTGAGTCGGTTTTGTGTTCGCATCTTTCTGTCACTGAACATGTTGCTCTTGAATGTGTTGGGTGCAGTGAGCCCAAGACAGCTGAATCAAGTTTTTCTCTTTGGCGCGTTCCCGCTCCCAGTGGCGGCTCTACTTCGTTGCAGAAGCTGCTTGATGATGATCAATGCTGTTCGGCCAACCCTGAGGTTGAAGTCTCGTGCTCATGTTGTTTTGCTGAACACGCGGAAGCTGTGTCTAAGCATCTTTCTTTGAATGACTGGCTTCTCATTCAGACTCTGAGGGCTGATGTCAATGATAAGAAAAAACACACGGCTATTTCACTCCCCGACACGGTTGTTGTTGCTGATGCGTCTTGGGATATGCACCTTGCCGTGTGTCACTTGGGTGAGTCTGCGTCTTCCGGGCATTATGTTTTGCTTGTTCGTTCAGGTCACGATTGGCTGTTGTATGACGATGGAACTTGTCGTGTTGCCTCTGCTCAAGACATCTTGGATATGCCTTCTTCCTGGTCGTTTGTGTTGTATCGTCGGCGTTGTGAAGGATCGTCGCCGCAGTCTCCTGCTGTTGTTGTTGTTGTTGTTGACATCGCTGCCTTGCCTGCATCATGTGCTGATGCCGTTCCTTCGTCAAACCCTCCTGTTGCCCACCCCACGGTTGGTCCTGGCAGGGATGACCGCCCTGACATGCCGTCTGCTGACAAGCGTGCTGACAGTGTCAATGATTCCAGCGGCCCTCTCCATGCTGATTTGCGCAGCTTGCTTGCGGTTTTGTCTCAGCGGGTTGATGCGCTTGAGGTTGAAGTGCAATGTCTTCGGGGAGCTGGTTCCCTTCATGAGAAGCTTGTGTCCTTGGCTTGTCCGGGTTCTGGTCTGTCCGTGCCTGTGCGTTCAACTCTTGGCGATGCTTGTTCTCCCGGTGGTGACCGTCTAGGAGACACGGTTGCGAGCAACCCTGGCTGTGATGCGGATAAGCTTGTTGTTGCCTCTTGTCAGGGTCAGACCGGGATGCAGGCCCAATCCTTCCCTTGTGGCCCTCCTCCCCCGGTCGTTATCGAACCTGTTCCTTCGGACGCTTTACCAAAACGGAAAAAGCCAGTCGAAAAACAAAGCAGCAATCTGTCATCAATTCCTGTGGGCTCTTTCCCCCGTTCCACCAATCCGGCAATTGTGGCTGAAATCCTTCGCTTGCAAACTGCTGGCTTTGCTGAAGTTGCTTGGATTTTTGAGCGCTTGCACGCTGACTCCATTTTGCTCCCTTTGGCCCAACAGGCGCAAGACGTTGGTGGTTGGAAAAATCTGGGTGAAGCTTTGACTTATAACAGTCGTGAAGCTCAAACTCAACTCCAGAATGATGGCATCCATAGCCCAAGCGTCCGCTGGCTTGTGTTTCGCATGCTCCAGCGTGGGAGGTATAATCGGTTTGCTTCTGTCCTGGCGGCTGGTCATTGGGACCTCTTGCGTCAGAGTTTGGCTGTGTGCGACGTTCCTGACTGGTGGTCGCCTCCTTGGTGTCGTCCTGTCCATCGTCCGCATGCTGCGCAAGCTCGTGGTCGTCGCCCGTTGCTTCCTCATGAATGGCATCGCGCCCAAAGTTCCAAACGCAGTCGCCCCCCTGTTCCTGTTGCTCCTTGTGTTGGTGGCCCTGTCCGTTCGCGCAGTCGTTCCCGTTTTCGCGATCAAACCTTGCCTGTGCCGGTTGCTCAACCCGCTGTAGTTGGAGCTCGTAAGGTCTCTGTGGCTGTTCCCACCTCTTCTGTGAAGAACAAGAAGAAGCGCAAGGCGAAAGGCCAAGCTGATGTCAAAGGGGGTGAAACTGAATCTGGTTCAACTCCTTCCTTGTTTCGGGTTGCTGCTATGAATGTGACTTCCCTTTTTTCCCGTGTTGCTGCGGTCTGTGCTCTTACGTTTGGTCTGGCGTGTGTCTCGGAGACTGCTCTCACCGGTACCGGGCAAGCCAGTGTTACTATGCGACTGCAGCAGTCAGGGCGTTGTGTAGTTTGGGGCGCTCCTGTGCATGGTCCTGGCGTTTCGTCGTCTCGAGGTGTTGCCTTGATTGGTGGTCCTGGCGTTCGTCTTTCGCCGCTTGATCTCCCGGATTGTCTGTTGGATTATTGGGCCGATGGTCGTATTGTTGCTGGCAAAGTGTCTCAGCAGTTTGGCAAAGCGGATATTACTTGTGTTGCGTGCTACGGTCACACACATGATGTTCAACGCCGAGAAGACATGCTGAGCCAGATTGTTGGTTGGGTGCTGTCGTTGCCCGGTCATGTCCTTGTCGCTGGGGATCTCAATTCCTCTCTTCAGGATTCACTTGCTTTACACCAGCTCGTGCGGCAGGGTTATCGAACGGCCAATCCTCAGGAAGTTGTGACATGCTGTGCTCATAACTCTCACACGGGTTCCGTTATCGACCATGTCCTTTTTTCTCCTTCATTGTTGCAGTCCTTTGTGTGTGGGGAGGTTCTCTCTGCTGCTCCCTTCCCCACCCACCGACCCGTTTGCGCTGATTTTGATTTCAATCCTGCTCATGACTCTTGGAGTGTTTTGCAACCTCCTCGGTCTTTCCCTCTTTCCGAGTGTGTCTCCCGTTCTGTTAAGTCCCAGGATTGGTCTGCTGACTTTATTCATGTCTCTAATCTCCTTGAAGATGAACGCCCTGATGATGCGTATGCTCTATGGACCCAACTCGCTGAATGTGAACTTGCGCGGCAGTGCCGACTTGGTGGAAAAACTGTGTGCTCCTCCCATTTCGGTCGCGCTGTTGTTCCTGCTCTTAGGGTTTGTGATCCGCAGTCTCTTCGGCTCCAAGGTGATGTTGACTTTCGTCGACTTGAACGCGCTCGTGCTGGCTTAGCTGAACTGTGCTCCTGTTGGGATTCTTGTGTTGCTAACAATCACAGCCAAGCCATTTGGACAAATGCTCGTCGTCGCATCCTCCTTGTGTTTCGCTCTCATCCTCTCCCGAGCCAACTCCCTGGCAAGGTTGAAGTCCAAACTCAACTTGATTGGTTGCGGCGCACGATTGATCGGCGCAATAAACAACGTCGCGATGAAGTTTTGTCGGCCTGGCGCACTCGCATGCAAATGTCGCAGGCTGAAAGATTCAAATGGGCTAAGGCCAAATACACCTCCTGGCAAAACATTCACGATACCGTTGCTTGCTTTCGAAAGGTTGAAGAGATCTGGCAACCGATCTTGGCTCGACGCCCGGATGCAGCCCCTTCTTGCCCATCAAACTTCACCGAAAATGGTTTTGCTGAGCCTGCCTTGTCTAGCTCTCTCAAAAGTACGTTGCACCAGCTTGATATGCTTCGCATGTCTGGTTCTGATCTTCGGTCTGCAGTTGACAAAATTGCGGCTCACTCCGCTTGTGGTGCTGACGGTTGGCGTCGGTGTGAGTTGCTTGCCTTGCCCGCCTGTTTCTGGGATCTCTTGGCTCAGGTTTTGTATGGCATGGCTGCTTCTGGCACTTGGCATCCTTGTTTGCGCACGGTTGTGACTACTTTGATTCCCAAGAAAGCTTCTGTTGACTTTCTGACTGATCCTGCTGGTTTGCGTCCGATCTCTGTGGCTTCTGTGGTTTACCGTGCTTGGTCTGGTGTCGTTGCGCAACGTCTGCATGCTGTTTTGGAGTGTTCTCTGCCATCGTGCTCTCATGGCTTTCGCACTGGTGAGTCTGCCCAAGCTGCTATGGCCTCCACGTATCTTCGTTGTCAAAATGCTTCCTTGTCTGGTTGTCATGTTTATTTGGTTTCCTATGACATGCACAAGTGTTTCGACTCGCTTCCTTGGCGCAAAGTGCGTGACAGCTTGGTTGAATGCGGCGTGCAACCTGCGTGTGCTAGTGCTCTTCACAGTCTGTGGTCTGGTCTTCGTCGTATTTGGAAACTCCAAGGTCGTTTCTCTGACGCGTCCTTCTCCAGTACTAACGGCCTGTTTCAAGGGGACCCTAGCGCTCCGGCGTGTTTGTCTGCGTTTCTCTGCTGTCCTATTCGTGAGTTGGCTCGTCGTTTTCCTGAGGTTTCTATCTCGCTTTATGCTGATGATGTCCTGTTGTCTTCGCCTCATCTGTCTCAGCTTCACGCTGCGCATGATTTCTTTGTTAGTTGGCTTCAGGACCAGCATGTCACCTTGAACATCGGTAAGTGCAAGTGGGCCAGTACTTGTCCAGGCAATGATGCCGTGAGCGCGGCTCATTTTCAAATTGGAGGCGTCAACTTGGGGCGTCTCACTATTTTGGAAATATTGGGTGGGCATTTTGATCTCGGCGCTCTCTGCGTTGGCTCTTCTGCTCACTGGACTGCGTTGTTGGACAAGTTCTTAACCATTGCCAAACGGTTCAAGTGTTTGTCAGTCGGGTATGAACCTCGATCTAGAGATATTGGGGCTTTGATGAATATGCTCACTTACTCTGCTATCGCTTGGGATCCTCTGAGTGCGGTTGATGCTCGCACACAGCGCATCCTTGTCAATGTGCTCTCTGGTGGTCGCACCAATACCCGTAGGTGCTTAGAAGTTAGTCTTGCTCTTCTCAGTCCTATTCATCGGTCCTCTATTCCTCATGCGCTGCTTCATGAACAGGTTGCGTTGTTGTTTCGGCTGGCAAATACCAATTTGGAATATCAACAGCTTTTGCAGTCCCATTTCCATTTATGTTCTGAAATGACTTGTCCTCCTGCTGATTCCTTTTATGTTCGGCTTCAACAGGCCCTTCAGGCTTTTGGGTGGAGGTGGGTTGCTTGGAATCAACTGGCGTCTCAAAGCGGACAAATGTTTCATCTAGTCTGCAAGACCATGGAATGTCGCCGCAGAGGTATGTGTCAATCCTTCGCCCAGGCCTCTGATATGGCTGATGTGATGAAAACTTTTGCAAGCACACGTTTGCTTCATAAGAGGGAACTGCATCAACATAGCCTTTCATGCTTGCATGCTTTGCGCGATGCCATGCGCCATGTGTGTTTTCAGACTGCTAGTCGGCGCAGACGTGACATGCGCAATTTGGAACATGTTGATCGGGCTCTGTTGCGTCGTGTTCTGGGTTCCGATGAGGTTGCATGCAGTATTCGTTGTATTATGCAAGGTGCCACTCTCACTGCTGATCGTCTGAACCGGTCTTCTCGCGGTACTGTGTCTGCTACTTGTCCGTTTTGTCGCCTTGGTGTTGAAACCGAGATTCATCGTTGGTGGCAATGTCCGCGTTGGGATTATGTCAGGTCTTCCTGCTTGGGCGAGCATGCCCCTGTGATTTGCGCCCAGCTTGCTGCAAGCGACTCTGTCGCATCAATTTGTGGCATCCCCACTCTGGGTTTGTCAGCTTTTCTACAGTCAAAGTGGGTAGACATTTGTGCTTGCATGGCGGCTGTTTTGGGAGCTGCCAATGAACATGATCAGTAATTTTTTCGTTGGCTCTCAGTTTTGGCGTGCATCGGCACTGTGTCCGTTTTGTGGATGCTTTGTCCTTGGCTGTGCGCATTTCTTCTCGAATTTGATCCTTGTGATTCTTTTGTATAGCTTGTCTCGCTTGGATCTTTTGTTGAATCCGGGGCAGATTGCATTCATGCGCTTTTCCAGCATGATCTTTTGGCAACAATTTTGTGGGCCTGTGGCCCTTCACCTGGGGTAACAGATTCAAGTTCTTTTCTTGGGTCCGAGATCCCTCATCTGCATTTTGTAGGTGAAAATTGGATCAAAATGAAGTCCGCAATGAAGGCAATGAAGGCCATGAAGGCCATGAAGGCGATGAAAGCAACGACTGCGATGAAAGCTCGTGTCATGAAGAAGAAGGCAGTGAGCAAGATTGCTCGAGGCAAGCGTGCCAAGATCGCCGTCTTCAAGGGCAAGAAGGAGAAAACTTCCTCTGGGCACACACGCAATGATCTCATGATCAACAAGAGAGGAAAAGTGGTGAGCAAGAAGGCCAATGCCGCGGCCAAGAACCGCTTCAAGAACATCTCCGGCTGGAACAACGCAGTGATCCAGGCCAGGAAGGAGTTGGGCATCAAAGGTTTTTGCGCTGTGAACGGAAAGACGGCGCAGGGCAAGGCTCTCTATGTGAAAGCCAAGGCACTTTATGCCGCATGAGCACCTGGCAGTTTCAGCTTTCGTGGTAGTTCACGGAGCATTGAATTCTGTCTTTGTATCTTTGCTGTTGATTCTGATTGAGTTCAGCATGTATAGCCGTATAGCCAATGTAGCTGAGCTGTCACCCTTTCGTCTGCAGCAATCTGGAAGTTGGACCAAAAGGGTACTTTGCACTATCACAGACTAGCAGTGGCGCCTGAAATCTTGAACATTGTTTTTTTTTGGTGCGACATATCCTGAACATGTCTGCTATGCTCAGGTTGCGGCTTGACCGGGATGACAAAGGTGCACCCTTCGGTCTGATCCAGTTTAAGGAATTGGGCATTGCACGTGGCTGCTGCCACCTGACTGAAGCAGCGCCTTTTCTGTTCCGGTCCTTTGGTCCTTTGGGGTTTGTCCAGCAATTTCCAGGTTTTACCAAGCCCAGAACTCGAGATTTGCTGTTGGTGAGCAGAGGTGAAGAGCAAAGGCTAGTTTCAGACCTCATTTTCCCCACTGAACTGCCATAGGTTGGACATGTAAATCCATGTAAATCCATCAAAATCCATCTAAATCCCAGATTTTTGAGAAAACCTGCATATTTTTCACAATGTTCCATTAGATCCATCTCACAGGGCTGCGCGGCCTCCTGTGTTTTTTCAACCGAGGCTTGCGTCGGACCTTTCTGGTGGATGACCACGTGGTGCTGATTTCCGAGTCCAAATCCGAGGCTGGGAACAAGTCACTTTTGGTGTACGTTTGGTGCATCCCTTCCCGCTCAATTTCCGTTTTTTGCTGAAGCCCAAAGATGCTTTTTCTAGATATTGATATTGACTGATATTGATATATAGATGCTCTGATGTTCTCAATGTTTCGCAGGCTTCAGGTAGGACAGCCATCAGTGGTTTGGCGGTCGTTTTTTTTTCTTAGGTGAATTCCACAGACATCGAAGAAGCCACGGTGGAGTTCCAACATCCCTGCATCGACCGCGCCCTAGCAGCGGCCAGTGGCGGGGAACAGACCAAAGCACCTCAGGTCTGGGTTGGGATCAATGTGTGGCCCTCAGAATGATGGAAGGGTTGACATATTGACATGTTGATAGGGTTCTAGATTTCCAGAACTTTTGGAGTTTTACTACGGTTTTACTACGGTTTTATATTTCACTTTCCAGGTGGGGAAATCCAGCTGCACCATGCTGAAAAAGCAGCTTCACGGCACCCAGCAACGGCACCTCGCCAGGGGAAGTTCTGGGAGGATCTGGCGGAGAAGCGACGGCAGCTCTACAACTCCAAGCTGGAACAAGTTCGGCAGAACGCCGAGGCCATCCTGGGACCAGGCCCTTCCAGTGGGTGCCACATGAGCTATGGTCAATACTCATTGTTAATAACCATTAATAGGGGCTAGTCATCCAATGGTTCATAGGGACTTATAATAACCATGGAATAAGGATCCTTATTATGGATGGGATGACCATCAACCATATAGTGAGTATTGACCATGGCTCACATGGGGTGTCACCAGACACAGCTGCAAAGAGTGAAACATTAGCAGATGATCTTACAATCAACGGATTGGTAAACCAGGGAACATCTGTCTGGCATAATTTTTTTTTGGCTTTTTCCCATGAAATTTTTGTTTGTAGAGGTTTTCCTCTGGTTTCCAGCAAAATTTCCCATCCAATTCCGGGATTTTCCGTCCCAAGCTGCGCCTCTGCCCCAGGCGTGGCGCCCTCACCGCCGCCCTCCCCCGAGGAGGACGACTTTTTCGCCTGGGCGAAGCAAGCAGTGGCCTGGGCGGTGCCCATGGACCCCGCGGCGGAGGAGGCGCAGGAGGAGGCCCCAGATGGCATCCAGGAGGAGGAGGAGCGAGGCCTGGGGAAGTGCGGAAAATTGAGGGAACTTGGGCCAGAGAAAAAAGGGGAAAAATATGGAAAAACACCATAGCAATCCATATTTCTGTGGGAACACAATGGAACTGGTTTTTGTTGGATGGAAATAAACGATTATGTTAACTCGTTTCCCAACATCAATGTCTTGCAGTCTTGTCGCTGGCCAGAGGGCTTGCCAAGACTATTCCATCCCAATCTTGATTCGAGATTGATATGGCTATGGATCAATACCTATGAAAATACAATTTTTAGGGGGTTATTTCCATAAATCCCAGCTATTTTGATGTGAACTACAGGGGTACCTATGGTTTTGACACACTTCCATATCACGTTGGGGCCCATGGGATTTATGTTTCGACAGGTCCGGTGGATTTGGAGGAACATCCAGACATCGTTCCAGGAGACTTGGCCTGGCTCACTGATATTGAAAAACTGGAGAGTTTCATCAAGTCACAGATCTTCAACTACACTCCACCTAATTTGTCTAAGAAGTGTTGCCCAACTGACAAGAATCTTGTTGCTTCATTCTAAGTCTTATTGAACTTATTGAACTTATTGCTAATCTTCCCAATTTTCCGGGCTTTGTTGGGCCCCTTAGCTCCGCCAGGAACGGAGCTGGCGGTGCTCAACGACTCCTCCGAGGAGGAGATCTCCGACGGCGCCTCCGAGGAGGGCGGCGTGGACGTGGTGGGCGGCGCCTTTGCGGATGGCCCCAAGGCGCGGAGGCAGCGCCGGGCGGCGCTGCGAGCGCAACGCAACAAGACCAGGTGGGGGATGGGGGGATGGGGATGAGGTGAAATGGGGTACCTCGATTTTTTTGGTTTGGCTGATTTTTTGGGATGAAAGATGACTAGAGTGACTAGAGATGAAGATGGGGAATATGGTTTTTTGATGTGAAGGGATGCAATCTCATCGTTTGGCTTTGATTTTGAGATGTGGGAACAAAGTCGTTTGGCTTTGATTTTGAGATGTGGGAACAAAGGTTGGATGCCATCTAAATCTATCCAACTTACATATCTTACATGATTGGTTTCTTTCGCATCTACTTGTTTGATCTTGTTTGATATCTTATATCCTATGATGATGTAGTGAAAGCTAAATCATCACTAATAAGTTATGAACATTTATCAACACTGCATCATCTATCTCAAGTATATCAACCATCATCAAACACATCCATTCATCAGTTAATCTATTGTAATTAATCTTATCACCATAACATCTTACCAATTCATATAAACTATGAATGAATAACCATGATGAATAAGTGGTAATATAAATGTAACATATTACAATAAGTGGTAATATCAATGATTCATAACATATTAATATACCAACTATGGTTAACTGATACTGAACTGGTAGTAACCATATGATAATCATTGATAATCCACCTTCGTAACATATTACCAGTTCATGATCAGTTCACATACCCACTCCACCTGCCATCGCCAGGCCCAAGGTCGCCGTGACGCAGGTGACGCCGTCGCAGTGGGCCGCGCAGCGTGCGCAGGCCATGGAGCGTCTCCAGTCGTCGCCGGCGCAGTGGGCGGCGGCACGGCAGCGGGCGCTGGATGCTGGGACGCTGAAGGTTCGGAGCATCCCCCCGTGGTTTTTGGCATGAAAACATGGGAAGAAATGGGAGGATTTCACGCAAAAACCAAATCTTATCAGTCTTATATATACGTATATATAATATTATATAATGTCAATCCTGGATTAATAAACCCATAGGCTGTTTAATTGGGGGGATACCATTTAAGTATTGGATTATGACTATTGGGGGAGTACCCCCCTAATCAATAAACCATGGTTTATTAACCCGGGGTTGACATTAATTACAATGTATATATATATAATATTCTATAATTACAGAGTCTTATCATGTTTTTTTGGATGGAAACCATGATGAAACGACTTGGAAACCACAACCAAGATCCACAAATTTTCGGATGGGCGAATTTCCAATCTTTCATCACCAGTTCTCCACTAAGTCCCCAAAAATGGGAGAACATTTCAAACATCCAGTGGTTCATCGTACCATAAAAACCATGGCCAAGTGTTGCCCGGGATCCTAAGGAACGGCTCAAGGCCAAGCGCCCGGCTGCAGGCCGGGCCCTTTCTCTGGATATCTGCAAGCTGTGTTGAGATGTATACATAAACTTATATTGGACTTATTGACTTTATATATTAAGACCTACATTAGACTTATATTGGACTTGTTTGTTTATGATCTATTAGACTCACATTGGACTCATAGTGGACTAACCACGACCAAGACCTTGCCAGGCCACGTTGTGAGCCTGGAAGAGGTCCAGCTCGAGGAGACGGAGATGGTGCTGGAGACCGTCCCGGAGACGGTCCCGGAGACGGTCCTCGATCTGGACGTGGAGCCGAAACCCAAACGGGCCAGGCGAACAACAAAAAAACCACCTGCAGCTGGTGCGTGGGATCCTCCAAAAAACACACAGGTCCTGTGTATGGTTTTGTAGATATATAAACTAAATACATATATAAAGATGTCTATATATATATAATTATATATAAATATGAGTGTGGAGATGCAACAACATTAGTCATTGGTCATTGCCAAACTGCTCGCACAGTCCACTGAGGCTGTGCATCCTGCGTACTGTGCAACGAACGGGTGCAAAGTATGCCCTATGGTCACACCAGAAGCTGGCGGCAGCTGCAGGTTCTTCGGGGAGACAGGTGGCGACAGGTGGCTATTGTGCAGAAATATAGGTACTTGGATTGATCATTAACCATCATTAACCATCATTAACCATCATTAACCATCATTAACCATCATTAACCATCATTAACCATCATTAATAGTATGGGGGTGTTATTCCCAAAATGGGTACCCCCCCTTCCTGTTGTGTTTTCAGATATGACCCCCAGTGGATGATATTTTGATGGATCCCTGCGAGATGATTTCCATGGTTTATCAGGGTTTATCCGATAACTTATAAGGGGCACGTCCCTCCATTTTTTGGTTGACCAGGCGTTCCAGCCGATGTCATCGAGACACTTTCGCAAGGCAGAGATTGCAAGGAGCTTTTTGGGGGTGGTGTGCCATGGGCTCAGCCATGTTGAGCCCCAAATCCGTCAAAACCAGTCTGGTTACACATGGGAATTGATGGTTATGTTTGGGGATGCACTCTCTTGATGCTTATTTTACTGGTGCTTCATGGGGACTTGTTGTTTTTCTGGTAGAATCGATGAGAATCTTGGTGAAGCTCCAAGCTATCTTCAGAGTCTCCCAATATCAAGATGCCGCCTATCACCTACGGAGCTCGCCCCACAGAACGACAGAACGATTGTGTGACTTTCGAGACATCTGTTGGTTGACATTTGGGGATTTAATCGGATTGTTTTTTTTTGGTATTTCATGGATCCCATTAATATGTGAAATATTGGTTAACTACAAACCTGTAGCACCTTTGGGGATTGAATCCCTCAAAGTGGGTCGAAATTTGGGGATCCTATGGTCCTCCATGGATTTGTAGTTGGTCCAAAAATTGGAGGTCTCCATATCGGTCCAAGACCTTCCACGTCAGGAGTGCCAGTCTCTAGACGCACGGGAGTCTGCAGTGTGGTTTCCCAGGATGATGATCAAGTGGCGGGGACGGGGGCACGGATGGAGATCAAAACCTTGGTTTCCACCAGAGATGTCAGTCATCATAGCTGCCATAGCTGCCATGAGGCATCTAGATATGGATAAAGCACGATTTTTGGCACCTGAATTGTGGGGTATGAGAACATCGGTCATAACAGTGAGGCATTGCTGGAAAGGCTACAAGCCATGCAGACACTTGGTTTGAATTACACTGTATTTATTTTGGGAATGAGAGACTCATTGAATTATTTGAATTGAATCGAATCGCTGCTGCTGGGTGATCAGCATCTCAAAGTTGCAAGGCGCTGGCGCTCTCGGATGCGCTGCTGGAGGCTGGCATGAACGTCAGCGAGGCGGGGAAAACAAAAACCCCCTTATTGATCCCAAAAAAACACCAATGGCTGGGACTCTCTATTCAAACAGAAAAATCTGGCGGTTTTTTGGTGCATTTTCCTGGGGATCTTTGGAACATCAGCTGGAAACTTGATGGGAAAATTTGGGGAAACCCCGAAGTTTGGGACATGACTTTTGGAGAGTTTTTGTACATCAAGCGTTGTCATGGCAGGCAACCTATGCCGTGGCCCTGGGTGCCCTGGGCGAGCGCCAAACTTTCGAGGTGGGAATCCGTAGGCCTTGGTAAATAACAACCATTAATGTCCATTAACTATAGTGCTATTAGAGTATAGTAAATGGATATGAATATATCAACCAGTAATATATAGATATTAGATATAGTTAATGGATGTTAATGGTTCATAAATCCATGAAGCATTACTGTATATTTTGGCTCTGTAATCCAGTAGAGTCATGTACTCCTTTGGTTTTCGGAAATCTGGAGTACCAAACATATTGGTGGACCCTGACATCCCAGCATTTCAGGGTCTATTTGGACACAGCGCCATCGAAGCAGGTCGCCTGCACCGTTGGATTTTACCTTCTCCTGAGTGAGGAAACTCAGCGAGATGTCATCTTCTTAAGGAACATCCAGGGTAGATGTAAGATCCATCGTTCATCGATCGGTCGAATCTAATCTAATCTACCTAGCTATCTGTCTGCCTGTCTGCCTACTGTATCTTAGTGCATATATATATATTTATCTAAAATATAACATATATATATATATTATACACATACATATACATGCATATACATACCATTACATACCCATACAAGAGAAGAGATGCCGGCTGCAGCTCGGCCCGGGCCGGCGGGGCGCGGCGCGGCCGCGCGATGCGTTGGCTGGTGCTGGGCCTCATAGCCCGGGGCCCAAGGGGCCCCAGACCATGGTGACCAGGATGGGGATGGATCGAGGTTTGATCCCCCCTGGGATGGCGTACTTGATACCCTCTGGTAATTTAACGTAGCTATTGAAAATGGCCATAGAAATAGTTGATTTACCCATGAAACATGGTGATTTTCCACAGTTATGTAAACAATGTAAACGTTTTACCAGAGGGTACTTAAAACGACTGGAGAAAAATGGACCAACATCTGTGGTTTTGACTGGGGTTTTTACGTTTGACCCATCCCAAGCAACATGTGATTTCGCCAATGATGGCCACATGGGAACTGAAATGGGGGTCAAATTTGGAGATTTTTGGACACACAGATGTAACCAGCCAAGAAATGAGGATGTTGACCCGCAAAAATGGCAGCGGTTCACAGCTATTCACCCCATATTCAACACCAAATAGATGGTATCATAAGCCATTCACCCACCTTGAAGCCTGACCCTGCGGGTTTTCCAACATGTTCGGGGGGTTGGGATTGCAAAAACTCGAGAAATTCCATGGGCTTAGGAAAAACACCCTTCGCCCCAGCGCCACGCCACTGTTCCCACCAAGGTTCCTGGCCTTTGCGATCCAAGTGGCTTCGCAAAATGATATCATGGCTTACCCGGCCTGGTAAACGTTTACATAACGAACTGGAAAGATCCACCATTTTTAATGGGAACATCCACTATCAATGGCCATTTTCAATAGCTTT
>CAMXCT020002943.1:0-81356 GCA_947184155.2 Cladocopium goreaui
CAAACTTATTCCACAAAAACTGCCTAACGTCACTTCTGAATTCCTAGAAAAAATGTCTGTCTTTTTCTGTCTCCTGCAGCTTTTGTTTGGTGGCGCCAAGCTGCAAGCATCAGTCCTCCAGAACGGACCCTTCGCCACAGCAAAGCAGCACCTAATTGCGTGCCGAAACCGTGCTCAAACTTATCCACAAAAACTGCCTAACGTCCCTTCTGAATTCCTAGAAAAAATCTCTTTTTCTGTCTCCTGCAGCTGCTGTTTGGTGGCTCCAAGCTGCAAGCATCAGCCCTCCAGAACGGACCCTTCGCCACAGCAAAACAGCACCTAATTGCGTGCCGAAACCGTGCTCAAACTTATCAACAAAAACTGCCTAACGTCCCTTCTGAATTCCTAGAAGAAATTCTCTTTTCTGTCTCCTGCAGCTGTTGTTTGGTGTCTCCAAGCTGCAAGCATCAGGCTTCCAGAACGGACCCTTCGCCACAGCAAAACAGCACCTAATTGTGTGCCGAAACCGTGCTCAAACTTACCCACAAAAACTGCCTAACGCCCCTTCTGAATTCCTAGAACAAAATTCTTTTTCTGTCTCCTGCAGCTGTTGTTTGGTGGCTCCAAGCTGCAAGCATCAGGCTTCCAGAAGGAACCCTTCGCCACAGCAAAACAGCACCTAATTGCGTGCCGAAACCGTGCTCAAACTTACCCACAAAAACTGCCTAACGCCCCTTGTGAATTCCTAGAAAAAATCTATCTTTTTTTGTTTTTTAGTTTCCTGCAGCTGTTGTCTGGTAGCTCCAAACTGCAAGCATCAGGCTTCCAGAAGGGGCCCTTCGCCACAGCAAAACAGCATCTAATTGCGTGCCGAAACCGTGCTCAAACTTCCCCACAAAAATGACCCTTCGCCACAGCAAAACAGCACCTAATTGCGTGCCGAAACCGTGCTCAAACTTACCCACAAAAACTGCCTAACGCCCCTTCTGAATTCCTAGAAAAAATCTCTTTTTCTGTCTCCTGCAGCTGTTGTTTGGTGGCTCCAAGCTGCAAGCATCAGGCTTCCAGAAGGAACCCTTCGCCACAGCAAAACAGCACCTAATTGCGTGCCGAAACCGTGCTCAAACTTACCCACAAAAACTGCCTAACGCCCCTTCTGAATTCCTAGAAAAATGTTTTTCTCTTTTTTTGTCTCCTGCAGCTGTTGTCTGGTGGCTCCAAACTGCAAGCATCAGCCCTCCAGAACGAACCCTTTGCCACAGCAAAACAGCACCTAATTGTGTGCTGAAACCGTGCTCAAACTTACCCACAAAAACTGCCTAACGTCCCTTCTGAATGCCTAGAAAAAATATCTCTTTATTTGTCTCCTGCAGCTCTTGTTTGGTAGCTCCAAGCTGCAAGCATCAGGCTTCCAGAAGGGACCCTTCGCCACAGCAAAACAGCACCTAATTGCGTGCCGAAACCGTGCTCAAACTTACCCACAAAAACTGCCTAACGACCCTTCTGAATTCCTAGAAAAAATATCTCTTTTTTTGTGCATCAGGCTTCGACTGGCTGCCTGCTACCTGCTTCTTGACTGCTGGCCCTGCTGGCTACTCGCTGCTGGCTGCTACCTAGAGAATCCTAAATCCTAGAGAATCTCTTCGGGAATCCTAGACTACAAAAACGCGGGCCCCGGACTGCGAAACATCATATTGCTGCTGCTGCCTGCCTGCTGCTTACCCTTATAAGTACAAGTTGCATGGCTTTGTGACTGCCTGCTGCTGCCTACTGCTGCCTGCTGCTGCCTGCTGCTGCTGCTGCTGCTGTTGCTGCTGCTGTTGCAAGCTTCCAAATGGTCGGCGGAAAATGTCTTATTCCCTGGCGCGCTCCCCCTTGCGTCGGCCGGGGTCAACATGGCACACGGGTCTGCAACGCATGTCATGTGGCCACAGTCCAAGCTGCCATCCGCAAGCGTGCCGCAGCGTTGAATGCAGAACCCCAAAAAGGGCCTAACGTCACTTCTGAAACCCTACTATAAAATTGAAACTTTGCCGCTGCCTGCCGCTGCCTGCTGCTGCCTGCTGCCTGCTGCTGCCTGCTGCTGCCTGCTCCTGCCTGCTGCTGCCTGCTGCTGGCTGCTGCTGGCTGCTGCCTGCTGCTGCCTGCTGCTGCCTGCTGCTGCCTGCTGCTGCCTGCTGCTGCCTGCTGCTGCATGCTGCTGGCAGAAGCTGCTTGCTGCCTGTTGCTGCCTGCTGCTGGTGCTGCTACTGGTGGCTGCTCCTGCTGCTGCTGCTGTGGTGCTGCTGCAATCAAACAGCCTCCAAAGCAAGAAACAAACAGCCAGACACCCTTTTCGAAACACATCCGAAAGAGCAAAAACGTAGCAATGGAACCCCAAAAAAGGGCCTAACGTCACTTCTGAAACCCTACTATAAAATTGAAACTTTGCCGCTCCTGCTGCTGCCTGCTGCTGCCTGCTCCTGCCTGCTGCTGGCTGCTGCTGGATGGGAAAACACCATGGCAGTGAAGGACGGAGAAAACCCAAAATTGCACCCCATAAATGCCTAACGAAAACGCATAGAAAATGATGATTTTGGTTGCTTTTTCCTCTTGCTGCTGCTATGAATTTTGGCTACCTTTTCCTCCTGCTGCTGCAGAGGCTTTTGCTGCTGCTGCTGGTCCCCGACCAGTTGTTGTATTTCTTGTTGTCCACAACCTCTCTTCCCTGACGCGCTCCCCCTTGCGGTCGGCCGGGGTCGGCGGATTATGTAAAACAGTTCGTTTTGAAGCTTTTTTGGGTCCAGTAAGGGTGAGCCCCAGGAAGACATGCAAAAACAGTTGTGCCAGTCATGATTTTCAATCCAAGCCAGAGTTTTGGCAACAGGATTGCTAACATAGCATTTGCCCAGGTTCCAAAACCACCTCCAAAGGACATCATAATCATCATGGCAGCAAGAGCCGATTGGGGGGCAACATGACCAGGAGCTTTTCCTTGTTCAATCTATGATGTAAAACTGTTCGTTTTGTGAAAGTTTTTTTTGGCCCGTAGGGTTGGGCAGCTTTCTTCCCTAACCCATCATTTACTCTCAAAGACCCCCTACAACATCCTTTCTAACTAACGAGGGATTGCGCCTTTATCCCCAGGAAGACATGCAAAAACAGTTGTGCCAGTCATGATTTTCAATCCAAACCAGAGTTTTGGCAACAGGATTGCTAACATAGCATTTGCCCAGGGTTCCCAAAACCTCCAATAGTACATCATAATCATCATGGCAGCAAGGAGCCAAATTGGCAACATCGACCAGGAGTTTTTCCTTATTCAATCTATTATGTAAAACTGTTCGTTTTGAAGCTTTTTTGGGTCCAGTAAGGGTGAGCCCCAGGAAGGCATGCAAAAACAGTTGTGCCAGTCATGATTTTCAATCCAAACCAGAGTTTTGGCAACAGGATTGCTAACATAGCATTTGCCCAGGGTTCCCAAAACCTCCATAGTACATCATAATCATCATGGCAGCAAGGATCATATGGCAACATCGACCCGGATATTTTTCCTTATTCAAGCTATGATTTAAACTTTTCGTTTTGGAAGCTTTTTTTTTTTGTCATGTAAGGGTGAGCCCCAGGAAGATATCCAAAAACAGTTGTGCCAGTCATGATTCCCAAAGTTTTGGCAACAGGACTACGAACATAGCATTTGCGCAGGGTTCCCAAAACCTCCAATAGTACATCATAATCATCATGGCAGCAAGTAGCCAGATTGGCAACATCGACCAGGAGTTTTTTCCTTATTCAATCTATTATGTAAAATTGTTCGTTTTGAAGCTTTTTTGGGTCCAGTCAGGGTGAGCCCCAGCAAGACATCCAAAAACAGTTGTGCCAGTCATGATTTTCAATCCAAACCAAAGTTTTGGCAACAGGACTACTAACATAGCACTTGCCCAGGGTTCCCAAAACCTCCAATAGTACATCATAATCATCATGCCAGCAAGTAGCAAGATTGGCAACATCGACCAGTAGTTTTTTTCCCTATTCAATCTATTATGTAAAATTGTTCGTTTTGAAGCTTTTTGGGGGGGGGGGTCGTAGAGTAGCCCCAGGAAGACATGCAAAAACAGTTTTGCCAGTCATGATTTTCAATCCAAACCAGGGTTTTGGCAACAGGATTGCTAACATAGCATTTGCCCACGGTTCCCAATTCTCCAATAGTACATCATAATCATCATGGCAGCAAGTAGCCAGATCGGCAACATCGACCAGGAGTTTTTTCCTTATTCAATCTATTATGTGAAACTGTTCGTTTTGAAGCTTTTTTGGGTCCAGTAAGGGTGAGCCCCAGGAAGACATGCAAAAACAGTTGTGCCAGTCATGACTTTCAATCCAAACTAGAGTTTTGGCAACAGGATTGCTAACATAGCATTTGCCCAGGGTTCCCAAAACCTCCAATAGCACATCATAATCATCATGGCAGCAAGTAGCCAGATTGGCAACATCGACCAGGAGTTTTTTTCCTTATTCAAGCTATTATGTAAAACAGTTCGTTTTGAAGCTTTTTTGGGTCCAGTAAGGGTGAGCCCCAGGAAGACATGCAAAAACAGTTTTGCCAGTCATGATTTTCAATCCAAGCCAGAGTTTTGGCAACAGGATTGCTAACATAGCATTTGCCCAGGGTTCCCAAAACCTCCAATAGTACATCATAATCATCATGGCAGCAAGGAGCCAGATTGGCAACATCGACCAGGAGTTTCTTCCCTTCTTCAATCTATTATGTAAAACTGTTCGTTTTGAAGCTTTTTTGGGTCCAGTAAGGGTGAGCCCCAGGAAGACATGCAAAAACAGTTGTGCCAGTCATGATTTTCAATCCAAACCAGAGTTTTGGCAACAGGATTGCTAACATAGCATTTGCCCAGGGTTCCCAAAACCTCCAATAGTACACCGTAACCACCATGGCAGCAAGGAGCCAGATTGGCAACATCTACCAGGAGTTTTTTCCTTATTCAATCTATTATGTAAAACTGTTCGTTTTTGAAGCTTTTTTGGGTCCAGTTCATGATTTTCAATCCAAACCAGAGTTTTGGCAACAGGATTGCTAACATAGCATTTGCCCAGGGTTCCCACAACCTCCAGTAGTATATCATAATCATCATGGCAGCAAGGAGCCAGATTGGCAACATCGACCGGGAGTTTTTCCCTTATTCAATCTATTATGTAAAACTGTTCGTTTTGAAGCTTTTTTGGGTCCAGTAAGGGTGAGCCCCAGGAAGACATGCAAAAACAGTTGTGCCAGTCATGATTTTCAATCCAAACCAGAATTTTGGCAACAGGATTGCTAACGTAGCATTTGCCCAGGGTTCCCAAAACCTCCAATAGTACATCATAATCATCATGGCAGCAAGGAGCCAGATTGGCAACATCAACCAGGAGTTTTCTCCTTATTCAATCTATTATGTAAAATTGTTCGTTTTGAAGCTTTTTTAAGTCCAGTAAGGGTGAGCCCCAGGAAGACATGCAAAAACAGTTGTGCCAGTCATGATTTTCAATCTAAACCAAAGTTTTGGCAACAGGATTGCTAACATAGCATTTGCCCAGGGTTCCCAAAACCTCCAATAGCACATCATAATCATCATGGCAGCAAGGAGCCAGATTGGCAACATCGACCAGGAGTTTTTTCCTTATTCACTCTATTATGTCAACCTGTTCGTTTTGAAGCTTTTTTGGGTCCAGTAAGAGTGAGCCCCAGGAAGATATGCAAAAACAGTTGTGCCAGTCAAACATAGCACCTTCCATTTGGCGGTTCCAGCTTTGGAGTATTCGCCATGTTCCCAAACACAGCATGAACACTAACTTGACACTTTTGGGAATTTGTGCTGATGGAGGCGCAGCAGGTGTTAGGTTAGTATCAAAATCACCCCATGAACATGCAAGATTTCAGCCAGCTGCTATGTTAGCGCTGTTCAACGGAATACCCCGAAAACTAACGTATTGCAAAAAACTTTTTTTTTGCAACAAGTTGGATTTCACGAGAGTATGTCCGTTTGGGAAATATAACCTCCTTATTTTGAGGTTCAATGCCACGGCGAACTCATTTCGTGGGAGTTCCACTTGTGAGAGTTTACGAAAGCTGTCACGGAAGCTCCCAACATCTCCCACGTCTCAAGCTAACATCGACTGGGTTGATTGACAGGAAAATTTACACTGACTGACAAAAAATCATTGTTGCACTATGTTGCACTATTGAAAACAGGACTTTCCAATGTTCCAGGTTGAATGCCGGGCCCACAAAGACACTTTTGCTATACGACCAGCAAAGCAATTTGCTGAGCTATGCAAAACAGTGATGGATTGTGAATTGTGATTTGAAACCTTACTCCGCGTGTCCATGGTCTTGGTGAGTCTGTAGTTAGGTAGTCTTGGCAAATCTGAGTATGATTCTTGGTCAGAGCTCCTTTGGCAATTTGGGCGTGAGGGGTTAGCAGCTTGTGCTGCTCGGAACAGTGAAATATCATCATTTGGCTTAGGCTTATGTTCTTCCGTTATTTTTCTTATTTTAATGAATTTTAAACTTGAAAGCCAAAAAAACAAATCGAGAAAGAAAAATAATTGCAAGCAAAAATGCAAATGGACAAGTCCATTTTTTCCATTTTTGTTTCCCTTTTTGACAGTCCTTTTTTTGCACAGTTTTTCTCTTTTATTTTGCTTTTGTGTTTTTTGGATTTTGCTGATTTGCTTTTTGGTTTTCCCATTTTTTTTTCATGTGTCTCGTTTTTCCAAGTTTGTTGATTCTTAGAACAAGCTATGGTCTGGTGAACATAACATTTGGCACCACTTAGCAAGGTTTCCTGCCAGCATTCCACTATGAATATGGGGAACACGAATACTGGAATACAGCAGCGGGGGAATGCATTCAATTTAGGTCTGTTGATCCGTGGGGGTAGGACAATGATCGTGGATGCACAATGCTTCGGTCTTCTCTATGGAGAGGGACATTCCTCATAGGGACACTCCTGGAACATTCCTTTTTATTGCTTTTAATTCGAAATGTTTTTCAATTTCATTCCAAATAATGCAATTCCATTCCAAATAATTATTTTTCATTCCACAAAATACTTTTCCGTTCATGTTTTTAATGTTTTTTTCAAATGCTGATTTTAAATTTTGTTGTTATTTTTTCAAAACAGTTGGACATGTTTTTCTTTTGTTTTTCTTGTTTTGTTTTGTTTGTTTTTAAATGTATTGTTCGATTTTCTGTTTCTTAATTTAATTTTGATGTTGTTGGATTTGTTTTTAGATTTTCTGTTTTTTTTAATTATTGTGATTGTTTGTTGATTTTCTGATTTTTTTAATTTGTATGTTGTTGTTTTTTTTCGAATTGTTCGTTCATTTTTCGTTTTTGTTTAATATGTAAATTTGTGTTTGTTTGTTTTTTTATATGTTCCGTTTTTTCCTGTTTATTTTTTGCGTTTTTTTGAATTCGTTTTGGAATGCGTGGATAGTTTTTTTCAGTTGCTTTTTGATTTTTTTGAATTTTTGAGATTTTTCAGATTTTTTGTGCAAGGATAGCAACTTTTAGAAGTAGCCCTTTGAGGAGTATCCCATGATTACCCACACCCAGATTGAATACGTGTTTCTTTGGCGATCTGCATCCTGGCAAAAGGTCAGTGCTTCGAGTTCAAGACACTCCTCCAGAGGCTGGGTACGTCACGTAGAATGGGTTGGGGTGATGAACAAAAACGAATGCCAAGACTCGGGGGATACAAAGCAAGCAACCACAAATTGGGATTTTGTTTTTCTATCTTGTTGTCTTACACTTATCCGGACTTATCCCATCTTGTTCATCATTTTTTAAGAATACCAGTAGTGCCGCACAAGGCGGTGGCGGAAGTTTCAAAAATAGGAAACCTATAGGAGAGGTTGGTTGTTGTGAATCACGGATGGCAGAACGAATCCACTGATGGACCGACAGGTGGTTGGAGTTGTGTTTTTTGGAATGGTTGCAATTTTTGCAGTGGTCACCTTACCACAACTGCTGGATGTAGTGTGGTGTAGTGCAGTTGTAGTTGTAGTTGTAGTGTCGTGGAGCTGTAGCTCTAGCTGTAGTCTAATGAGTGCATTTGCAAGTGCAGTTGCTGCTGTAGTCGTGGTGTGGTGTAATGCCTAGTGTAAGATAGTGTAGTTGTAGTGTAGTTGTAGTGCAGTGCAGTGCAGTGCAGTATAGTTTAGTGTAGTATGTGTAGTGTAGCGGCTACTGTAGTGTAGTGCAGTGCAGTGCAGTGTAGCGTAGTGTAGCGTAGTGTAGCGTAGTGTAGTGAAGTGTAATGTAGTGGTAGTTGTAGTTGCAGTTGCAGCTGCAGTTGTAGTTGTAGTTGTGGTGTAATGCAACGTAATCAGTGCAGCGTAGTGTTGTGTAATGTACTGTGGTTGTAGTTGCATTTGTAGTTGTAGTGTGTTGCAGTGTAATTAGTGTAGTGTAATGTAGCGTAGTATATTTGTATTGGCAGTTGTAGCAGTAGTGTAGTGTAGTGGTAGGTGTAGTTATATTGTCTATCTGTCTGTCTGCCTGCCTGCATGTCTGTTTGTCTGTCTGTCTGTCTGTCTGTATGAGCTTGAAAACGCAGCAATTCTGCGAGACGTCCTCAGTTTTTGAACTTGACAACATCAAAAACGAAACATTTCTGCGAGACGTCCTCAATTTTTGAACTTGACAACATCAAAAACAAAGCAATTCTGCGAGACTTCCTAATTTTTCAAAGTTGACAACATCAAAAACGAAGCAATTCTGCGAGACGTCCTTCAAAAACGGAAAGTTGAGTGCAGAGCTGTCAACCTTGTACCAATGCGTTTTACGATTTTTCCACTCCATCCATCTGTCTAAACTACTGCGCCTGCCACGAAAAAGTGATGCCAGGTCATACGAAGTGCTGTGCCTGTTACGCAAAATCATCTCAGCAAACCTGAAGATCTGATGCTCCAAAACCCAACCCGTCTCAGGAAATCAGCGCCTGGACCTCCTAGCAGCTCTGATGAACATGTCTCTTGTACTGCGCCTGCCACGGAAAATGCATCTTTGCAGATCCTCTTCAAATGTCCCACGCCTGCCATCGTTTTTGGACATGCCACAAAACTCACAAAACCCTCACGTTTTACTCGCTTTTAACACCGTGCGCAATCCCTTGTGCTTGCCACGCGAAACGACACTTCAAAAGTAGCGCGAACATGTTGCGTTTTTCACATTTTGACTTCGAAATGTGCTTCGCGCGACAACGGCGTGCACTTTTTCGACATCGCAATTCCAAAAGTGGTCCGAAGCCGTCAATGGTTTACACGTTTGACTTCGACATGTGCTTCGCGCCAGAACGGCATGCACTTTTTCGACATCTCAACTTCCAAAAGTGGTCCAATGCTGAGGTATTTTTAGCTTTTTCACTTGCAAATGTGCTTCGCACCACAACGGGGTGCAATTGTTCATCAATCATCTCGCCACATGGCTCCGCACCCGCCGCTTTAGCGAGCCTACTCTTCGAGCCTCCGGAGCCACAAATCATTGGAAAAACACAGTGTGTCGCGACTTTCCTACCTTTTCGCGCACTTGGATCTGCTTTCTTCTGAAACTTTCTCTTTTTTGATCTCTTTTCTTCTTCTCTTCTTTGACTCTTCCCATCTCTGCTTTTCATCTGTACATATTCGGAAGTTTGACTTCTAGACTTCCTTCGACAAGCTGATGTTCCCCTTAATTGCCCGAAGAACTACAACAGTTTTTTCCAGAACAATCGACCGAGAACAACAATCCAACTTTCTTCCATGGGGAAACAGATTGATCTCAGATTTTCCGGGAAATAACAATGGAATGTCTTTCGATAATTATACACATGACTTTGAAGTGGACTTTCTATAGCTCCACTTACATCGAATCTTTGTTGTTATAATGCTGATATTTAACTTAATGAAAAGAACACAATTTCCGTCGCAACTGGGTGAATGGAACACTGCAGTAACAACGGAATGTACAGCGAGTTGGATGACTACCTCTGCACATATTTTTTTTGTGGAGTTTCCTCTCGTGTTCTGGTTTTATCGGCCGAATCATGCCGAAACCCAATGGAGATCCTGGTCTCATGTTGCATACAAGTCTACATTGGAAGTAAGTATGCAGCAGTTTACATCTCGCTTGCGCCACTGCACCACTGCAAGGTCCCAATTCGCATGAGAGAGCGTTTGTAAGCTCAGCTGTTTACTGGGTCACCGCTGATCCCTGAAAGTCAAATGAGTCGGTGGGAATTTCTGGGAGAAGTCAATTGTTTGTTTTCTTTATTTCAAATCATTTGGAACCAAGAAAAATGAGTGGCTAACTCCATATATCTCCATATACTTTATATGGGTTTTTTCATTTTTTTCAGGTGGTTTATCGCGCCGGAATCCGACCATTTTGAACCACGGAAGGGCTGTGAGTTGCGTAGATTTTTCGATGGTCAACTTGCTTGGAACGTGCAGTTTGAAGCAGGCCAAATGAAAGGTTGTGAATTGGCGGGAATGTATACATATATAGTTTAATCATATACAAATATGATTATATATATTTATATTTATAAAAGAATAAAAATAATAATAACTATATATATTTGTATGATATCTAAGTGTATATATACATAATTTCAATGTGTATATATAAAATTTCAATGTATGTATATATATATTTACATTTATTACATGGAGGTTTATATAATCATCCAATTTAAAGGTATGTTCCATGATTTTCCATTATTATAAGTTATCCATTTTGAGGTACCACCATTTGTGGAACCCCGCATATGTATAAATATAGCCCATGACATCTAGGCAAAAATAGTCACGTCAACGTATACTTTGCCTGGTTGTTTTTTGGGGGAATATGTTGGTAGAGATAGCATACATGTGCGATTTGGGTCCGTTGGTCTTTACCTTCAGGGATCCCTACTCCATCCCAGATATGATTTTCAAGCGGTGGGGCAACATGGTTCACCTTTTGAGATGTTAAAATTTCTATGGTTTTTCGGTGCACGTCTCAGCCACTGGACATGACGGCGCTGATTCTCATGTTTTTCTGTTTATGTTATATGTTACGCTCTTGAGTTTGAAAGAGAGACCTCGTTTTGGGGAAAAGCTCGGGACAAGGGTTATGCTCATTTCGAACCCATATTTCTGGTACTCGTAGATTTTACGGACCTCACAATGACCTTATGATGGATTGTGCTTTGTGTTTTTTCTAATTTGCCCCGGTATTTCTTACTGTTGATCAACATCGTTTTTTTGGTATCAGCACATCAGTTCTTGCTTTTTTTTGGGGATTGAGCTATGAATCATGTTCTCCTTGTCAATGGTCAGTTGGGCGATGATCTATTTTCAGATACAGCCATTGATCATGTTGTAGCTTGTTAATTATTTATATATATATATATATGTATGTATACACTGATATTTCCTCTAACATGCATACTATCCCTTTAATTTCATATGATATCCACATGAGTTGGTAACCCCTATGGCCCATGATCTCCGGCGCGGACACCGTGTGACCCTGAGGCCTTTGCCCCGTCTACCGCCAGCGCTGCCCGGACAGGCGCCAGAGACGGCTCCTGTTCCAGCGGGCCCAGAGGTGGCTCCGCACTTAGTGACTGGCGAGCATTTACATATATATATATATAGTATATATATATATATATTCATCTCCTATTGCATGAATACCAATTCATCGAATTCATATTCTCATTGATCCCTTCCCCATAATATTAAACAACCCTCAGAAAAACATGTTTAGTAGGGGGGGTGTTTTTTAAACCATACCGTGTTTAGTTGGAGTTTAATATTGGGGGTGGGATGTGTACAGTATTTACGTACCCGTTACCCACCCCGCCAAAAAAACGACGTTATATGTTTTTATGCCTTCATTTCGCTTCAGAATTTCCAATTGCCTCACGTTTGATTACCGGAGGGTGCCTTCCATTTATCTCATTTATGTTTTTTTTTTATGGGATGGAAGCCCATATCAAGCCGATTGTGTACCCAATTATTGTCCAATAATTGTCCCATCATTATCCAATCACGATCCATCCCCATCTGATTGCTGGTTAGTTATATCCCGCATTATCCCGTGAAATCTCCCCAATTAGTTCGATGATTTCCCAACAATTATACAATATTGGGCGGCGATTTCCCAATGATTTCCAATAATTATACATAATTTTCCAGATGAATATCCCAACCATAGTTCCCACTTTGCTTATTGGAAAATTATGGGGATAATGATGAACTATGGGGATTATCCCAATTCTTCCCACTTTATTTACCGTTCATCCCCAACCCAGGCCCATGGGCTGCAGCCTTGGAAAAAAACCCTCTGAGGCCCCGTCGAGGAGTTTCGTGCGGCCACAGGTGACGCGACGCTTGTCCATTTCGGAACTGACCCTGCCGGTGGGGTCTCTCAGTCTGCCAGCACCCGAGGGGATGGACCAACGGGGGAATAACGCATGGTTCTGCAATCTGAGTTTTTGGACAGTGGTCAAATCTATTCAAAACTCAAGTTTTTGTTAGTTCCCAAATACTCTTTGAAAGTTCTAAGATGCAAACAATGTGTTGCTGTGACCCACTGAATCTATCCAATGATCTACAACATGTTATATCCCATTGATATGCGTATCTTTACGAAACCTCCAAGTCATACACATTCAACCAACCTTCAAAAGCAAAGCTGACATCCCCAATAATTTCGATGAATTGCAGCAACCTCGCTACCTAATATCATCATAGATGCTACGTAAGGGAACCCTCCCCAAAATGGTTTGTGTATGAATTGGAAATATAGTATGTTTTGCAAAGTTATGGTTTAATCTGGTGTTTATTCTTACTATTATTAACTACCAACAACCATTGATCAGAGCAAATTACTACGTTGTCAATCATATATCATCCATTATTATTATGCCTGGGATGTCCAGTGAAAGCCCCGTAGTCCCAGGGATTATTGATAGTGTTAACTCCGGATTTATAAACCTTGGTTGGCACCCCCTCTCGAATATTAATTTTATTTGTCTGAAGGTATACCATTCTGTCTCTTATCAGAATGATGGCAATAACCCCATTAAAAAGAGTGATTCTCAACGAACATTCACCAAATATCTCAAGTCATGTATACAAAATTATCTAACCATCGCAAATGTGGAGATCTGCTTTAATCTACATCTATGCATATATATATATTATCCGCATAATCCCTAATTATCATCCAATGTGGGGCCCCCGTTTTGGATTGCTAAGTTGGTGAAGATAACTCCAAGTTCACTATTGTTTTTTGAAACGCACATAACTATAGTATCTATGTGGTGAACATCAACCAAAAAAGCATGCCACATGGAGGCCCCAGAATTCCCGATGAAGGTCCACCCACACCTTTGGGCGGGCGCAATGTCGAAACGTCAGGCCATGGCCCCGAGCACCTCTCGAAGACCCTCGCAGGCAAAGTTGGGATGCTGATGGCAGCGGCAAGGCTTCGAGGTTAGAGTTGGACAGCTCCAAATATCAGATGGAGGTTTCCTGAGTCATAGGGGGTACCCCTGGTTCTCATCCATTTAGAAATGGATTGTCCCTTCTAAACTATCCATTTGGGGTACCCCGAATTTAGGAGAAACCCCCTATATTTTGCTTTGTTGTTTTTTGATGAAGGAGTTTTTCGTACTTCAGCCATGGAGATGTGCAAACTTGTTCGAAAAGACACAGCCTTTCCCAGACTTGTGACCCTGGTGACCTATGTTCTTTGATCATGGAGGTGACTAGCTAGTTGACAAGGGAATGGGTAGCACATCAGAATACATCAGAGTCGAGGTCGAATCCAAATATAATATGTTCAATAACTTTCGAGCTGAATAATAATAATACATATATATATATTGTACATTATGTATATAGATGTATGCATATAATGTATCTATACATATGTATATCTATATATTATTATAAATACATCCGGTAGATATACTGTGTATGTAATGTAATGTAATGTGATGTGATGTAGCGCAGAGTAGTGTAATGTTATGTTATGTCATGTCATGTTATGTTATGTTATGTATGTATGTAATGTATTTGTATTGTACTGTATTGTATTGTAATGTAGTGTAATGTAATGTAATGTATCAATGAATGAATGAATGAAATGAAATGAAATGACATTAAATGAAATTAATGAAATGAAATGAATGAAATGAAATGAAATGAAATGACATGAAACGAAATGAAATGAAATGAATGAATGAATAAATGAAATGAAATGAATGAAATGAATGAATGAAAAAACATTGAATGAAGGAAGGAAGGAAGGAAAGAAATGAATGAATGACTGAATGACTGACTAAATGAATTAATTAAGATATTAATTAATAAATTAATGAATGGATGTAATGAATGTAATGGTATGTTATGTTCTCTTATGTTATGTATGTATGTATGTAATGTATGTATGTATGTAATTTTTGTAATTTATGTAATGTATGCAATGTATGTAATATATGCAGTGTATGTAATGTATGTAATGTATGTAATGTATGTAATGTATGTAATGTATGTACTGTATGTAATATATGTAATGTATGTAATGTATGTAATGTGATGTAATGTATGTAATGTATGTAATGTATGTAATGTATGTAATGTATGTAATGTATGTTTGTTTGTATGTATGTATGTATGCATGAATGCATGCATGTATGTATGTAATGTATGTATGTATGTATGTATGTATGTATGTAGGTATGTATGTATGTATGTATGTATGTATGTATGTATGTATGTATGTTGTTGAAGGTATGCATGCATGTATTTCTGTATGCATGGATGTATGTTTGTATGTATGTATGTATGTATGTGTGTTGTGTTGTGCTGTGTTGTGTTATGTTATGTTATGTTCAGTTGTGTTATGTTATGTTATGTTTTGTATGTATGTATCTATGTATGTATGTATGTATGTATGTATGTATGTATGCGTGTATGCATGCATGCATGCATGCATGCATGCATGTATGTATGTATGTACGTAGGTATGTATGTATGTATGTATCTATGTATGTATGAATGAATGTATGTTATTTGTCATGTGGCGTTATGCTACGTTTTGTCATGTGATGTTATTTATGTATGTTATGCATGTATGAAATGTAATGATGTAATCTAATCCAACATAATGTAATCCAATCTAATGTAATGTGATGTAATGTATTGTATTGTAATGTAATGTAATGTATGCATGTATGTATGTATGTTGTTGAAGGTATGCATGCATGTATTTCTGTATGCATGGATGTATGTTTGTATGTATGTATGTATTGTAATGCAATGTAATGTAACGAAATGAAATGTAATGTAATGTAATGTATGTAATGTAATGTATGTAATGTATGTAATGTAATGTAATGTATGTAATGTAATGTATGGAATGTATGTAATGTAATGTAACGTAATGTAATCTAATGTAACGTAATGTAATGTTTGTATGCATGTATGTGATGTATGTAATGTATGTAATGTATGTAATGTAATGTAATGTTATGTTATGATATACGTTATGTTTTGTTCTGTTTTGTTGTGTTTTGTTTTGTGATGTACGTATCTTTGTATGTCTATCCGTATACATATATGTATACGGATGACTACAGAGATTAATCAGTAAAAACATGTGTTTCTCGGCAAAAGGCACAGCATTATACAATGTTCGCGTGTTTCTCTGATTTGAAACAGGTTGTATCGGAAAAAGGTTGGTTCTTTGCATGGACAGGACATCGGTGACGAAGGACTGTGATTTCAGCATCGCATTCAGATAAAAGTCTACTTTCGATTTGTGTACATATACTGTATACATATTTACAAAAGCATTCGTATGTAAAACCTGCACGGCCAGGTCGCCCCTTAAGTTGGTTTTATCAAACCCATTAACTCCACTTAATCTCCCCATTATTCCCCCATAAATCCGAGTGAACGCAGGCATTTTTTCACCTCAGCCAGCCGGTGGCACCACCTTGATGATGTCTACATGGCTGACCATTGGTTGTACATCGTGGTACCATCCATTTTCAGGGATACAAGACATCAAATATCCTCAGGTAATATCTATATATATATAAGTATAGGTAACATAATACATATATACATATATCATATACATATATATATGTACATATATATATGTACATATATATATGTACATATATGTATATATATATATCATGTATATATATATATCATGTATATCATGTATGTCGTATATATAGATCATATTATATATATATATATATATCAATTGTTTTTAGATTATACACATATATATGCATATATCACGCATGCTGTATATATGTATTTATATAGTGTATCCATGTGTCAAACACATAAAATATGTATATATACATATACAGCTCCATGGTTTTGGTCATTATTACCACTCACTTTGACCATCCCCATCTGACCGTCCGAAAACTTCGCGCCAGATGCAGCCGTTGCTGGGTGACGGCACAGTCGGGCTGGAATCTCGAGGGTCCAGGGGTCCAGGGCGTCGTGCAATGGTGGAAGATGTAGGTATGATTACATCATATATGTTTTTGTACATAATATAATATATATATAGTATAATATAGTGTAATCATAAATTATGGTGGGACGTTATATACATGTACATATTTAATATATTTATATATTTGCATTTAGATACAGGTATTTTACTAAATAATATGATATATTACTTGTGTTATCATTATCATTTCGTGTTATTATTGAGTATTTTTGTTAGCATGTGCGCACACAGAATGACGTCATCATGTTACGTCATGGATCCAACCGTACTTTCTGAGGAAATATGACTGGGGTATGTACAATGACTAAGGGGTCAAGTAACTTCGAGGAGGAAATGGTTGGATTTTCATAGGGATTGCCAGTATGCAAGGATAACATAATTTTGGTGTTTTCGAATAAGATTCACCAATGATGACCATCATTAAAATATCAGAAATTCTGACCCCTGCAAGGGCGAGCTAATGTGTATATTTGGATTCAACAGGACTAAAGAGTAAAGTTAGGTTTCAACTTTCACACCACATTTGTGTAATTACATAATATAAGAAGGTGAGAATCGGTGAAAATCTCATTTGAAATAGGACTAATAGGAGATTTACTTTGAGGCTCTGAAATTTGGTTGTCCTACGCATGGGGATCCAACATTTGTCTGCCGTGTGCCACGATCCAGCGGCTGAGGAAGTCAGTGCGTGTCCATATACAACCATAACTCATGTTATTTAGATGTGTATATCCATAAGATTTTACATCTAAATATCTATATAACCGTATATCGCGCAAAACTTGATTGTTCATCGCAAAAATTTGGCTGGCCAGGCCGTCAAAAGAGACGCCATCTCAGGCCCCCTTCGCCATCTTCGCCCCAGCCCAACGAGCAGTATCCCGATGCCTCGCGGATCATGAGCTACGGCTCTGGGAGGCCTGGCTCAAGGGTCTCAATACTCAAATGCTCATTAGATGCTCCAATGACTGGATGATTTGGGGATATCATTTTAGGACACATCCAATTATGTAGATACTACCATTGTTATTAATCAAGTGTTTTTAGATGCTGTCCAGCAACTCCCAGCAATAGAAAAGTTGGAAATTTGCCATGAAAAGTTGAGATTGAAGCAACAAGAAGTTGGAATGTGATCACGATGCCGATGGAGAGTTGAGCCAGATTAATGATGGTTTTTCAGCGAGTAGCGCGACCCACTAATCTTCCTATCAACCAGTGCAAGAAATTGCTCAATTGGAATAGACTATCAGGCTTCCAGTGTGAAATGATCTACCCTCACGATTCACTGTTCATTCCAAGCGAGAAAATTATCCAGAGTTCTTGAGCGTTTTTGTCTTTGTTTCCGGGATGGATGAGGCTTTCCAGCGGTCCAAGTGGTCTTTATGGGTCATCTTTGGTTTTTGCTGATATTCGTTTCCATACAGTTCCCTGTAGACTGGCCAATGTTTAATTGGAGGTGGATGAAAGCTAATCTCCAACCGAAGATCCACCATAAAAACTATGCTGTTGTTCACGTCCCCCAAGTTTATCAAAGTTCCATTGACCCATGGCTTGGTTTAAGGGAACATTAACAGGAAACCATATATCTCATGGGAAAAAAACATGGTTTCCGGTGAAGTTTTTCCCTGAAAACCAGCAGGGTTTTGTTCCATTGGCTCCATGCACTCCGCAGGACCACGGAAGTGGTCACTCGGTAAAAAAACCAGGTGGTGGTCCGCAAAAAGTGGATGGTCTACGGTGGTATCTATGCTACAAACTGGAATGGATTTATGGTGGTTGACATCTCAAGCAGACAGTTGCTGATTCAAAATTCAGGTTCACAATCATCAAGTGACAGTGGCTACTTTATTGATAGATATTCTTCCTATCTCTGGGCCAACTTACCTATGCACCACCAGGAAAATCCAAGCGCTTTTCACACATAAAACAAGCCGTGGGCCACACTTCCAGGAAGTGCCTCCTTGCGCAAGCGCAGGACATGGCGATTCCTTAGGAATGTGCCAACTCTGGATGATTCGTGCCAAGAGAGATGTCATGGATTATCTGCGGTCTCTTCATTCGAACAAGTCCTATTGCTATATTTTTTGGTGTCATTTCTGGCACTTTCTAATATAAGGCGTGGTTCCCCCAAATGATGTTCGTTGATTTTGTAACCCACATTAATCATTAATTAGAGTAATGGTGTAAAACAATCATAAAATAGTAAACCACCCATTTGGGAATTGTTTATACCACCTATTTACGATGATTTGGGGGATGGTTTCTTATGGTTTTACCTACATTATACATGTATATATATATATACACACACTAACTAAATGCATTCATTTCAATCCAGTCACCGGAGTGTCCAGTGAACAAAGTGGCTATATTTCATCATAGTTAAAGGGGTCATATCCCAAGATATGAAGGTGAACTCACCATGGTTCTACCATGGGTTTTACCCACAAAACTAACCTCAAGCTGTCAAGATGTGTATCACGGGTTGGTCCATGTCTGGGACTTGTTCTGAACCTGGAGTAACCAGGTCGTGTTGTTCAGGTTGAAGCCAGGATCTTTTGAGGTAACCTTATTTTATATTATATGTCTATATAAATATGGATGTACCCTGTTCGGGCATGATGTTTATTGTTTGACCCCCAACTCGTTACTGGGATGCCCAACATGGTGCAAGCACCGCAATACTCGCTCCATCATGGAAGACGAGGTGTTTAGTAGGGGTAACTCTCCCAAACAAACCTTGTCTCAGGTTAGTGAATTACTACAAGTTACTTAGATCTATTTACGTTTTGCTCTGAAGCGATATTAGTATTGATGTGTTTACAGTTCACACCATACACCACATATACCAACATATTCTATATTGATCTATATTGTATATTAGATGCTTTCCCAACTGTTTACGTGCATTTTTCTTATCCATATTTATATGTATACTGACATTGTATAATCTTTTATAATTCTATAGACATTCCAGTAATACAATGTGATATTTGAATACGATATTCAAGTACATAAAATGAAACATATAGACCATAAGACCAAATATGTATGTACGTACAATGTGGTGCCCCATAGCTAGCTAAGTTGGTTTATTATAACTCCAATAACTTGGGTTTACGGTAGATATACCTATACTGAATGGGGGTTATTAACTTATAACTGGGGGGGCACCACCTTGTACATGTTCACTTTGCACACATCTTGCACACATCTCCGTATCGCCCAAGGATCGACGCGCTTCGACCTATTTGCAGCAGATGCAGGACCTATGTATATGTTGAGTACACCAGAATGCCGTGGGAAATGGCACAGCAAACGGAAGTAAGTACACAGACTGTTGTTTCGTCCATTAACTGAAACATGTAAAGAACATGCCATGCATGATGCACTTTGTTTACGTAAGTCTTTAGTACGTTTAGTAATTAGTACAGTCACTGTTTAGGAAAATGTCAATGCAACGAGCATTTCACAATGATTCCATCCCGACAAGTATTTCCCAATTTATATTCCATGACTATTTGTCTCTGAGTCACCCATTGCCCTTCTTCCACGAATCCGATTAATATTCCACAGTGAATTATATTCCCACTACATGTCTCAACAATCCCATTATATTCAAAGGAAGAGTATACAGTATCCCCAACAATCCATGCTTACAATATTTCAGAATGCCATACTGTAATCCAATTACATCCCAATAGTCAACCACCTTCCATGTGTTTGAAGTGAAAGTGTTTGTGACAATCACTCCAATATATCTAGTGCTAATAATCCAATAGTTTACCATAATTAATATCTATAGTTAACCAATAGTGGGGGATTATTGGAAGATATTCCCAATAGTCGCGTTCCATGTTTTTGGAGTGTACGTGGTTGACAATGGCTTGACAAAAAAGAACCTATACTTAAAGATCAAATAGTTAACCACTAGTTGGGCATTAGTCAAAAAAATATCCCCTAGACAGCTAAGTTGGTTTATAACTGCAACAATTATTGTTTATGACAATTACAACTATAGTTCATTGGGTTTATAAACCAACTTTGAACTGGGGGGGCCCACATTGCATGTCAATTCCAAAAATGTACGTTTCTTAAATATGGCCAAACGGCCCAAAAACCATTGTTTTTTTCGTTTTTCCACTCATCAGCAATAACTTGGATGATTTTGGGCTACCCTCCGGTCAACGTTTAACTATGGAAAATCACCATGTTGAAAGGGTAAATCAACTATTTCCAGGGACATTTTCAATAGCTACCTTAAATGTCCTTAAATAGCCTTAAATTACAAGAGGCTACCCCCATGCCTTTAGGAAGCACCGCAGGAACGTCGTGCCTCGCTCTCCTTGCGCCGCATGGAGCCCCCAGAGCCGCCGGCGCAGTCCCGAAGCAACGCGCCTGCGGGAGCCAAGCCCAAGTTGTCGCCTGGCGGTGGCGTGAAGAATGGTACCCCCTGGTAAACTAATGTACCTATTACATCCTATGACCAGAGGTTAGGATTATATATATATAATATTATATACCTCTGGTAATGGATTATTTACTGATTATTTACCTATTTTTGGAATATAATTATGGAAAATCGTCATATTTATATATAGGGAAATCTATAAATGAACCGTGTTACATAGCTATGTTGGTTTACTGGAGGGTATACACAGATTTAACTGTGAACTGTGAACTGTAGGGAAAAAAATCACCATCAAACATGATGATGGTGAAAAGTAGGATTTGATTTTATCATCAGCGATTGGGAAACACGTGGATTTAAGTTGATTTTACTTGATTTAATTTGATCTAACCAAGCAAAAATTGGTGTTTCACCAAGAAACATGGTGTTCCAATGTACATAAATGAGAAAAGTCACCGGCGAGTTTTTTTTGCAGGGCATCTGGGGATAGCCATAGGAGAGAGATAGGGGTTGTTTGGGGAATTTAAGGTTTTGAGCATTCAAGCAACAGGGCATTACTTGAGGATCTTTTAGCGACTTAGTGGTTTTTAATGTTTTTTTTTGGTTTTGTTACCGGGATAATTGACATGCATGTTTTGTGTGATTTTGACTTTAATAGGCAATGGTGATTTGAAGAAACAGATAAGGAAGGTTATTACTCGGGGGAAATGAAAGCATATTTTATCCATTGATCCGTTCAGAAGGTTGTGTATCCATTTTGACTCTTGAACATCCATATTTATTTTGGGTGGTAGGACTAGGATCATTATTGGTTTGCCACACTGGAAATTTGCTAGATGATGATGATGACAATTCATGCCATTTTGTAAACCACACAGAAGATTACTTGCATACATGTGATCACATGTGTGTACATTCTATCTATATTCATGTGTATATGTATACAAACAGAAATATTACAATATGTATAATTTATATTTAATTTATTATATATATATAAAATCCTGCAAAAATAAAACCTACGCCGCCACGATGTCACCGTAGTGATGGTTTTTAAAAAAGGGTCACCGAGAAGCATTCGCAGATCTCCAAGGCAAGGATGGCAACGCGTGCGTGAGGCGTGGAGTTCTCCATTTTTAGGGGGAGTAAGCATCTAGAAAATGGGGGTATAGCCTCTGGTAATTTAACATAGCTTTGGAAAATCACAATCTATAATAGTCTATGAGTAGTAAATGCTCTATCAATATGTCATTTTCCATAGCTATGTTAGTTTACCGGAGGGTAGTGGATATAGAACCCATATGAACCAAGAATGATCTCGTTGATATTGGTTGATGGTTTCGATGTGTTATGTTAAACATTGTTCTGAAGTTCAACCCTAGTTGAGAGGATGATCCCGAGTAATTCATATTGTTTTAGAGGGGTTGAAACCACCAGCCTGAAAAGTTTTTAACTGATACGATGCATGTCAAGGCAAACTGTTTAGAGTTTGCCTGAATAGATAGAGGCTTTCGTAACATTATGTCGAACCCAAATTCATTCATATGTATATATCATATATACTTATATATTTATAATTAATAGATAATACATATATATATAGCATATTTGTTTGCAAGTGGACGTGTATTTGCATTGTTTATCATTTTTTGGGGTTCCATGCTGATTTGTGTCTCAGCATGGTCAAACCTCAAACTTGGGCCCCAGGAAAGAGGAGGCTGGTTGAACAGATCTTAAGTTTTACTACAAAAAGTCATCGTTATCCAGTTTCGCAATGCTTACTTGAGTACATAGACAAAAGTATGTAAGTAAATGTCATTTGTTTTGGTAAACTTTCGAACATGTGAATTATCATGTTGTCTTTGCAAATAGAAGATCCCAGATCTGCATAGATTTGCGTTATACAGCCAAGGGAAATGAAAAAAGACACCCGAAATATTGGGCTGAAAACAATCGGTGCATCGTTGACCTTGACAGGTCAATGACCGTGGGCGAGCAGAGAAACGCGTGAGGATGGCTGGAAGGGCGATTTCAATGGTTTTTGCTGAGGATTTTGCCAGGAAAATTATCTAGAAAATTGGTTTTACCCAACACAATTGGAATTTGATCAACCTTGGGTTACCAAGAAAGCATGGATTGCGTTTTTTGCAGGGTATCTGGGGCTTCTGTTGGCAATGTGATGTGCCCCTACACCACTGTTCAAAAACCTGTTGCTTGATGGTTTGAGAATAGTATTCAATTCTATTCAATATCTTGGGGATTGTCCATGCACTGGGAATTCCGTGAAAATCAGCGACCAATGAAATGACCGTTTTTTTGGAGCCACTCCTGGTGCCCTGGTGAACATTCTGCATAAGAAGACCAGGGCTACGGCCAGTAAGATTTTTCGGTTTCTCTGAAAATGGTGTATCTCAAATTCCACTAGTTAATCATGAGCTTCCTTTAAAACATGTAAAATTTTCGGGTATACTGCATGTTCGGACAAGTCCATTTATGTACATATCATATTGTATTGTGAGGGTCTATGTCTCTGTGTTTGGTATGTTTGGGTTTGGATAGCCGTGAAAAACTTGATTCCTGGCCTTTGATTTCTTGTGAGAAAAAAAGTTGCCAGATGAAATAAGATCGCCCATGTTGAGTCACTATGATGATATGATATCAATGTTTGGGACGTCCAAGAAATATAATGGGGAAAACCATAAAAGTCTGAAGTCTTCTTGGCTCTGAGAAGCCACCTTTCAAAGCCTCAAATTCATCAAAAGGAATGCGGCATGTTTTTTTTGTTTTTCGGTGCAAGGGCTTTGGAAGACCATCCTAGTTCGCGCTTCGATATACTTCGATAGTATGTAGTCATGGTCAAAACATTTGGGAAACACAAAGAATTTCCATGGCTGTTATTAGACTTGGTGGTCGCGAAATCTTGTTTATTTCGGTTTACGGTTTTGCAAATCGGTATCGTGAGGGGAAACGCCCCAATGACCTTCTCTTGGCAAGTTTGATTCCTGCTATTACTGAAATTGGTCTTCCGTTCTGTATTTTGGGTGACTTCAATGAGCCACCATCCAAACTGCCTTCCTTCCAATTTTTCCGTGACTTGGGGGCAAGGGAAGCATTTGAGTGGTACCATGCAAAGACAGGTATTCTTCTTCCCGCTACATGTGCAGGTTCAACAAGAAACGATACGGCTATCTTACATCCATGGCTGTTACAACATGTGCAATCTATGCAAGTCTCTACTGATGTTATTTTTGAACCCCACTCGCCATTGTGTATTGAACTTCAATTTTCGGATGTTCAAGATGTGAATTTGTCTTGGAAACTCCCGAAATCTTGGGCAGCTTTTTCACCTGGCAAACAACAGATACATGATGCGTATATTCCAGTTGATTTCGAGGCCATTGAACACAAATTTCAACATGACCCTTGCAAGATTGTTGACTCAGCTTTCTCCACATGGTCCGGTGCTGTCGAAACTGCAATCGACAAGGCATTGTTTGTGGCTCATTGCAACGACCCTGTCCGGAATGTTAATGCTTCTCTCCATGCATCATTCAGAGGAAGATGCAAGTTTGGGAAGAAATTTTCTGAAAACAAAAAATCTTTTGTCAAATCAGACAGACACGGCGGCTATATGCCACCTAGTGAAGTTTTCACTTTGAAGTCTCGTTTGAAAATCAGGCAAGTGAGACGCCTGAAATCATTATTGCGGAGGTTCAAGGGATTGGACCTTCTTCCTCGGCACGAGCAGTCTGGACATTCTGGATATGTCGCTGCTCGTAATGAGTGGAAAGCCATTCTTTCAGCCAAGGGCTACGGCAATCGATGGTCTAACTGGATTTTGGCATTTGAGGCCGTTGGTTTTTTACCAATGGATCTCCCTGACATGGACACTTTGGACATTGTCACTCAGATCACGGAGCATGATTGTAATTGTGCATGCATGGAAGAGAGCAGGTGTCGTCGTGATCGCTTCCGTGCAGCCATTCAGTTTGACCAGGAGCATGACTTCTCCAAACTGTGTTATCGGATTGTCAAAGCCAAAAAGGCGCCTCTTCTGTGTGATGTTCCAGTGGTACGAACAGTCAAGGCCAAATTGTTGCGATCTTCGGTCGGTTCTACAGCTCTTCTTTTGGAAGACGACATTGATATTCCAAGACATTCTTCTTTGTCCTTCAATGATGCTGTCCTGGAATTTTGTGGGCAACAAGGAAGAAAGGTATTTTTCCGGCACTTGTCAGGCAAGATGGAAGCCTGCGGCACTTTACAGGTGAAATTTCATGCAGTGACTGACAATGAAATTTTACATGAGTTTAATCAGTTTTGGAAACCCTTCTGGCAACGGGATGAACGTGCCGAACAATTTGAGGATGAGAGTTGGACGGAATTTTTGCGGCTTCTTGACAATTGTCAATTCCCAAGACTTCCCGCTATTGCAATTGAAATGGAGAACGTCGACTTGTGGCTTAAGACTGTCAATAAACTGCCATCGTGTAAAGCAGTGGGCCCGTGTGGATGGTCCAATGATGAACTTAAGTGTCTCCCCCGTGTTTGTATTGCTGACCTTGTGAGAATTTTCAACTTGGTCCTGGGCAGAGGCTTTACATCCTCTATGATGATGGCAAAAACCATCCTCCTTTCTAAAAAGGAATGTCCTGTTTCAATGCATGACGCAAGGCCGATCACAATCCTAAGCTGCTTGTACAGATTGTTCGGTAAGATGATCTTCAAGACCGTCTCAAAAATCTGGACACGTTTTTTTCCTGCTCCTATTTCAGGAGGGCTCCCCGGTCGTGGGGTCAAAGAAATTGCATTTGCTCAGAAACGTTTCATTGAAGATTCGCTACAATCTGGCCAAACATGTGGAGGTTTTTCACTTGATTTGATCAAGGCCTTTAATACGTTTGGTCGTTTTGCTGTTGCTAGGATCCTGAACCACCTTGGGATACCTGACGTGATTTTGGATGCATGGGTTTTGAGCCTCGACAGGATGGTACGCTATCCAACTCTGAATGGCTGCGTTGGGAATCCAATCATCTCCACAACAGGGGTGCCCGAGGGATGTTCGATTAGTGTTCTGGCCATGCTGGGTACCTCTGCTTTTTTCTATTACAATCTCATGAGTCCGGTTGTTCATCCGTTTGCCTACGCTGACAACTGGAGTTGGCTTACGAGACAACAACAAGCCCATCTGAGGGCACTTGACATGGTAAAGAAGGTCACAAGGGTCCTGAGACTGCAGATTGACTTCAACAAAAGCTGGCATTGGGGAACCACCAAAGAGTTCCGAAAATTTTGTGCTGATATTATCCCTGCTGAAGGTCAAGCGACCATCGTCAAAACCGTGGTCAAAGGTCTTGGCGAAGTGGTACACTACAACAAATCCATGTCCCTGGGTTTCGTGAAGGAAAAGATCCAGGAATCCATTACCCGCATCAGCAGAATTGAATCGTTACCGTGTTCACTTCAAAAAAAGGCTCTTTTGATTCAGACATCGGTTTATCCGATGGCGTTTTACAGTGCTGATACAGTGTATATTGGTCAGCATCATTTTACAACCATGAGAAGAGCTATTACTCATGCCCTGGTGGGCAACTGGCACAACGCCTCCCCTCTGGTGGCATGTTGTGGAATTTCAAAGTTTTTGCATGACCCTTTCGTTTATGTTCTCTGTCATTGCGCAAGAACCATTCGCAGACTCGCCAACGTTGACCCTGATGGTGCAGCTTTGGCTGTGAAATTTGCTTTCAACTATGAAGGTTGTCGTCCTTTTGGACCTGCCGGCACAATCAAGTGTTACTTCAAACACATGAATTGGTCGTTGCATGAGGATGGTACAGTTTTTGGACCGGAACTTTTGCAATTCAATATCCTTCAGGATTCGACCAAGAAGATACGACAGTGCATCATAGCAATGTGGGAACATCACGTGATTGATTCCATGACACGCAAAGGAGTGGGTGACAATCATGTTGATTTCAAGCTGGCAGCCAAGCTCTTATCCACAATGGAGGATGCCGATCAACATCTCTTGAAGCTGAACGTCGTTGGTGGCTTTCAGACACAACAACAAAAAGCTTTGTGGGATGAAAACGTAATTTCCGCATGCTTGTTATGTGGTGAACCTGACACCAGGGAACATAGACTTTTGTCATGCAAGGATACCCTACATGTCAGAGCCCAACATACAGAGGCATGCAGGATCCTCTTGGATTACAGGCCAGAATGGTGCTACATGCCACTCCCCAGACTGTTTGATGAGATTGCCATTTTACGAGCCTTTGTGGCCACCATTAAAGTGCCCCCTCTGGAACAGGCGGAATTTTCTGGTCAATCACGTTTGAGGTTTTTTTACAGATGGTGGCGCAATTCACCCAGCTCACCATGTTGGGCGTCTTGCAGCATGGGCAGTTGTTCAAGACTTATCAAAGACCGAGGATGAAAGGAGGTCTTGTGTTGACTTCTTATTCCTTGACCCTCCGCAACTTCCACTTTTTAGAGTTGCTGCTATGGGCTTGGTTGCTGGTGATCAAACAGTGGCAAGAGGTGAGTTACAAGCGATTGTGGCGGCCTGTAAAATTGCCCTCTCCACATCAGGGTGGCGGGACGTTGATTTTTTCACAGATGCCAGTTACGTTTGTATCATTGTGGCGATGGTGGAATCAGGTCTTTTCAGTTTTTGTCTCCACAAGTTACCCAATGCGGACCTCATTTTGGAGCTTCAAGACCTGTGACAACGTGATATTTTTCATGTTCACAAGGTCAAGAGTCACAGATCTTTTGACGATGCCACCGATCTGGAAGATTTATGGCGCATCGCGGGCAACTTTTGTGCTGACATGGTGGTTGGTCTGGCTTTTAAGACAATTCCATCGTGCATCAGAGATTGTGCAGATAGGGCAGTGGCATTTCAAGAGCGGGAAAGGTCTTGCCTTCTGTGTGTTTTTGAGTATATGGTGGCTCTTAACAAAACTCGCTGTGAATTGCTCAATCAGTCTTCACTTTCTGGCAAGGGACACACAACCAAACTTCAAACACCAAAGCCTGAACAGGAGCGTGTAATCGGAAGATTTGATTCACAGGCATATGGACATGATGCGATGAAATGGCTATGTCATTTTGAACCTGAGGGATACGACGTGTGGGAACCGGTCCAGTGTGACGCAGCCATTTTTCAGATGGTTTTACAAGGTCCAAACATTGGCATTGCCATCAAACACTGGGTTGAATCCCTCCGGTGGCCACCTGATTTACAACAGAAAGATCCGCAAGACTGGGGAATTTCCTGGTTCGAAATGCTGGTTTCTTTTTACATTTTTTCAGGGATGCTTTTTCCCATCAAAGTGGCAGGAGCGGGTGCCCTTGCCAAATTTGTTGGATATCATAGCGACGAAGCGACAATGTTACCACCGAACAAACGGACTGGTGCATTACAAGCCGTGTGTTTTCGAAATGCAATACAAAATCTTTGCACCCTTCTAGGAGAACGGTTTTTCCTACTTTCGAGTCATCTCGCTGCAGTTCCATGTGCAGATTAGGATGGCGAAACGAGTGTGCAGGTCTTCCTCGTAGACCGATACTTCCCAACAACCAGCAAACGATGACATTCATCCAATCTTATCTTGAGAAACTGGGTGGTGTCAGAGCACTTGCAACTCCAATCTACATCAAAGATCTCAAACCTCAACTTGATTTGCTGCCGATCGATGAAGATAACATCGCACAACGATATAAAAAAATATATGGCCTTCATGAAGATCAAGAGACGTGGGGATTAATTCATAATCAATTTCCTCTGCTGTGTGCAGTTGTTGCAAGTTTCAACCTCATACCTCCGCCACCTGTGCTTGGAGTTTGAGACCGTGGTGAGTCCGCATGCGTCCAGTCAAAACATGGCTTATGTTCCCACAAAAGAAAATAGGAATCAATCCATCAATAGGTATTGTATTTACATCCCGATTTTGTGGATGACCATACACTGAGCCTGCACTTGAAGACGTTTCTGCCAACATCAAAATAGATACCGCAGGGCCACCATCATTTGAAACATCCCCGATACACTCTTCTATCTTTTGGGGCGACCCCTGGTATATACGTATATGTGCATATATAGTTTAATATAGATCTTTTCAAACTATATATACCATACATATATAGAACGTGGCTGACGCAACAATGACCTCCCTTTTGCAGGGGCTGGTGACCGTGGCACCTGGCCAGGACCCCTTCGCGTTTGACGCCCCGAAATGCGCAGATCGTGGCATGGCCCCGAAAAATCCACCGATTTGGGGGGTGCATCCCAGGCATCAGTAGCTGGGAATAACATGTAAAAACCATCCTACAAACATGTATAATTATAGGGTACATGAAATACATGGCTATACATAATACATATGATTTATATATATAATATAATATAATATAATATAATATAATATAATATAATATAATATAATAAAGTATAGTATAATATAATATAATTTAATATAACATTTAATATAATATAATATATAATATAATATAATATAATATAATATATAATATGATATAATATAATATAATATATAATATAATATATAATATAATATATAATATAATATATAATATAATATATAATATAATATATAATATAATATATAATATAATATATAATATAATATAATATTATATAATATAATATATATAACATGTAATAGTTATATATGAAACAGCCCCAGTTACATATCATTATCGTCGTTATCGTTAGATATGGGTCATAGTATGTTATAGTTATATGTTACTACGGTTTATTCACCACCTACAAAACCTAGGAGTAGGATTCACCAGTCTTAGTGAGATTGGGTGTGGTTTGGTATTAGGTTCGTCATGTGTTTTCTTCTGCCCACACTTTTCAGAGTGACTTGTGGGGATGTACGGGCATCATCAGCGAATGTAGGAAAGTAACCAATCAGAAGCAGGTTAACTTGGGGAAATGTGATGTTGTGGCATCAAATATGTGATTTGTGTGGTCAAAAAACATAAACAAACAACTCACAAAACAGAAGCTATGGGGAAATCGCCAAGAAAAAAGGTGAATCCTGGGCCAAAGTGGCAAAGTTAGATTTGCTTTATCATTGGCTTTACCAGGTAGCACCCCGGAAAATCCATAGAACTGGGATTAAAAAAAGGGGGTCTGGTGACTCTTGAGTCAGAAAGTCTTTGTGATCATACCATTTGTTTTCTGGGTATACTATATACGCCATTGGCGACCTGGAGATCGCTGCCAAAGGACACACATGGCCTGAGACCTGGCAAAAATCCATGAACTAAACCGAGATTGTGCGTCAAAAATATGTCACGTGAAAGATGAGATGAATCCACATAGCTGGTGAAATCTCCAAAGTCTCCATCGATTCTCAAAAGGAACTAATGTATTCGGACGTGTGCTCCCCATTCAGATAGTTCTGTATATTGACAAATCCCCAAATCCATCAAAAACATATATATATATATATTATATATATGTATGTGTGTATATATATATATATATTGTAATCGTGTATTGACTCATCATCCCCGCTTCCATGATATGTGTATACATACATTCAAACATTCATTGATTGTATCCAGATGAAATTTGTGCCCCCGAAAGGTCCTCGTCGATCTCCAGACCCTGAGGACATTGGGGAAATCTCATCCCCAGAGGCTCCTACTGAGCGGAGGCATGGCAATCTGAGCAGTTTGACCCTTGGCAAATAGGGAAACATGCTGATTATGAACCGATTATCCTAAACAATAGGCATTTTACCGACCAATGGATGAGGATGATGAGGATGATGAGGATGAGGAGGATGAGGATGATGAGGATGATGAGGATGATGAGGATGATGAGGATGAGGATGATGAGGATGAGGATGAGGATGATGAGGATGATGACGATGAGGAGGATGAGGATGATGAGGATGATGAGGATGATGAGGATGATGAGGATGATGAGGATGATGAGGATGAGGATGATGAGGATGATAAGGATGATGAGGATGATGAGGATGATGAGGATGATGAGGATGATGAGGATGAGGACGATGAGGAGGATGAGGATGATGAGGATGATGAGGACGATGAGGATGATGAGGAGGATGAGGAGGATGAGGATGAGGATGAGGAGGATGAGGAGGATGAGGAGGATGAGGAGGATGAGGAGGATGAGGAGGATGAGGAGGATGAGGATGATGAGGATGATGAGGATGATGAGGATGAGGATGAGGAGGATGAGGAGGATGAGGAGGATGAGGATGATGAGGAGGATGAGGATGATGAGGATGATGAGGATGATGAGGATGATGAGGATCACGAGGATGAGGATGATGAGGATCACGAGGATGAGGATGATGAGGATGATGAGGATGATGAGGATGATGAGGATGATGAGGATGAGGATGATGAGGATGATGAGGATGAGGATGATGAGGATGAGGAGGATGAGGACGATGAGGAGGATGAGGATGATGAGGATGATGAGGATGATGAGGATGAGGATGATGAGGATGATGAGGACGATGGGGATGATGAGGATGATGAGGAGGATGAGGAGGATGAGGATGAGGATGAGGAGGATGATGAGGATGATGAGGATGAGGATGATGAGGATGATGAGGATGATTATACATCGGTGTGTTTGAACATTCAAGATTCACTCCTCCAGTCCTGACCATTTGTTCATCATGATAGGAATAATGATGTATTGCCCAGTGCATTTAGGGTTTTTCTATTTTCAGACACAGCGATGTGATGTGTAATCATTTGTATGGGTACTAGAATACTTTAATCTTTCGCTGTAAACATGAAAACATGGGCCGCATATACTGGGCCCGTGCTGTTGGGAAAGGGTTGAGTCCAGGATTCAGCCGAGCAAAACAGCCCCCGAGCAGGCGATCCTTCGTGGAGCACATGCAGGCGCAGGCGACCCGTGTGGAGCAGGTGTCGTGTTGGTTAGCAACGAATGCGTACATTCGCACCATGTCAGAGGACATGCAAACATCTAATTGGATGTGTGCCGTGCAACATGTTTATCGAACACCCACACGCACAAACAATATGATATCAATGTATATAAGTATACTTGTGTGTATGTGTGAATGCTGGAACCAAAGGCGTATAATGGCATACGTGCTATGAGGCATGACCACCTCAGGCTCATCTCATGTTTTTTACTCTGAGGCACAGCAAAAGGTGCAGAGGCTGGTGGCAGGGTTGGGCCCAGCTGTCAAGATAAAATAGTTCCCCATCTCAGATGAAAGGAAATTTCTTCACAAACTTGAAGAACACCATTTTCCCCGAGACGGACATTTTTGGTTCTCTATAAATCTGGTACCCCAAAGTTAGCTAAGTTGCTGCAAATAACTCCAATAAGTTGGGTTTATTGATGTTTATGGTAGATATACCTATACTGAATGGGGGTTACAAACCAACTTACAACTGGGTGGGACCACCTGCCAGGCCTGCTCCTGTGGCGCCGGTGGCACCAGCGCAGCCGCCCAGCCTGTCGCAAGCAGCAGGACGCGTGATGCGCTTGGGCATGGCCGTGGGAAACAAGGTGCCCTGGGGCTGATGTGCGGGTTGTAATGAGCTTTATGTAATATATATATATATATTTAATATCAAATATATATATATATTTATTTATTTAATATCAAATATATAGGTATATGAGCTACAATCAAAATTTACCGTAATGGAAAGTAGTATTCGAGACATCCTTATTGTTTGGAAATTGAGCTGGGGCTTGGAAAACGATAATACACTCTTCAAAAAACAATAATATTTGCTATATTCCCAAAACCTGAAAAACGATAATACACTCTTCAAAAATTGATGACTCGGAGCTATATACTAAATATTGACCGTGGCCCTTATATATATTATAATGGGAGTTTACTGGGGGATCAAACTGGTGATTCCATTTTGATTTCATCGAACATGTTAATGGGGAAAAACATGGCTAACATTAAGATATACAGGTTCGTCCATCACCATCAACTCGTAAGGAAAATCATGATAGTCACCACGAGGAATTCAGATGATGGATGATCATAATCAGGAGAAGTGAAATTTGAAGAAATTGAGATTATAACTTATGACGAAGAAAAATGCCTTTACGAAATTGAGCGGATTTTCACCTGCCAATGGGTATATATGGTGAACAAAAATTGGCAAACTGGAAAAACAAATCAAATGGTGGGATTCCTTCTGGGCAAAGAAATGTGGACATGGTCAACCAGCGTCTTAAGAATCATCCAAATCTACTCATTGCCGCGCGGGCTGAAAATTAGGCAGGAACCCACGTATATACAACCTTGGAAGAAGCACGTACGACGTACAATGTAGAATGGCAAAATCATTTGCAACATAGTCCCAGGTTTTGATGGTGTTCAAACATCGCACTAGCAAATCCTCAGTTTATGGTTACTGTGTTGTGTTTTAAGCAAAATGAACATGTGTGTTTTCCGGCAATGTTGGAGAGTTTATATTTGTTTATTGTTTAACATGTCTCGGTATACATATACATACAGTATATATACATAGGGGTATTGAGGGCTTCAACTATTTCTTACCAGTAGGACCGCACATTTTCGGTGGCAGAAGTTCCAAAGATAGGAAACCTTTAGGAGAGCTGAGCTGTCGTGACCAATGGATGGCACATCCATTCTGGGAAGTCCCTATCAACCAACCAGGTGAAACGTGACGGGCCAGAGTTGGCACTGGATGCGGCCTTCGTCTTGCAGGACCGGGTGGATTCCACCAAAATTTATCAAACATTAAGCAACAAAAATGGTGATCTAATGCGATTTACAATCAACATTCATGGCATTTCGATGCAATTAGTATGGATTAGTCATATATATTATATACTTATACAATGGGACTCTAATGGAATTTTCATAGGATTTTAATGGGATATTCATAGGGTTTAATGGGATTTATCGGAATTGCGAGCCGCAATGGTGGAGCTCATCAGCCAAAAAAAGGGACGCCACTCAAGTACCAACCAGACAAGTTTGAGAAACCTTGGACTTTTTGAATTGTATAGTGACAAGGTCTCCAATATGTTACCGGGCAACCTGGCAGCCTGGGTTACAACCCATATTGGGATAGGTCGCACAAGTTTTGACTCTGCTGGTGGCAGCCAACCTGCCAAGGTCCCCAAGGTTTTCTGCACATCTGCCAGCCACAGTATCCCAGTATCCCCGCTTTCATCCATGTTCAGACAAGCAGGAAGCTGTCAAACAACGGCAGGGAAAGTTGCGCAAACCGGTGACTTGGCTGATTGGATCCCTCACTTGGCTGCAAATGGGTCCTTGATATGATATGGTTAAGCAACTGTGGTAGCGAAAACTTTTTTGAGCCATCCGGATGTTTAACAAACATCTCATGTCCAGAAATATTAAATCATGTTACCTTAAGTTGGGCGTCAGTTCTCCTAGTCCATCTGGTTCTGACACAAAATGGTACAATCGCCAGCTATGTTTGTGTTGCGGGTGCGAAATGTCCAAGCAGATTTCTGAAGTAACCCGATTCCAGAAATATGTTCCAAAGGTTTCTGCAGGATACCTTGCATCAGTATGTAACATGTGTTTTTTTTTGGGGGGGTGCCACACCCGAAAAGTTGGTGAGTTGTATAATATTCAAACTTGATCACATTTGCGTATTGTTCTGGGTCTTCAACCTGAACCTATAGCCACATGACCTAGAAAATGTCAACCACTTCTGCTGAGGAAAGAACAAGGCCGAGCCGAGACTGTGCACACTATGGTGGCCATAAGATCTGAGTTGGAAGATATGGGAAAACTATATACAAATAATTCAAATAATACAGTCATAGAATGTCATAGCCACAGCCCTTAACAGTGTGAATGGCTGAACATCATTTAAGTGATATGTTTCACCTTAGTTGCAGGAGTTATAATCCCATTTATTCACCTGTTGGCCACAGCTGCATGGAGTTGTTAAGCAGGAATCGTCATGGGATATAGGATATCCTGGTCAAGAACGGAGTGGTCTCAAACTTGGGGAATCTCTGCATACCCAAAATTACACTGTTGTGATTGTTGGTAAGCAATCCATATTTGGACAAGCCCATGTAGATGAACCGAATGTATGGTGGAAAGATGTGAAAAGCAAACATGGCAAATAGGTAAACAGGAGTTAAAGTCAAATATGATGCGGTTTGACCTTACAAGCGGTCTAAGGGCAAAGGACATATTGGAATTCGTTTGTTGCTGCCTTTTTGTCCCATTCACAATCAGAAGGTATAGTTCTTTTTCGGTTTTTCTGTTCAGGGGGTATCATGTTTTCAACAAAGGTATCCATAGCGCACTAGTGAAACTTGTCAAATTCAACCCCAGGAAAAACAATTGGAACATACCGGGTAAATTTCACTTTCTCTGAGGGGGCTACCTGGTTCCCAGAGGGGTACTTTCACCCGAAACACCCGCATGGTACATATTTGGATTCTTTGGGAGTATAGAAGTCCCTACAAAGATGCCTTTAGTCGGCACTGAAAGGTTTTTGGCGAAAAACTATCTTAGTCAGTATCTAAAGTCGTCTACCCTCTGGTAAACTAACATGACTATTGAAAATGGCCATTTATAGTTGATATTCCCATTAAAAATGGTGATTTTCCATAGCTGGGCTCACTACAAACCTTCACAAACTGAGTTGACACCTCTCTGTCGCAGGGCTCCTGACCTCCGCAAGGGTTCTCAGTTTGGTGTTTTTTTGGGATCGGCAGATGTACCATTTTGAATGCTGGGTGAAACAGCAATAAAGTGAGACATATACCATGGGAAATGGCCCATTTACCTATTAAAAATGGTGATTTTCCATGGCTATATTAAATAACCAGATGGTAGGTATATATATATATACACACCTATATGGCAGCTACAAGAATGCTGGGTTACACAAACGTCCAAATTAGATGGATGGGTTAATGTGTAGCGGACAAGAGCAGCGGAATATTTTTGATGCCCTGAAACAAAGCAACTCGTTATGTGAACTATCGAATTATGTTGGCCATGTGTATCTATGGTTTTAACTTCTATCTCTCTGATATAGAAGGCACTGACCAGGATCGGAACATCTTAAATCTTCACTGAATACTTCAGAATAGATAGAACATGATAGAAACCGAGACTGCAAAATTTGGATCCCAGGTTGGAGCTTTAAAAAATTAAGGAAAACCCCAACATGGTAATGTCAATGGCAAGAATGACGACAAACTATCAAAGGGGCTTTGTTGATTTCAATCAATCCAAAGAAGTGATAATTGATCCAGTTTTTTTTGATGCTTATTTATGACAATCTCAAGGAACCTTTCGTTAAGTAGGTTTGTTTATGGTTGGCATATTCCGAAGTGGCCTTTTTTCGTCAGCTTTTTTAATGTTTAATAACTCATGCAGATTGAGATGCTTGATGATTGCAACTACTCGACCCATCCATGTGGGTATAGGTCAAAAGTGGGTACCCTAATGCAGCAATTAGATGGTTAATACTAAACGCAGACTAAAATCTGTGCTCCCATAGGGCGGCCTTAAATTTGACCCATCCTCCCATATTATTTCTGTTGTACTCGCACGATGTTCCCATCAACGTCTCCCAGGCATTGACGCGGCTCGACCCGAGGAGATTGAGAGGGGTCCCTGAGGGGTCCAGGGTTCAAGCTGCGAAAGCATCGGCTTTTTTTTGGGTCTCCAAGGCCCAATGGTCCGAGGTTTCCATAAATGGTGTTGCCCCATAGCTGGATGGTTTGGAAAAAACACATCTATAAATGGATGATAACTAGGGGTATCCATATTTTAGAAAACCACCATACGTATTTATTGGGTTTTCAGGATAAAACTAGGCCATATTTATTGGGCCATTATATATATTCATTAGATGGATTATACTATATCTATAGGCCATAATCTAGGAAATTAAGTTAAATTAACAATGACTATGAGAAATCAAGGTTGCAGACCCTAACATGTTGGCTGCGTTGTGGTTTTGGTCCTTGATCTGTGGCCCAATTTAAACCCATGGGTTTCAACATCACAGCTGGTGATGAAACCCGTTCCATCATGTTCCACCTCAACGTTCATTGTAAGCCATGGTAAGCCCAAATGCCGAAAACACCATCCCTTTTGGGGTATCATTTTACATCCTCCCACATAATAAACATCTATATATTGGGGATGGTTTGGTATTGGGTTGACGCACGGGCTGACGCACCAACAAATTTTTAAAACAGCCAGCTATTTCTCAGAGGAGGTGTTGCTGAATTCCCAGCGCCGGAGTTCCCAGCGATACCAACCGGAGGCCGTGCAGGGCGAAATGGGAAGATGGACGTGTAAAAATTTGTTGGAAATAATGGGGAAAGAAAAGCAATTTGATGCATGTCTGCTTAAATTTAAGTAAACCAGGGAGAAATTGGATGATAGTAATGATTGTAATGATTGTCCAGCAAGAACTGATCAGAAGCTGGTTACTTCTGAACAAAACTGATCAATAGCTCTGATCAATAGCTCTGCTCAATAGCCAAGAGCTGAGCGATTTTCGATCAAAACTGACAGAGGTGCCGGTGGTTCCTAACTGGAGGATATTGCCGACTTAGATGGTAGCTGAACATCATGTTTTGGTGGATAGCATACGTCGAAGGTGGTGTCAATATATGTCATAGGTGTGTGTGTGTGTGTATAAGTACATATGACATATTGTGTCAGACTGGATATATATATATATATACACATAATTCTATATACGTATATGTATATATATAATATACATATACATGTCGTAGATAGATAGATAGATAGATAGATAGATATATAGAAGACATGGATATAGGCTGATCGTTCTGCAGACTCATTATCATTGGTGGAATCCTGCTTATTTGATGCTTAAATCACAATTCTTCGCAATGTTTGGTGGCTCATTTCTCTAGTAGACAAACATAAACGTATCTCGGGCACCACCTTGAATCGTTATTTGGGGTTGCATATTCTATTACTGTATATCTGTTCTATGTTTATTTATCCACTATTTTTGGTTTATCCAATAAATTCCCTTTATGTATTCCCTACAATACATATATATAAATCTCCATGTTTCACATTTTTTCATTGTTAAATCCCTATTGTTCGACGGTGAAATGCAATTTTTTCACCCCGGTTCATTAGTTAAATCCCAATAAAAAATGGAACCCGTTTCTACCATTCTTCCCCACATCTTTGTGTGGGGTTCTTGTTTTGGTTGTGCACTTCCGCCCCGCCCGTCCAGTCCCGCCCCGCTCCCGCCCGCCCGCTTACTCACACCCAACTTGTCACCACACAACTTGTCCACACACAACTTACTCACACACAACTTGTCCACACACAACTTGTCAACACACAACTTGCTCACACACACAACTTGACCACGCACAACTTGATCACCACACAACTTGTCACCACACAACTTGACCACACACAACTTGATCACCACACAACTTGTCACCGCACAACTTACTCACACACACAACTTGACCACACACAACTTGTCCACACACAACTTTGACCACACACAACTTGACACCACAAAACTTGCTCACACACAACTTGTCACCACACAACTTGTCACCACACAACTTGACCACACGCAACTTGTTCACCACACAACTTCTCACCACACAACTTGACCACACACAACTTACTCACACACAACTTGCTCACAGGTGTGCCACTTGGTGACATCGACCTTCACTTTGCGTGGCAGGCGTGGCGCTTGGTGACATCGACGTGCATTCTACGTGGCAGGTCTGGCACTTGGCGACATCGACCTTCACTTTGCATGGCAGCTGTGGCACTTGGCGACATCGACGTGCATTCTGCGTGGCAGGCGTGGCACTTATGGCACTGGGCTGGCTCTGGTGGCGCGTTTGGTTCCCATCGTTCTTCACTTTGCGTGGCAGGCGTGGCACTTGGTGACATCGACCTTCACTTTGCGTGGCAGGCGTGGCAATTATGGCACTGGACTGGCTCTGGTGGCGCGCTTGGGTACTTTGGTCGCCGCGGCTGTTTGCGTGGCAGGCGTGGCACTTGGCGACATCGACCTTCACTTTGCGTGGCAGGCGTGGCACTTATGGCACTGGACTGGCTCTGGTGGCGCCTTGGGTACTTCGGTCGCCGCGGCTGTTTGCGTGGCCGGTGTGGCACTTGGCGACATCGACCTTCACTTTGCGTGGCAGGCGCGGCACTTGGTGACATCAGCCTTCACTTTGCGTGGCAGGCGTGGCACTTGGAGACATCCACTTGCGTTCTGCGTGGCAGAATCGGGACTTGGTTACTGCCACTTGCGTTCTGGTGGCACACAAAACTCTTCCACACAACTTTGTCACAGATTCCTTTCACACACAACTTTGTCACACAAGCCTTTCACACACAACTTTGTCACACAGCTCTTTCACACACAACTTTGTCACACACAACTCTTTCACACACAACTCTTTCACACACAACTTTGTCACATACATCTCTTTCACACACAGCTCTTTCACCCAACCTGTCTTGCACCATCTCCTTTCCTTCCTGCCTTTCCCCTCTCATTTTTACATCTGCTTGTGATCATTGGAAGAAGTTGATTTGTGGGGTTATCCGGTCCTTTAATTTTGCTGCCCTAGTGCTCCAAATACCCTCTGAGAAACTGTTTAAGCCCCAAAAACAACCCCAAATACGCTCTCAGAAGTTGTTTGGAGCCCTAGGGCTTGTCAAATCCCATTCATAATGGTGAAATCGTTAGCAAGTTCACCATCTTTGATGGTGTTGAATCCCATTTTTTTGGGGCTAGAAAATGCCTAAGAACTTCAGCGTTTCCACTCGTCCAGGCGCGCCAACCCACTGAGCCCTTCGCCCCGGACGTCGACGGCCTCTTCGTGGCCGCCGGGACGCGCTCTGAGGCCCTGGCGGCGGGTGATGCGCGCGGGAGCCCAACGGAATCCCCAGGGCAAATGGTCGGAATGTGGGGAAAATGATGGGAAAATGATGGGAAAATGATGGGAAAATGGTGATAGAAATTCAGACACCATAGGCATGTCAGATTTACATATTACATCATATTACAGTAGAACTGATTTTATGATAGCTACCTTGGTGAGAACTGCAATTTCACTATTATGACATGGAAAGAACTCTAGTATTCATGGGGCGAACATAAACCAACAAGCATCACATTTGGGCGTCCCACATTGTAGGAATTCCATGGGGAAAATGAGGGAAAACTTCGGATGACTTGGGATTTTGAATGATATAAAAACTAAAATAGTATTTCTTTGAGTAAACAATAAAATTGATATAAAACGTCTGAACCGCCAGACCCCCCAGGTAAAAAGAACCCTTCGCTACGCATTCGGGAAAAAATCGTTGTGAATCTTCAAACCAACAATAAACACACATCTTAAACCACACCTAAACAAACCAGAAATCATGCTAGGTTAATGCCGAACATAAACCTATGGAAAAGAAAACAAAAATCAAACAAACCCTAAATCAACCTTAAGTCAACCCTAAACCAACCGTGAAGAAACCCTGAACCAATCCCCAATAAACCTGAAACCAGCCCTAGAGAAGCAGCTTAAACCTACCTTAAATAGCAGGCCATCCGTAAATAAACAAAATAAACAAGCTGGACCAACCATCAATAAACCTCTTAAACCAACCGCAAATAGACCTGAAACCAACCTTAAAAAGGTTGTATATTTCAACTTAAACCCTAAAACAACTTTAAACCACAAGCCGCCCGTAGATAAACATCCCCCAAAAAAATAAATCAAACCTAAGTCAACCTCAAATTAAGACTCTAAACTCCAGATCAACAGTAACGAAACCTGAAAGAGACACCTGAAATCTTCAAACCTATTCTAAATAAACTTTAAACCAGCCCCAAACAACCCCGTAACCCAACTTTAAATAGACCAGAAATCTCAAACCAACCCCAAACAAGTGATGAATGTACTCGAGAGAAATAGCACACACCAAATTTAAGTTAATTCTAGCAAATCAAAATATACCCCACAATCCAACTCTAAATAAACAACAAAAAACCCTCAACAAGTATACACCAAATCTAAAATAACACCCTAAACTTAATCCAACAACCCGAAATCAACCTAAACCAAATTTGAGTAAACCACAAACCAACCCTGAATCAACATCCTACAGTAAACCAACCTTCGATAAACATGTTTGAAGCCACCCAACCTTGAGTAAATCTCCGACCAACCCTAAATGAACACACAAGCAACCTTATTTAAGCTTCTTAAACAACACGTAAATAAACCACAAACTTACAGCAAATAAACTTCAAACATACCAACTTCAAACAAACCAACTTCAAACAAACCCTAAATAAACTTCAAACCTATCTTCAAACCTATCACCCCACAAAAAAAAAAAACTAAATCAACCCGAAGCCAACCCTAAACAAACCTTCAACCAACCCTAAACAAACCCTAAACCAACCCCAAATAAACCCCAAACCAACCCTAAAGAAACACCAAATCCTGCGCAATCAAATATCGCTCTTGAGCGACTCAGCGGATTCAAAACAAAAAAATGTTCAACTTGGTGTCAGTGTGCTGGTTTTGCATGGCCATGATAGTTTGGCATTTTCTCCATGAGCCACGATAGACCATTGGTCGATTATTGTTCCTTGTTTAAATTGAACTTTTGGGGTACTGTATACATATCCCATATGTGCACAAACCCACACACCTTTGAAAATTGCATTTGACCATCAAGATGATGTTACCCATTAAAATATGGATTTTACAAGTTCACTTTAGATATTCTAGATGCGTACCGATGCAAAATACGGTAATAGTACCAGTGGACCGACAAGTTGGTCCATGTTTAATACCATGAGGAACAACAGATGGTGCTTTAATTTCACTTATCAGAAAGATTCAGTAAACCATCCCCAAGTTTACCATAAAAGGGATGGTTTATGATTGTTTTAAACCACGTTGACGTGTTTTAGACTTCTTACGGCTTAAAAGGTGGTATAAATCCATCAAATTCGCATCACAGAACCGTTTTTTCCGAGAGATTTAAGAGAGCCAGGCTCGGGGCAACATCCAGAAGATTCGGTTTTGAAGGGGCTGTCACGGGCTGCCATGGCCATTTTTCAGGCAATATCTGATTCTATAGGCTAGGAAGAAAAAAGTACTCGGCACGGGGTGTCATGGGTTTGTCACAGTCTGTCACGCGCAACCCAAAAGTAGATCCTGACAAGTTCTGACTGATTGTTTCGACTACTGTTGTCGAAGCATCTAGGAAATCGGAGAAAATTCAATAAAGATCTGATAAGTATATTTTGAGCACCGTCTGAAAAGTGCCCTTGTGGGACCTACTTTGCCGATACTTCCCTCTTTGTCTACTTGTGTCCTCAGGGACACAAGACCGTCCATTCCGGAATTTATAATTTTGTCTCATACCGAATTTTTCCTATATGTTTCTTATGATAATCAAAGGGGACGGCTGAACACATGGAAGTTGTTGGGAGTGCATTGATGTTCGGCACATAGAGACGGGGGATGAAGTTATCTCGGATTAAGTGGTCCACACCTTTCGCAACCTGCTCACTGCAAGATGATCCCCGCCTTCGAGAGGATCTCCACCACTCCAGGATCTCCAGGATGAATAAAACCCCAGTGTACGATAGGTTGGTACTGTACCATCTGATGAAAAACTGGAGCCTGTACAGTAACCCCTGATGCCGAAAAGTTTCCAGGATGGTATAATTAAATAATATTTGATATTTGCCATTTTTTGGGTGGACCCCTGTATCAGTAAACTCAGGACAGCCGGCTGATCCTTGAGACATGTTTCACCAAGGACTCCTTCAGTTCGGGATGTCGTGGCCCTAAAGGAAACACTTGGAAACCCTGATGGAGACCATGATTAGGAAACCAAAGCCCTTTTTTCACCACTTGCAGGAGATCAAGTGGTGGCAAAATAAGGCCAGTGCACAGCCAAACTGCACAAGCCGCTTAGTCTCAATCAATCTATGTTGAAACCCAGTCCAGAACCATAGCTGACGGGTCCAAACACATTGCTGAAACCCTTCGCCACTAACCCATCCAAAATAGGGGGAAATCATACATCATATGTCCCCAAATCATTTCATCAATGAAATTTTCTATGATCCTATGTCAAATGAAGAGGTAGAGTTTACTATCTATCGAAATAGCAATTGATTGACACAAGGTGGAGGGCCGAGGGCACTTATTAAGTTGGTTTATAATCCACATTACAGAAACATACAATAACTGATAACTGTTTATATATTATATATGTATTCATCCCCCATAAACCCATATTAGCCAAGGCCAATGTTCACCAACTCAGGCATCGAAAACGGGCGCCCCACCGTAAGCAAACGTCAGCAACACCAGTACCAGGGCCGTTCAGAGTAGGGTCATCCCCATTTGCTTGGGATTTCCAGGTGGGATTGCAATGGAAATCATCAGCAATGGGTGTGCAGTTGGGTTTTTTGATGAGTATCATCATAACATGCAATAACCATGGGTGATAACTCCCATAAGTTGAGATATAACTTATAACCCCTAGAACTATGGTCAAATAACAATATTTGCAATATGTGTGGTAAGTTGAATTTGACTCCAATTTCACAATGGTTTATCACACTTACAACTATAGTATCCATTTGGTTATAGACCAACAAACATAACTTGGGGGCCGACATTGTGGTACTCCACGATCCCCAAATTGTACCATAAATGGGTGGTGTAAACCGTCAAAATGTGGCTGATTTGTTTTTTACGACGTTACTAACATTGATATCCAGTAGTCAACCATCCGCTAGATTTGATCAGAAACAAGGAGTGCAGTTTACCATCTAAAATTGGAGGATCAAATACGTGGCTTTGCCAAAGCAAGATAACTCCCGCAGTGAGTATAATGTAAACCCCGGAATTTGAAACACCCTGGACTGGACTGTTGTATTGGTGGTATTTATTTGGTCGAAAATTATCACTCTTGCCTCAGGCAACCCGAATTAATCCAACTAAATTGGGGACCCAAGCAACTCAAACCAGGGCGATAGGAAAACTGGGGATCAAACCAACCCAATTACTGTATACCCTCCGCCAATCTAGTGAGACCATGCCTCGTTTTGTTCGATGATGTACTACCTATCCATACAGGTGTTTTCCGAAGCTTTGTCAAAGTACCAGAGGGTATAATATATAGAATAACAACAATATTTGTATATTAAGTAAAAGTGATGGGAACTATTAAACCAACAAACTCTATTTAATTACGGTGTATAAATGAATAAACATGTATAAACTTAACCCAAATCCAACCATCAATGCCCCTGGCACTCAAAAGCTCCCTAACTTTTTGAGGCTCGACCAGTTTCAAAGACTGCGTCGACGAGTTTCCAGCGGCAGGCTGAACGGACATGGGCATGTGGATGGTGATGTACAAAACTGAGAATTTATCCAAGACACATGGGGGGATTTCTAGTTATTTCTAGTTTTTTGTTTTTATGTTGGCAATATTGTGGTTTATAAACCCATTCACCAACAATACTTATTATTGCTATGAATCCAAGTGTTAATCTACTTATAAAGCAACTTAATTATATAACTCTCTGGGGCACCACCTTGCATGTCTCGATTGTTCTTGCGAAATCTCCAATCAGCAGGCTGTGCCGAAGCATTGTCTGAGCCCAAAATGGCAACTTCAGTGGGAAAATTGAATGATAAACATTGAGAAATCATCAAATTCGTTTGGAAAGCCAATTTTCAGACTTCATATAGACGGTAGCTGGAAAGATTTGCCTTGGATGAGCCCATTGGTTGTTGGGAACGGTTCGCTTACGGGCCTAGTTGGGGTTGTGGGTCCCGTTGTGGATAATTCACCCATATTTATTTGGTTTTATTTGGATTTGTGGGATTGGAAGATTTGCTCATGGCATCACCATAGCAATGCCATGCTACACTTCACATTCCGTGCTTTGTTTCTTGACTGCCCACGTGGGCACCCAACATGCCACAGTGGTGAATGAATCCCCCAAATATCAGCGAAACCAGCCCCAGTCGGGGATGAAATCACAGATTTGGAGCATAATTTGGGTGTGCTTAATATTGGCAGAATGGGATGTGCGCAGAAGCCTTTTACTAAAGACGACCTTCGCATTGGAGGATTCACTGCTGGAAACCCTCCCTCAGTTGTAAATCGCGTTATACGAACTTATTGTTGTTAGAAATATATCCACCGCGATTATACTTATGTAGATCAACAGAAATATAGAAATCTATCGTTTTCGGTCCCTTCATGTATCCTTCATGCATCCTTGATTTGATGATTGATATCCTCGTATATGTCAATGATTGATTGCTGGTTGATACCTTGCTGGTGAATCTTCTCAGCTCCGGGGATTTGGGATGTTCATATTATGAATATGATGGTTTCGGAGTACCAGTAAACCTTCTTCTAACACCAAGCCGGGCGGCCAAGCATCAGTTGGATGTAGGGTTCATCAGGTTTTAACAGAATGTACAGCGAGGCCGCGGCATCTTTTTGCATATGTTTGTCTATTTAAAGTGGAATTGACCCACATATTTTACATCCACAAAATCCCCGGAGACTTTGAGATCCAAAAGGGCAGCTCTCTGGTAATCAATGGAAAAGGCCAGAGGAAATTTGCAATGGAATATGTTCCTGCGAAACTTGTGGCTTTTCCAACAATGTTTGAGTTTATGTGTGGAAATCTTTCAGGAAACTCCCCAAGAAACATGGAAAAGAAAGACTTCTTTTCCTGTAGATTTCCCTTGTAGCATCTTGTAGCAAGCCAGAAAAGGATGCAGAACAGCTTCAATCTAATTCTGAAGTTTAGTGGTCAATAAGATTGAAGATACTAGTAAGATCCTAGAAGACATAGTTGTACCATGTTGTACCTTTCATCTTCCCTTCCTAAATGAAATTGTTCCGGAATCTGACCACCAAAATCCAGAATAATCCCATAGTTGATTATTCATCACTAATACTTGGTCACCATACCACGAGTAGTTGGTTATTGCATGTTACTTTTTCAAACGACTAATAGTTGGTTACAAGTGGTTACTACTTGGGGCTGCAGTTCCAGTTGCAATTGGACACACACACATATATATAATATAATATAATATAATACAATATAATATAGTATAATTTAATATAATATAATATAATATAATAAGATATAATATAATATAATCTAATATAATATATTATGACATAATATAATATAATATAATAAAATATATTATGACATAATATAATATAATAAAATAACAAAATATATTATTATATAATAAAATATAGTATGTAGTAAAATAAAATATAATATAAAATATAATATAATATAATATAATGTAATACAATGTAATATAATGTAATACAATGTAATGTAATGTAATGTAATATAATACAATATAATATAGTATAATTTAATATAATATAATAACATATAATATAATATAATATAATATAATATAATATATAGCCATAGCTATATGACTTATATCCCCACTTATGTCATAAGTCCAAACTGTAACCCATGCCATTACTGTAGTTATTTTAGACCATAGTGGGAATTACATTACCCTAAAATAGAGGTACTGTACGACATATCCCCTTACCTAGTCCTTGCAGAGGCCTGATATATGATAGGTACCTCCAACCCATCAAATCAGCTCCAAATGCCTCGGCACCGCAGGCTCCGGGCTTGGAGGTGGGGGAAAAATCGGCTTGGATGCTGATTTGGGATCGGAAAATGGATGAGAATGTGGGGTATTTGTGGGTATAGCCGCTAGCCGGTGTAGCCTACGATATTGCCTCAAATTACACCGGCAAGAGACCCCAAACAGTGTGGGGAAAGGAGACTAAGTACAATGTATGTAGGGTAGATGATGGATGGAAAAATAGAAAAGCGACAGCCATGTGGCTCCGCAGCAAAGCAGCGGTTGTTTTATCCGCCACAAAGTCACAAGGAAGCTTGCGGCTAGAATGCTGCTACAAGATCCATAGCAGAGCAAAGCCACATGATTGGACGGAGAGCGCGTCGCAAGAGCAAGTTTTTGCGACAAGTGACAAGAAAAATGCCGGGGCCCAAGATCCGGAGAAACCCGCGCCGCAGACTTTGTGCGAGCCTGCGCAGTCGAAAGCCACATCAACATATCACAAGAGCATGTTGACGCGAGAATTTACAGGAAAAATGCCGCGCCCCAAGATTGGGACGCCCGCTTTGCGCAAGCTTGCACAGTCGAATGGACATCGACATCTCACCAAGAGCAATTTATGCGAGAATGTATAGGGAAAAAAACCGGGGTCCAAGACCCGGAATGCACATGGACATTTGGAAAGAACCATTTTACGAAGGAATTTACAGAAGAAAACGCAAAACAGAAAGAGTATGTACTCAGATCCAACCGAACACTTTTTTCTCAACCATACAAAACGGATGATTCGTTGAGATACGAATAAAGGGAATAAAATTCGATCCACAAACCAGAATTCGGCTTCGCATCCTCCCCTTGCACTAGGGCAAGACCTTCAATGGCTTAGCATCTCCGGGGAGCACTGCCCGTTTGGATGGCCCAGTTGGGAGACGGCGGGTTATTTTGGTTCAATCCATGACTTGAAAAATGATAAACCAATTAGTGGATTTTAAGGATGAAGTGAAGTGCACGAAGATTCAGCATTAAAAATTAACTTGAAAACCGTTTAAGTTCAGTGGACAAATTCGGATTAACGATTAACCTTGATGAAGGTTAAATTGGCGCATTACAATATTCAGTTGCCACGGATGGGAAAATAAACTGGTCAGTCAAGGTTTTAGAGGGAAAGTAAAACGGATGAAAAATGGGCAAGACAACTCACTTCCACATAGACCAGAAACTGCTAGATCCCATTTCAGAAGTGGATAGATTTTTGATGCGCCCCCCCAAAAGAAACTTTTTAATGCATTCAATGATACCTGGCAATCAACCATATATAAATCGATTGCATGGTGGACCAAAACTGAGGAAGTTCGCCAATGGCGGCCATACGTCAATTCTGGCGGGTCTGACCTTCACAGTCCGCATGAATGACTTTAGCTCAATGGTTCGCATGTTATCATTTGATTTTTGACCTTCGGATGATTTTGTTGGTGCTCCCAGTTTTGATCGACCACGAGGTGGTGCTCAGTAGTCTGCAAAATGGGTTTAGAAGTAGGTTGCAACTTAGATTTAAGGATTTTCATGGTAGATGTATCCAAACGTGAATAGATGTCAAAGGACCTGGGCAAATTTTACTGATCTCACTGAGGCCTCACTGGAATCATGGTGAAGATTCGGGGAATCATTCCCTTAAATGGCTTTTTATGGCTGTCACGAATTCGTATCACATTCATAAAACATAGATTAAAAAATACATCAATTTACATCAAGTTACCCACATGGATGTTTTAAAACGTGGATGTTTTTATGTCATGTGGATGTTTTAAAAGGGTTGCCTGCTGGATGCCGGGCTCCACCAACTGCACCTCGGCCTCGGCCTCCAAGGATCCATGGAGCCAGATCCCGGGTGCCCCAAGGGCCCAGGGGGGGGGTCCATAAATGGGGTACCCAAGAGCTGGATGGTTAAGGGAAAATCCGAAACTAACATGGATGATGTATGATGATAACTGGGGGTATCCCATGACTTAGGAAACATCCATATTAGATCATATTAGTATTGTTGCAAAATTGGGGGATGAATCAAAAGCTTTTTTTAAAGTTGTTCTGGATGAACGAAAATTTGAGGAATCAACATCCATATTTAGCTGCTATGACTTTGGGTACCATCTGGCTCCCAGGGTTTTGACTCATAGCCATTTGGCGGGTACCATTTGAATGCGGTTCATGTTATATTATATGATGTTCTCCTATATCCACTTGTGACTGTGGGAACTCGAAGGTTGCTGGGACTGCTCAGTTCATTGCACAATGCAGACATCTGAGTTGTGTAATATGATGATATTTCTCACCACCCTTTAGCAAACACGGTACATAGATTAATTACCCTCTGGTTATTTAACATAGCCATGGAAAATCACCATGTTTAAGTTCGGTAAGCCCAGGTAAACCATCTATAAATGGGCCATCTATACCATGGCTATGTCAGTCAAAACCAGATGGATCCATGGAACTGACACAGGGTTGAAACTGAAGCCATTTTTTTTTATCACCAGCTACGAACATTGTGATGACGATGGTTTAACGTATTAAACCTTGGTTTCGGTTAATTCTATATAATCCCCGGCTAGTTAATATGATATAAGTATATTTGAGGTATGATTAGTATGATTTTGTTTGTTTGTTTCAAGACAGTGCTAATGAATCCATTTGACAAGCAATGTTGGATGGCCAGGCTACAACAAGACACTCGCCTGCTGGTTCTGACCCGGATACATACATACAATTACATATATATATATACATTATATATATATATATATATCCACTATCTATACTCTATACTACCCTTTTTTATATCAATTATTTATCCATTATTACGCACCCACACCATTGTGCCAATGGCGAGCCGCCTCGCCACAGGAACGTGGCAGATGTTCTGTCCGTGTCGCAGCTCAGTTCCAGCAAGGTGCGCGCCCAGTTCGGTAGTGATTCAAGCAGCAAAACTCTGCCAAAATTGGGAGAAAATGACTTGGTTTACTGTTGGGTTTATGAGGGATTTGACGTGATATATATATATATATATCTTATATATATATATATTTATAATTTTATATAACTATATACAACTATACAATTTATATATATATATATATACAGTAACTATACATAATTCATATATAGTTGATGTGGTTTATAAACCAACTTTAGCTGGGGGGGGCCATCTTGGATTATGGTTTATCCAACCTGATGGGTGAGACATCCACCGTGGAACTGGATTTTTGCGTTGTTTTTTTGGCGTTTTTTCTTGCAGAATGGCTGAAACATGTTGGAACCACCAAGCAGACAAGTTTTGTTGAATCTTGTTTTTGTTTGGTTGGTTTTGTTGGTTTGTTTGTGCAGTAGTGCAATTCCTATTTGATCCTGTGTTGGTGAAAACAAATCTCGGATTGTTATGGCTACATGGCTGTAGCATGTCTAAACCTTGGTGGAATCCCGGTCAAGTTACCACTGAAATATGTAGGGATCTTTGGGAGTATTGTACTGGATACTACAAGCTGGAGCCATATGGAGCCCTATGGTTCGATAAGTAGGCTAAATAGTTATTGGTATAGATATATTTAATAGGTTGATAGAACAGTAAATAACCATAAATAATAGGTACATATCAATAACCATAATATTTTATAGTTATCAGTACAGCTCTAGAATGGGGTTGATAGACCAATGTTTAACTGTTCCACACCACCTGTAAAGATGGGGATGGAACCACATTGTAACATATAACATTACTGGGACTGGGATATACAGCAGCTATGAGCAAGAATGGGGTTGTCCACGGGTTGGATTTCCTCACTGCTGAGTGTGTTGCACCCTTCCGTTTTTGCTGCTACCAGTCTTTCATTTTGCTTCCCGTTTGAGAAGGAAACTTGTTTGAAGAAAAGGAGAGAGGAGGGCTTGCAGTGCAAATATTGGCCGGAAACCTCTACCCATCTCACGCAGCAATGCACAATGGGCATAAACGGACCATTTTCAGTGTGTTAGTATGTCATCTACCTGCGGTTGATTGGTTGCATTGGTTGGTTATCCATGGTTATCCATTTTTGGGCGTAAGGGAAGCAGCAAATGGGCATGATTTGCTGGTTGATCTTATGTGTATATATAATATATACATACAGTATATATATATGATTCTTTGTTTTCCCCAATTTTCAGAATCTAACACCATTTTGTCCCTTGTGGTCAACTTCCCACATCGCCAACCTGGCCAGTCCTTCTACAAGTCCCAGTCCCGAGAGGTGCCGTCCCTACAGATCTCCCTGTAAACGGGATTCCCCGAATGGTGGATGTTCCAGTGGGAAAATAAAACTTTCAACAAACCCAGGTAGTTATCCCTCAAAGTCTTTTCTTTTTGCGGTTCAAAAAAAAGTCCCTGCCATGTAGGCTTTAGAAATGCATCTCTGTCTATGGGATCACTGATATGTAATGGTTTACTCTCAGATACCCATAAAGTGATCCAGTTTATAGTGACGGACAATCACTTAGAACGTAATTTTTTTTCCATTTTTTTTTTCGTACTTAGAACGTAGCAAAATTTCATCACTTAGAACGTAGGGAAAATTCATCACTTAGAACGTCAAAATATCACTTAGGCCCATTTATCACTTAGAACGTAAACCAACACTTAGAACGTGCTAAGTGATTGTCCGTCGCTATATAAACTATTTTTTCGATTTCAAAATCAATTAAATTTCCTTATATAGCGCAATTAAACATATTGCCAAAAATTGGATTTCGAAGCGGACCCTAATAATAAATTTAGACCCTTAATAAAGCGGCTATTTTTTTCGACTTCAAAATCAATTAAATTTCCTTATATAACGCAATTAAAATATTGCCAAAAATTGGATTTCGAAGCGAATCCTAATAATAAATTTAAACCCTTAATAAAAAGACTAGTTTTTTCGATTCAAAATCAATTAAATTTCCTTTTATAACGCAATAAGACTATTGCCAAACACTAGAGTTCGAAGCGGACCCTAATAAATTTAAACCCTTAATAAAACAAAACTATTTTTTTCGATTCAAAACCAATTAAATTTCCTTATATAGCGCAATTGAAATATTGCCACAAATTGGATTTCGATGCGGACCTAAATAATAAATTTAAACCCTTAATAAGAAAAACCGTTTTTTTCGATTTCAAAATCAGGTAAATTTCCTTATAACACAATTAAAATATTGCCAAAAATTGGATTTCGAAGCGGATCCTAATAATAAATTTAAACCCTTAATAAAAAGACTAGTTTTTTCGCTTTCGAAATCAATTGAATTTCCTTTTATAACGCAATTAAAATATTGCAGAAAATTGGAATTCGAAGTGGAATCGAAATTATGTCTAGGTTTCCTATACGGAATTAGCTGCTGAATCCAACACTTAGAACGTCAGAACCCCTAAAAAGCACCAAAAGGTATAGTGTTCCAGAGATAAAAGATCACCAATATTTGCAAATCATATGGGAGGGAAAAGCCAAATGGTACGAAATTATGTCTATGTTTCCTCGGAATTAGCTGCTGAATCCAACACTTAGAACGTCAGAACCCCCAAAAAGCACCAAAAGGATCCAAAAGGTAGAGTGTTCCAGAGATAAAAGATCGCCAATGTCAAATCATATGGGAGGGAAAAGCCAAATGGTACGAAATTATGTCTATGTTTCCTACGGAATTAGCTGCTGAATCCAACACTTAGAACGTCAGAACCCCCAAAAGCACCAAAACCAAAAGGTATAGTGTTCCAGAGATAAAAGATCGCCAATGTTTGCAAATCATATGGAGGGAAAAGCCAAATGGTACGAAATTATGTCTATGTTTCCTACGGAATTAGCTGCTGAATCCAACACTTAGAACGTCAGAACCCCAAAAAGCACCAAAAGGTATAGTGTTCCAGAGATAAAAGATCGCCAATATTTGCAAATCATATAGGGAGGGAAAAGCCAAATGGTACGAAATTATGTCTATGTTTCCTACGGAATTAGCTGCTGAATCCAACACTTAGAACGTCAGAACCCCCAAAAAGCACCAAAAGGTATAGTGTTCCAGAGATAAAAGATCGCCAATATTGCAAATCATATGGGAGGGAAAAGCCAAATGGTACGAAATTATGTCTATGTTTCCTACGGAATTAGCTGCTGAATCCAACACTTAGAACGTCAGAACCCCCAAAAAGCACCAAAAGGTATAGTGTTCCAGAGATAAAAGATCGCCAAGATTTGCAAATCATATGGGAGGGAAAAGCCAAATGGTACGAAATTATGTCTATGTTTCCTACGGAATTAGCTGCTGAATCCAACACTTAGAACGTCAGAACCCCCAAAAAGCACCAAAAGGTATAGTGTTCCAGAGATAAAAGATCGCCAATATTTGCACATCATATGGGAGGGAAAAGCCAAATGGTACGAAATTATGTCTATGTTTCTTACGGCTTAGAATGTCAGACCCCCAAAAAAGCACCAAAAGGTATAGTGTTCCAGAGATAAAAGATCGCCAATATTTGCAAATCATATGGGAGGGAAAAGCCAAATGGTACGAAATTATGTCTATGTTTCCTACGGAATTAGCTGCTGAATCCAACACTTAGAACGTCAGAACCCCCAAAAAGCACCAAAAGGTATAGTGTTTCAGAGATAAAAGATCGCCAATGTTTGCAAATCATATAGGAGGGAAAAGCCAAATGGTACGAAATTATGTCTATGTTTCCTACGGAATTAGCTGCTGAATCCAACACTTAGAACGTCAGAACCACCAAAAAGCACCAAAAGGTATAGTGTTCAAGAGGTAAAGATCGCCAATTCAATATTTGCAAATCATATGGGAGGGAAAAGCCAAATGGTACGAAATTATGTCTATGTTTCCTACGGAATTAGCTGCTGAATCCAACACTTAGAACGTCAGAACCCCCAAAAAGCACCAAAAGGATCCAAAAGGTAGAGTGTTCCAGAGATAAAAGATCGCCAATATTTGCAAATCATATGGGAGGGAAAAGCCAAATGGTACGAAATTATGTCTATGTTTCCTACGGAATTAGCTGCTGAATCCAACACTTAGAACGTCAGAACCCCCAAAAAGCACCAAAATGCATAGTGTTCAAGAGATAAAGAACGCCAATATTTGCAAAACATATGGGAGGGAAAAGCCAAATGGTACGAAATTATGTCTATGTTTCCTACGGAATTAGCTGCTGAATCCAACACTTAGAACGTCAGAACCCCCAAAAAGCACCAAAAGGATCCAAAAGGTATAGTGTTCCAGAGATAAAAGATCGCCAATTCAATATTTGCAAATCATATGGGAGGGAAAAGCCAAATGGTACGAAATTATGTCTATGTTTCCTACGGAATTAGCTGCTGAATCCAACACTTAGAACGTCAGAACCCCCAAAAAGCACCAAAAGGATCCAAAAGGTATAGTGTTCCAGAGATAAAAGATCGCCAATGTCAAATCATATAGGAGGGAAAAGCTAAATGGTACGAAATTATGTCTATGTTTCCTACGGAATTAGCTGCTGAATCCAACACTTAGAACGTCAGAACCCCAAAAGCACCAAAAGGTATAGTGTTTCAGAGATAAAAGATCGCCAATGTTTGCAAATCATATAGGAGGGAAAAGCCAAATGGTACGAAATTATGTCTATGTTTCCTACGGAATTAGCTGCTGAATCCAACACTTAGAACGTCAGAACCACCAAAAAGCACCAAAAGGTATAGTGTTCAAGAGGTAAAGATCGCCAATTCAATATTTGCAAATCATATGGGAGGGAAAAGCCAAATGGTACGAAATTATGTCTATGTTTCCTACGGAATTAGCTGCTGAATCCAACACTTAGAACGTCAGAACCACCAAAAAGCACCAAAAGGTATAGTGTTCCAGAGATAAAGATCGCCAATATTTGCAAATCATATGGGAGGGAAAAGCCAAATGGTACGAAATTATGTCTATGTTTCCTACGGAATTAGCTGCTGAATCCAACACTTAGAACGTCAGAACCCCCAAAAAGCACCAAAAGGATCCAAAAGGTATAGTGTTCCAGAGATAAAAGATCGCCAATATTTGCAAATCATATGGGAGGGAAAAGCCAAATGGTACGAAATTATGTCTATGTTTCCTACAGAATTAGTTCCTGAATCCAACACTTAGAACGACAGAACCCCCAAAAAGCAACAAAAGGATCCAAAAGGTATAGTGTTCCAGAGATAAAAGATCGCCAATGTTTGCAAATCATATAGGAGGGAAAAGCCAAATGGTACGAAATTATGTCTATGTTTCCTACGGCATTAGCTGCTGAATCCAACACTTAGAACATCAGAACTCAGAACCCCCAAAAAGCACCAAAAGGTATAGTGTTCCAGAGATAAAAGATCGCCAATATTTGCACATCATATGGGAGGGAAAAGCCAAATGGTACGAAATTATGTCTATGCTTCCTACGGAATTAGCTGCTGGATCCAACACTTAGAGATAAAAGATTTCACAAGCCTTTCCACTATCATCAGTGACCTAGACACGTTCTAAGTGTTAAATCCCCGGTACGTTCTAAGTGATGAATCTTGATATTTGGACGTTCTAAGTGTATGGTTTTCGACGTTCTAAGTGCAAGGCTTAGAACGTAAAAAAAGCAGTAATATTCAGAAAAATTTTTCCAAAATACGTTCTAAGTGATTGTCCGTCACTATAGTATCATTCAGGTACATCTAAGCAAAGCATCTAAGAAGGATCTGTAGGGAAGGTCAGGGAAGCCCATTATAATAGGAGTTCCTAGCCGAAGAAAGGTGGGAGAATGGCCACATGATTTGCTTGAAAGTTGCAAAGTAGGGAAGTCCCCCTGCAGAAAACCAATGGATGTTCCATACACCCGTGGAAAAATGCGTCCGGTCCGCGGCAGATCTTCCGTCCCAATGAGCAGGACGCGCTGTCAAGGCCTTTGTTGGGGCTGGCTAAGCTGCACCAAACGATGTCCTTTTCCTAGCGGTTGATTTACAGGGGTTTACCCTTCAACAACCACAACATTCACAACATGATACCCTCTGGTAAATTAACATATATAGACCCTGGCAGATATATATAGGGGTTGGAAGATGAGTTTAACCATGAAAACTCGGCTATTTTCAGGATCAACAAGTTAATTTACCAGAGGCTAATAGATCATATTCCAAAGCGGACTCTCTCTGAATGTTTCCAAACCGCCGAATCCAAGCCAAAGCTCATGGGTCATGACTGATGTCCCCATGGGTCACATCACCCAAGCATGAATGGTATATGGTCTACTAGATGGCTACTATGGTTAGGTGATGTCCTTTATATTCCCAAAATGGGACAGGCAAACCAACCCAAACGTGGTTTCAATGATTTTTAATATCATCCCCGGTTTCTTTATCAAAGACACCCCGGTCCAATGTTCCAAGAAATGTGGTAAAACCATGTAAACCCAAGAACAAACGAACAAACAATCCCAGCTACAGGTTTACTATTGGCTGCACCTCCATTTGCGGTCGTGTACAGTGACCCCGAAATGGATTGGTTAATGGAATGGTATGTTATTGATTGTTTTTGGGTTTACCACATTGTGACTCATAATGTGGTTTCATCCTCTACGCTGTCACGAAACCCAATGAAAAATCCATTCAACCAGAGAATTTGTATTAAGTTGTTTCAGTGAATTGTTGCTTTCTGCATATGTAATATATATATGTACCCTAATTCTCAAGTTCAAGAAACGACATAGATATTTTGTTTGTATTGTTGGTCTGTAGTGTCCCAAAAAGTGAGTCTTATCTTGATGCAGTGGGATGATGCTGCAAAAATGTTTCCGAATCTGGCATGAAAGGTGTTTTGAGGTATAACTCACATACTCGTACCAACAGTTTGTGTATATATATATACATACATTACAGAATATCATATCAATGTACATATATATATATATATTAGATACAATATATGTTTAGGTATATATATATATTAGATATACAAATATAATTTATAAATTTAATATATACACACATCGGCGCTTCGCCCATTTCAGCTCTCCCCAGCCGTGATCCGCTTTGTGCAGGGCGCCAGATGCAGAGGCGGGGGATCCCCAAGTCACCATAGGTTTCAATACTAATAGGGATAGTAATGGGATAATAGGGATAACAATGGGGACTCATACTAAAATGTGTCATATTTTCATATCTTGGGATGATTTGGGGACCCATGAAAAAAGGACCCCTCATATCTTGCATATTTGGGGGTGATCCTAATCCATAGGAAAAATTACTAAGCGGCCAGTATAAAGGGCCACAGAGAGTGTTGCACAATTGTGTATCACTAAATTGTCCCTTGGAAATAGCGATGCATTGAACAAACCTGTGAAGACCTTGGTTTGGTTGACCAATGTTTTTTGTTCTCCGCCCACAATGACAATTGCAGCAAACTTGAGCTATACTGTGATCTGGAAAGATTAGCAAAATTGGGAGCAGGCCCAATTTAAGCAGTGGCTTTCAATGATGTTCACCGCTTCACCGGTAGCAAAATTAGTCTATTTTGGGCACCCGGTATGTATGACCCAGACAGGTATACCATGGTATACATCTCTATATTTGGGAGCGGATTGATCCAACATTTTGGTACTGGGTTTTGGTACGAGGTGGTGCCCCGCAGTTATACCTACCAATATCTCATAAATCCTACAGTTATTCTATAGCTATAAGCCAACTTATAGTGATTCCCAAAGTGGGCATCACCTTATGGTATTAACTCTCTATTGATATCTCAATGTTAGCCTAAGAACATTTCTGACTGACCAGGGATTCCAGTCAGCTCCAGTGTTCTCCAGTGCCCAGGACCCTGACACGGATCAGTTGGAGGATTTAGAGATGGTCCATCGAACCTCCTCGAGGGTTCTGCCACAGTTGTCCTCCCTGGCGCCCAGTGTGGTGTGACTTGGCGCACTCCCAGTGGCACGGAGGATATTGGTGATATGATGATGCAGAACATACCATATTAATCTATATTAATCCACATTATATATCTAGAGTTACATACTGTATATAGTTGTATATATATATATATACTGTATATATTAATATGATATACATATATATATAATGAAATATATTTAAAAAAGAACATATGATTTGTATATATATATATTATTTCACATAGTGATACAAATGCATGCACATATATAGCCTACCTCCAATGAACACAGGCCCTGGCAAATAGGGGGTCGGAAGAAATCTTCAAATTGGGATATGTGGTATTCATGGTGATTGTCAGATGACCTTCCAAGAGTCCGGAGAATTTCCGTGATCAAGCTGGGTTTGAATCCCGAAACGAACAAGGTGGTGCTAGTTGGCTAAGTTGGTTGATAGCTTGCATAAGTATATAGGATTTATGGCAAGTACAGCAAGAGTCAATGGGGTTATAAACTAACTTATAACGTGGGAGGCACCACCTTGAAGTTTTCAGGTTTGAAACATGTTGGGTCACCTGTTGTAGCCTCGATGTTTGCTTCAAGTCACAGGATTTCACAGGTATTTTTGGCAATATTTTACCACATGTTACAAAGAGACATGAATTTATGGCGCATGTTTTTCTAGAGTATGTCCATAAAAATGATGTGAAATAGGGGATTTTCCCGGTTCTCATCCATTTTAGATGGGGATTTTCCATGGATTTTCCCATCTAAATCAACCATCCATCCATCCATTGGGCTACCCCCAGCCCCGGCATCCCCCAGCATGCCCGCCATCAAGGCCGGTTGGCCCTCGGAAGTCGGAGTGCGAGGCAGACCTGTTGGTCCAGCGCATCTGCAGCAGCTTGGATGGGACCGGCATGGGACGATGGGAGGGAGCTAACTGATGACTGGCTGTAACGAAGGGAGGATCCTCCAAGTATGGATACTAACCAATTCATAGCTATTTACTATATAAATCTATATAACTAGGATTACTGATGTTGACTATAACATATATAACTATGCTTAGGCTGATTCTAATATGTTCAACGGTGAAGTTCGTTGGATGGTATGGGATGGTTGTCCATCCATTTTCGGATTTCGCCATGAAAGGGATGACCATAACCCACATAGCATGGGCCCTAGCACTATGATACAATCGGCAAGTATGGCCGCGACCAGGAAATCATCAACATGGTGTGTTTCCCAGTTTAGGGATGTTTTCTTAAGAAGCTGAACTTGAAACTTAAAAAAGAAAAGTTTGCCCACAGTTTCGCTGCCCTCATTGGGACAGAGCCTGAAGTTAGGAGTCAAAGAATTCATGTATCAGTTGCTCCAATTACTGTATCATACAGTTGTATTGTATGCATGTACCATCTGTAGCAAGTGTTTTTTTTGCAATCCAGATATTCCAGTCCATTATAGACATGGTGAATTCAGAATCCCTTCCCCCTATTATTCAACACCCCCAGGAAAGCATGGTGGGTGTAGGGCATGAAACCAGGGGATGGGGTTCCCACGCAGGAAATTTGGTAGTGTGGATGCTGCCTTCTTGAGTATGTCGGCCCGGGGGTCCCAGTTCCGTGGAAATTTGGTGGCCTGGAATGCTGTGGAAACGCAAACCACGTAAAAATCTGGGGAATTTTAGCATAGAATGTGAAACATGAGGATTTAAGGCCCAAGAACAGCGATTTTCACAACGGATATATATATATACACATATATATATAATATAATGATAATAATTGATAAGTGCGTGTGTGTGTGTCGGTGTCAAAATGGGGCACCCCCAATAAATGGGCATGTTTGACGGAAAATGATTCTGGACTATAGGATTTGGGGATATGAGACAAACTCTTATATGTTTTGACTGCTCCTATCGGAAAAGTGTTAGGGAGGTAGCCTGTATGGCAGGTTGACATTGAGAGGGATTTGTAAACCACATATATCATGTATCCATGAGGAAAGAGAGATGTTTCTTAGCTTCCTACTCGTTTTCAAGACTGGCATTGAACCCAACTAATCCCATTCCCCCAATATCAAACACCACTTGAAAACCACTTATTTTGGTCCATTGTTTCTGATGTTTGCCGATGTTTGCCGGCCGTTTCACTTAAATGGATGATGTCGCTGTTGCAACGTGGGAAAGCCAATAATTTAACCGGTGATGACTTGGGGATGGGAGGGGAATTGGGTGAATCCCACAGTATATATTTGTAGAGAAGCAATTCTCAACTTTCATATTCTTGGATCAACCAAAAATCCCCCACGAGTATCGGTATTATCTCCCACTTCCTGGCTGTTGTGCTCTTCTTTTGGTCATTTCCTTTTACTGGCTGTATCATGTTGTATCCAATTCTGGACATGCAGCTTGTATCTCCATCATAAGTAACACACCCATTATTTTTTAATGTTTGTGATAGGTGAAACCCACATGTTGTGTCCATTGAACAATGAACCCGGTGGTTGCTTCATGTGTTTTGTTCAGGTGCTTGAAGGTTGAACCCTCCAATTTGGGTTTCCGAAATCCTTCAGTGAATTAGATTTGACATGTAGAAAAATGATGAAATGTGGACTATGTTGACGTTGAGACCAACGTTTGAACCATCTGGTGGCTAGGAGGGTTTTTCTCTGAGTGGAGCTATAGATATCCATGTTCCCGTCAGGAAATGGGAAGCCAAGGAGCTACTAAGAAATGAAATTCCGAAGTACTGGCACAATGATAGACATAACATATCATTAAATGATAAATGGAGGTTCCATTGGTGTATAGTACTGGTAATTTATAGTACTGGTCCAATTCATTGATCATATCATCCAACATTATCCCTAGTGCTCCAAATACCCTCTGAGAAGGTGTAAACAGACCCCAAAAAACAACTCCAAATACACTCTCAGAAGGTGTTTGGAAGTGCAGGGTAATTATAGAATGTAATTATGGAGGTTTCCTAGAATAGGGGTACCCCTGGTTATCATCCATTTACCATTTGGTTATTTAACATAGCCATGGAAAATCACCATTTATAATAGGTAAACCCAGGTAAACCATCTATAAATGGGCCATCTATACCATGGCTATGTTAAATAACCAGAGGGTATAGATGGATTTTCCATGAACCAACCCATCCAGCTAGGGTCATGGCTATGGAAACCTCCTTTGCTGCCGAGGCGAAGCTGCAGCGGGTAGAAGCGCCGCCTCCTGGCTGGATTTGGTAAATCTTTGGGGCAAAACCGCAATTTTTATATAAATAGAAAAAACTATACTATAGAGTTTATCGTGAGTTATTGTTTACATTTTTTTACTATAATATATATATAGTTTATATATATATACCATTAGTTATCTGTATCTCAAGAAATCTTGAATCTTTCGGAGTATCATGAACAATGAATAATAAACCTTTATAAATTGGCCGTTTGCCAGTCCTGTGTCAAATTCATCTATTCTTGGGGGTTTTATTGTTGAGAGTGGGATCTTGATCCGGAAACAATGGCTCTTTGGTTGCTTCAGCTGGGTTTTATGCTGCAACCGGGTGGCGACAAAAGGGAGACCTTGTGGACCCTCAGAGCAGCGATTGGAAGTTGCGATGCGGATGGCTGGGATGTTGCATGGATCTCCATGCAAAACTCGTGCTTTTTTGGTACCAAACCTGCCAAGCCTCCAGTCGGTACGCCCAGCTTGGCCGGACCCGATCAATGTGCCGACTCTTTGATGGTCGCCCACATTCTTTGGATGTGGACTGGCAGGGTGAAGTAATCCAGACCCATTGGACTTCCAAAGTTAGCTTTGAACAGTGGTTCGGAGCTAAGGGTATCCATCTTCCTGTGAAATGCGAAGAAAGTTCAGAGCAACAATACCAGGAATTTCCCAAGCATTTCAGGATAGGTCCATATATAGAGAATTCATCAAGATCCCATCCCATGATTGTTATATCATTTATGTATGTTGATCAATGTTGATTATAAGTTAAGTAATCTCCCCATTGTCAGATCAACGGCAGCACGGCAGTGTGGTGTGTGGTTCCCATATGATGACTAGATTGGACCAAATTGGATTGGATCAATTGGTTTCGATTAGATGTTTGATTAGATTATGTATATGAAAGATCAGATTGAATTACTGTAGATTAGATAGACAAATCAAATTAGTAGGATATATAAATAGGTGGGTGGGTAGGTAGATACATATACAGATATGATAAAATATGATCACATAATTGGTATCTGGTGGTAAATACAAATTTATTGAGGGATACAGATAGGTAACACTACCGCCATCATGGCCTGAGGACAGCAGAAGGACGGGCAGATTTGTTTTTGCGCTGAAAGCTGGGCAAATGATTAGAGGAATCATCCCAAAATGGCCCAACTATTCAGGTTAGTGCAGGTGAGTGAATTATGATGAACATTTAAGTTCATTTGCCCAGACTTATTCTCAAATGGAACTCACATTATTTTCAATGGTTTATATAGAATTCTAGTGAATAGCAGCTACTGTATTGTTTATTTTGACAACCCTTCGGGGTATATTTTTGAGACAGCTCCGTACTCTGATTCGATGAGGTGAATCCATTGCATCCGAGACGACTAGACCTTGGCTTGGTTGATTGAGGCGCTACTCCCAATGGTAATCTATGTATACATATATATATATACATACTGCTAGTATGTGTATCTGGTATATATATATTATATTATATATATATGGTTGGTGGTTTGGAACATTTGCATTTGATTTGTCCATTCAGTTGGGAATTTCATCATCCCAACTGACGAACTCCATCATTTTTCAGAGGGGTAGGTTGAAACCACCAACCAGTAATATAATTGGATGTAATTGGTTCAAAGCGCTGATTCTTTCCCAAGGCAGGGTGCACATGGGTGCAGTGACTCATTGTAGGGCCTTGTAGCCATTTCAATTTCTAGGCTTTGCTGTGCCTATGTCCTCTGAAGCCGTTTGTCTACCTTTTTCCCACTGAATCAATATTTAAGTGTCCAAAAGCCACTCGTTTTTGTCATCTTCGTTTTTAGCCTTGTAAAATGTTTGTGAAGCCAACTCGACATGTGCATGAATATACACCCCTTTTTGTGCAGTGTATATGAAGCGTCCATATTTCTCGGGGTTTCCCCACCTTGGTGAAACCTCCGGGCGAGGAGCTGAATCGACCGAAGACAAGGAAGATAGGACTAGTGGATTATGTAGATTTTTGGGCCGTGGGCGGCCGTGGATTTCTCCAAAACTGGTGGATTTATATTGATTTATAACTGCAATTCTGAATGGCAAGTGTTGATGTTGATAGTTTTCATATGCTTTCATGGATGCTAATCTGGGGTACCAAATTTTGAGACTCGAATAGAACATGGGATCAGTGTCGGACTATGGTTTGATAGTCATGGTCGATCAGTGTCGGTCATGTCGTCATTATTGTCATATTGGGATATCCCCCAAGCGCCAATTTACTAGTAGAATACCCATAGGAACGCTGATGATTCACCAATGTTTTTTTTTTTGTGTGGGTAGCCTATCTTTAGAAACTTTTCAGAGACACCATGGTTGGCTAATATAGCATATTTTTTTAAATAACATTAGTTTATTAATGGTCCATTGGTTCATAGGATGATAAAAGCCATGTTTTTGTTGCAGCCGCAGCTCCGTGTACCAGACGTTTTGACATAGCATTCATCCCATGGTCGAAACACTAAAAAAATCCATCCATTGATGAGATGTTAACTTGGATTTATAATGATATATATATATATATATCTATTCAGATGGTATTCTTCTTGGATTTATATATTTGTTTAGTATTCCATTGTATTCCTAGCTCGGGATGTTAACTTGGATTCCTATATATAAATATATATATATATATATAATGCCAGTATGTTTACAGTATATCACAGAGGTCACCGAAAAACATGCCGTAAAGTCCTTCCAGGAAGTAAATTCGATGATACTTGGATGTAACCCATAATATGTCCAGGTGTCCAACTGTTCTATCTATTTGGGGTTGCTATTTAAGTATGAGTCAAAACCCTATACTACCCTGGGTTCTCACATCAAAAATAGCTGGGACTTATGAATGTTAATCCCCCTCAAAAAAATGTATTCATAGGTATTGATTCGTAGCCATATGTGCCATGATCAAAACTGAAGTCCATCACCCAGTTCAGCGGGGCTGTATTGTTGTCAACCCCCGCAGCCCCAAATTTCGCGCTGTCCGGTGGACAAAAAAATAAAACCCTGACCACAAAGGAAGTTAGATAGAGTTTTGTTCAACATTGAAATTTGGGGTGTGGGGTTTTACTTGGTAGATGTCTGTAGGGTTTGATTTGTTTGTCCATCTACTGGATGACCATGGCCATTTGGAGGTTTCCTAAAAATACGGGTACCCAAAATAATCTAAGTCATTAGACCGTCTAGACCATTCTAGTATTGAAACCCATGGTGACGACTGGGGATCTGACTCAACAAACCTTGAGATCAGCGGCAGGAAACTTGTTCAGCTGCGCAGCTGTTTGGTCGAGGTCCGTTTCAGGGACGATCTCGATGATCCTATGCTTAAAATCCCCCTGGGATGAGCCAAAAAAACTTACAGTATCATACATATATGTTGAGGGGACAAACATCCATGAATCCCAGCTATTTTTCATTGTCACCAGGATAGCAAGCCTTGGGATGATGGTATCAAAATTGTCAAAACATGGTTGATTTTCCCATCACACTCATTTGCTGCATGATGCTGCACGACGCTGGTGTACTTATACTGACACATACCACCCAAAATCACCCAAACGTAGGCAAATGACTGTAAATATTTAGTTTACAGACGTTGGGGGCATCTGAACCTCATTTGATTATGACTACTACAAGTGGGGCCCGCCACCTTATCTTGTTTCTCTTGGCATCTCTTGGCTTTTTGCATAGAAGTCAAAATTAAAGGACCGGATAACCCCACAAGTCAACTTCATCCAATAATCAGAAAAAGTGGTTGAAGCGGCACGGAGAAAGAAGAAAGGACAAAGGAGATGGTGGAGGGTCGATAATTTTAAGAGTTGTATGTGAAGAGTTGTGTGTGACAAAGTTGTGTGTAAAAGAGTTGTGTGTGAAAGGCTGTGAGTGAAAGAGTTGTGTGTGTGTGCGAAAGATTGTGTGTGACAAAGTTGTGTGTGTGAAAGAGTTGTGTATGACAAGGTTAATTGTGACAAAGTTGTGTGTGAAAGATTGTCTGTGACAAAGTGGCATAAAGTTGTGTGTGAAAGAGTTGTGTGTGTGTGACAAAGTTGTGTGTGTGACAAAGTTGTGTGTGTGTGACAAAGATGTGTGTGTGTGAGAGAGAAGTTGCATGTGAGAGAGATGTGTGTGAAAGATTGTGTGTGTGACGAAGTTGTGGGTGACAAAGTTGCGTGTGAGAGAGATGTGTGTGAAAAAGTTGTGTGCGAAAGAGTTGTGTTTGACAAAGTTGCGTGCGATAAAGTTACATGTGAGAGAGAGATGTGAAAGATTGTGCGTGACAAAGTTGTGTGTGACAAAGTCATATTTGAGAGAGATGGACTCGCTTGCAGCGCGGATGTCACCAAGTGCCATGCACACCTGCCACGCAAAACCTAGGTGGATGTCGCCAAGTGCCACGCCTGCCACTCAAACTGTAGGTCGATGTCGCCAAGTACCACGCCTGCCACGCAACGCGGACGTCCATGTCGCCAGGTCCCATGCCTGCCACGCAGAGTGAAGGCAGATGTCGCCAAGTGCCACGCCTGCCACGGCGGCGTCCACTGGGAACCAAGCGCGCCACCAGGTGCCATAATTGTTACACCTGCCATGCAAAGTGGAGGTCCATGTCGCCAAGTGCCACGCCTGCCACGCAAAGTGAAGGCAGATGTCACCAAGTGCCACGCCTGCCACGCAAAGTGAAGACAGATGTCGCCAAGCGCCACGCCCGCCACGCAAACAGGCGCGGCGACCGCGGCGTTGACTGGGAAGCAAGCGCGCCACCAGAGCCAGCCCAGGAGTGCCACGCGTGCCACGCGTCCACCGGGAACCGAGCACGCCACCAGAGCCAGTCCAGTGCCATAAGTGCCACGCTTGCCACGCAAAGTGGAGGTCGATGTCGCCAAGTGCCACGCCTGCCACGCCAAGCCGACGCAAAGTGAAGGCAGATGTCGCCAAGTGCCACGCTTGCCACGCAAACAGCCGCGGCGTCCAGTGCCACCAGATGCCGTAAGTGCCACACTTGCGGCGCAAAGTGAAGGTCGATGTCGCCAAGTGCCACGCCTGCCCCGCAAAGTGAAGGCAGATGTCGCCAAGTGCCACGCCAGCCACGCAAACATCCACGGCGACCGCGGCGTCCACTGGGAACCGAGCGCGCCACCAGATCCCGTAAGTGCCACGCTTGCCACGCAAAGTGAAGGCAGATGTCGCCAAGTGCCACGCCTGCCACACAAACAGCCGCGGCGACCGCGGCGTCCACTGGGAACCAAGCGCGCCACCAGATGCCGTAAGTGCCACGCCTGCCAAGCAGAATGCACGTCCATGTCACCAAGTGCCACGCCTGCCGCGCAAAGTGCAGGTCGATGTCCCCAAGTGCCATGCCTGCCACGCCAACAGCTGTGAGCAAGTTGTGTGTGAGTAAGTTGTGTGTGAGTAAGTTGTGCGTGAGCAAGTTGTGTGTGAGTAAGTTGTGTGGTGACAAGTTGTGCGGGGACAGGTTGTGTGTGAGTAAGTTGTTTGGTGACAAGTTATGTGTACAAGTTGTGTGTGAGTAAGTTGTGTGTGGACAAGTTGTGTGTGTGAGTAAGTTGTGTGTGGACAAGTTGTGCGTGGACAAGTTGTTAGTGAGTAAGTTGTGCGTGGACAAGTTGTGTGTGTGTGAGTAAGTTGTGTGTGGGCGGCGGGCGGGAGCGGGAGCGCGCAGGCGCAAGTGCACAACCAAAAACAAGAACCCCACACAAAGATGTGGGGAAAAAGATAGAAAAGAACTCACCATCCATGCGCAGGGGTGAAGCCTTAGATTTCCGCGAAGGAAGACAGGAACATAGGTGAACATAGATGAAACATAAAATCAGCGCGCCAAAGCAAACATGTTGCAGGGTAAGCTGAAGTGGTGTAACTGAAGATCACCTTCCGTGGCCCAGTCTGGTGTGGGCTTCAAAGATGCGACGGTGTTACTTCAGGCAGGGGGGACCTCGATAGGCTAACTGTTGGATGGCGGATACTCATGCGGCAGCAACTGCTGGTGTCACATGCCTTACTTGCAAGCCTGGAAATTGGATGATCCTTGTAAGATCGATCTACTCTTATATAGAAAGTAGACGTATGGAGGTTTCACCAGGTTATGTTTAAGACAATGGGGGACATAGATTCATTCTTTCCAGTTGATCAATAGAGGGGGCAGAACCCTCTAAGTTTTATATCATCCTTTTTTAAAAAAATTGCCAAACATGAAATGAATTGGAAAATCTTTACCAAACCACCCCCTAATCGTGTTTGAATTGCCACAAGAACATCGTTGGATGTGAGCCTTCCAGTTGTAAGTAGGTTTGCGAATATCCAGGAGCAGGGTTATGCACCACTTACATGGACAAAACCAATTGGGTTTGTCTGAAAATATACTCTAAATCCATTGGTTCATCATCATTTTTCCTATCAAAATAGCTTTCGGGGGGTACACACCCAATCACAACTGGTCCGGGATCATTGTCATAGCGTGCCACAAAGATTCTTCGACATCGGGCTGGTGGACTGACTCCCCATTTTGTTTTCATGTATGTTTCCCACTTGATTTCGGGCACCTAAATTGAAGGTATCTACCATATATAAGGCCTAAATAAATTGTGTTGGAATCTAACAGCATTTTTTTGACCAAACCCTGGCAGGCCATGCGTTCCGGACTTGCAGGTGCGGCTAATGTCCGTGGGGACAGGTCGGTGGGGCCCCGTCGTGAAATGTTTGTTGGTTTCAGAATCCCATGAAAACTCTAGTTATACGTATCATACACATGCATAAACCATAGTTATTGGAGTTATAAACAAACTTTGCTATCGTTCGGGGGGCCCACTTTATAGGGTTTATGCGGGATAGTATGATACAACAAAATATCTCTATAGTATTCATGAGGGTTCTAAACTTTCTAAACCAACAAACAATAGCCATCTGAAAAACTGGTAGCGGCCTGAGACCTCATCATAAAGATTTCGATTGATAGTAAATAATTATATATATAATGGCTGCAAGTCAAAATGTAAAGCCCCGATCCATACCCTGATCCCACAGGCCGATCCATACCCCCCATCCATACCAAAACGCAGGTGATCCAGAGCGATCCATACGTCTGGATCACTGGGGGCCGATCCATACCCGAATTTTGGCGCAACCCCATATGTATATATATATATATATGTATGTATGTATGTATGTATGTATGTATGTAATTAATGTATGTATGTATGTATGTATGAATGTATGTATGTATGTATGTATGTATGTATGTATGTATGTATGTATGTATGTATGTATGTAATGTATGTATGTATGTAATGTATGTAATGTATGTAATGTATGTAATGTATGTAATGTATGTAATGTATGTAATGTATGTAATGTATGTAATGTATGTATGTATGTAATGTATGTAATGTATGTATGTATGTATGTATGTATGTATGTATGTAATGTATGTAATGTATGTATGTATGTAATGTATGTAATGTATGTATGTATGTATGTATGTATGTATGTATGTATGTATGTATGTATGTATGTAATGTATGTATGTATGTATGTTGTGTATGTATGTATGTATGTATGTATGTATGTATGTATGTATGTATGTATGTATGTATGTAATGTATGTACTGTAATGTAATGTAATGTAATGTAATGTAATGTCATGCCATGTCATGTCATGTCATGTAATGTAATGTATGTATGTATGGATGGATGTATGTATGTATGTATATATGTATAATATTATATGTGTATATATATATGTATATATAAATATATATACACACGTGTCCATTATTCTTGGAGAAACATGGAAATTGACCTTGAAAGCCAGAACTTTGGAATTGCTCCTACATTTTTTCCAGGTTGCAGAGCCTGGAAAACCTTGGCCCATGTTTTTTGTTAGATTTGTTGGTACTAAGGTTTGAAACGACTCGTAATGCAAGGAAATGGATAATCCACCACACAGATTCCAATCATGTTCAATGATTTTTTCACTCAAGTTCCATATTTCCATGAATTTTCCCCCCAAAATCGTGGTCTTTTCCGTGGCAGGTGCTATGCCCACACTGCAGCATGTGGTGACGGGGCCCAGAGACAGATCAGCGATCAAAGCCTGCAGCCGAGCCATGCAAAATATCCAAGTTTCGATGGGAAAAAACATAGGAAAACCGTCGGAAAAGTACAGCAAATATGGGAAAAAAATCCTGTGGCCCAGCCATGGAGGTTGAGTTTTGTAACTATGCCGGAGGTGGACCTGTCCCAGCCAGTGATTGATTCTGTATGATACCCTTTGGTAAACTCAAATAGCTATGAAAAATGGCCGATTGAAGATGATTTATGTATCAAAACTGGTGGTTTTCCACAGCTATGTTAAAATATCATAGGGTGTATCAAACCGAGCCCTCCAGTTTGTTTTACAAGGGCATGAATGGAAAGATGTCTTCTAGAACTCCATAGTCCAAGCATTGTATGCAGTAAACATTTATGAACATTGTAGGTTGGTGCAGATATTTGTTTAAAAAATATATATTTGTGATTGGATGTGTATACTATACATTATGTGTGTAAATACATGAAATGATAATATATATATATATATTTCTTTAATTATATATATACATGTATCATAATGAATGCAAACACTGTTTGCTATAAATATGTGTATATATATATACACATATTATGTGTGTATATCCTGCATAAAACATTGAATAGATGTAATTGGTGTCACTCATACAAATAGCACGAACACATACAGTGCAAGTACCTGTGCAACATTACCATTTGTTTTCCAGGATCGTTGGTCATGGTTATCCCTTATTTTTCTGGAACATGTTTGCGGCTCTCAAGTAGATAGAGATGGATTTCTCTATTGTTTTCCGGCGTACTCTACCTGGTAGACTCTACCTTGTCTTGCCTACTTGGGAGTGTACTTCACTCACTTTGTGCGCGCGCACATGAATTGGAACCACCGCCGTTTGCGCAGCGATTCTTGAGGCAAATTCTTTGAGGCTCTCCGCCTGTTTCTTGCAGAGCTATGCTCGGTAGGTGTGTTGGACGTGAAGAGTGCTCAGGCACCAAAAGGAATGAATATAGAGAGTTTGCACATTGACATTGATATGTATCAGATATTCATCAGGCAATGTCGCTTCTGGTGCCATCAGTGTGTTCCAGTGGGATATTGACTCCCAATGGGATGTTCAAACAGAGGAATTGCCAGCAAAAAAAACAATTCTAGCACTTTCCAACATCTAAACTGAATCTAAACTGTAGCGACGGGGCCCAAAAATTGCCAATTTGGAGCAGCTGTTTTTTTTTCCTCAGTTGAGCCCCTGGGGTGGGTCAAGAAAAGCATGTATATATATATATATATACATATATATATATATACATGCATGTATGTACATTATATATATATATACACATGCCCTTTGGTCATTTGACACAGCTGTGAAAAAATACCCATTTTGCAGATGATTTACCAAGTACGCATTGGCAATGTTCCATGGCTATGTTGAAATACCGGAAGGTGTAGACAGTGTCGACGTATTAACTTGATTGATTACTTACAATAGCAAATCCTATATAATATGTTCATGCATATTCCATTAAATCATAATGTGTTCCCATTAGCAAATATTATTCCATAGTCCATATGATATTCCTGTCCATATTATTTCATCAACAAATCATATTCCTATTCCATATTGTAGCATATGTTCATGCTCAAATCCCCAGTAGCTAGATTTTAGTTACATCCCATGTATCCCCATGGCCAGGCCTGGACAGCTTCCGCAAGAAGCGATTGAACTCGTTCTTTGTTGGTACAGGGAAGGTGGCGCCGTGTCCCACAGGTAGGAAAAGCGAACGGAAATCCATGGTTTCCCGTTAAATAATCTACATTCATGGTGGATTTTCCACATCTATGTGAATATTGACTGGAAACTCCAAGCTAAGAGGTCTATGGATTTTCCATATTTTCCATATCTCTCTGACTGTCTACTGGAGGGTAAAAAGCTACCAGACATTTTTGAAGGGGAAAATGTGGGAAGATGGTGATAAACAGTAGCAGTTTGGGGGAAAACTTCATTTTCACACTCAGTATATATTGATTATGAGTATCAAAACTGGGAGATGGACCTACACCAAATTGGGATATGAAACAGCAGATGCCAGCAAATGATGGTTAAACACGGGCTGTATTACCAGCCAAAGCATGTTATGACTGTGGATTTAAGGAACCCTTCTATCAAGAATCAAGAGGATACGCTCCGGTAGTCAAACATGGCTTGGTGGAAAATCCACCATTTATAGATGATGTTTCCAGCTATAAGCTATAAACCTCCATTTATTGAGGATGTCATATTGCCATGTTTGATGACCAGAGGTTATTAACGAACCTCTCAAGCGCTGGAGCTGGCATCCAAACAAGTTGCTTTTCATGCCAAGGCTGGCGACAGATTCGCATGGCATTGTGTTCCTTTTGATGATTGTTTGTCTACCGGGTAGTCACTTGACTCGCATGTTCTTTCAACAATTATTCCCCACCTGCCAGGTGAGGGTTGTTAGATTTTATGTCAGTTGCCTCCTCCTCCTTCTCCTCCTCCTCCTCCGCCTCCTCCTGCCTCGTCCTCCTCTCCTCCTCCTCCTCGTCCTCCTCGTCGTCCTCGTCGTCCTCGTCGTCCTCGTCGTCCTTGCTCAACTGCGACCCGCGATCCCCAGTGTTCTCTGCCGGACCTCAACCACGACCATCCACGCCCAGTGTTCCCTGCCGGACCTCAACCACGACCATCCACGCCCAATGTTCCCTGCCGGACCTCAACCACGACCAACCTCGCCCAGTGTTCCCTGCCGGACCTCAACCACGACCATCCACGCCCAGTGTTCCCTGCCGGACCTCAACCGCGAGTATCCACGCCAAGTGTTCCCTGCCGGACCTCATGTAGGAAGATATGGGACAAAGAATGTGCAGAATAAAGTTAGAAAGAGTGTCAGAAAGAATGCCAGAAAGAATGCCAGAAGATATGCCAGAAGATATGCCAGATAGAATGCCAGATAATATGCCAGAAGATATGCCAGATAGAATGCCAGATAGAATGCCAGAAGATTTGCCAGATAGAATGCCAGAAAATATGCCAGAAGATATGCCAGATAGATATGCAGAAGATATGCCAGAAGAAATGCCAGATATGCCAGAAGATATGTCAGAATATATGCCAGAAGATATGTCAGATAGAATGCCAGAAGATATGTCAGAATATATGCCAGAAGATATGCCAGATAGAATGCCAGATATGTCAGATAGATTGCCAGAAGATATGCCAGATAGAATGCCAGAAGATTTGCCAGATAGAATGCCAGAAGATATGCCAGAAGATATGCACATATGCCAGAAGATATGCCAGATAGAATGCCAAATAGAATGTCAGAAGATATGTCAGATAGAATGCCAGAAGATTTGCCAGTAAGAAAATGTATAAATGTCATGGTGGGGATCACACGAAGTAAAGTAATTTATTGTATACATAGATATAAATCATGTGTATATATATAATTTTAAGTACATAGGTGCATAGTGACCATACCATATTGAAGAAATTCCAGCCCCAGCTTCTTGGGTACCCGTTTTGGACTCTACACATACTGTGACTGCACTCAGGCTAAGAAGAAAGGTGCCTTTTCCCTCAGTGGCTGGGGCGTCCCAAACGTCGAGGGGCGTGGAACCACGCCGTTGTGGAAGGGGATAGATCAAAATTCTTTTTGACCAAGAACTTGTGTTGATTTAGCAATTAGCATGTTGTTGTTTTTGTCGTTGGTTGAAAAATGTGCATGCGCAAATTTATTTATCGATATATATATATATCAGTTATATATCGATATTATATTACTATATATATATATTCACAATTCTACAAAGTTTATATATGTATAATTATATGATACAATACATATCATACATACATAGTCGTGATGAAACATTTGCACACCAGTCAGACTATATCACCTGTGGAAAAATGTGAAGATATAATTTAATATAATCGAAGGAAGTTTAGAAGTCAAACTTCCGACAGTATGGACAGATGAAAAGCAGAGCTGGGCAGAGGAAGAGAGAAGAGGAGAGTAGAAGAGAGAAGATCAGAGAAGAGAAAGAGTCAGAAGAAAGAAGACGCAGATGCGCGAAAAGGTAGGAAAGTCGCGAAACACTGTGTTTTTCCAATGATTTGAAGCTCCGGAGGGTTGAAAAGTAGGCTCGCTAAAGCGGCGGGTGCAGAGCCAGCTGGCCAGATGAGAGATGAAAATTGCACGCCGTTGTGGCGCGAAGCACATTTCGAAGTCAAAATGTAGAAAACACCTCAGCGTCGGACCACTTTTGGAAGTTGAGATGTCGAAAAAGTGCACGCCGTTGTGGCGCGAAGCACATTTCGAAGTCAAAATGTACAAAGCACACCATGCTCGGACCACTTTTGGAAGTTGAGATGTCGAAAAAGTGCACGCCGTTGTGGCGGGAAGCACATTTCGAAGTCAAAATGTACAAAACACACCATGTTTGGACCACTTTTGGAAGTTGAGATGTCGAAAAAGTGCACGCGGTTGTGGCGCGAAGCACATTTCGAAGTCAAAAGTGCAAAAAACTGAGGGGTACGGAGCACTCTTGGACGTTGAGATGTTGAAAAAGTGCACGCCGTTGTGGCGCGAAGCACATTTCGGAGTCAAAATGTACAAAACACATCATGCTCGGACCACTTTTAATGGTTCAGATGTCGATAAAATGCACGCCGTTGTGGGGCGAAGCACATTTCGAAGTCAAAATGTACAAAACACATCATGCTCGGACCACTTTTAATGGTTCAGATGTCGATAAAATGCACGCGGTTGTGGGACGAAGCACATTTCCAAGTCAAAATGTTAAAAACACCAGGGGTTCGGACCACTTTTGGAGGTTCAGATGTCGCTTCGCTTCACTACACTACACTACATTACACTACACTACACTCCACTACACTACAACTACAACTACACAAACACACTCCACTACACTCCACTACACACTCCACTACACGACAATACATGACAATACATACCTTCCACACTGCACTCCAACACGACAAATACCACTTCCAACAAGCCTACATCCACTACCACCTAAACAATACACAACACACAACACTCACAAAAGAATCAAAACCTCACACCAACAAAACACAACACCACACACCTCACACATAACCTACAATACCCACAGTCTAAAATACTAACCTCCAGGAGTAGTGAATTAACCTACCAACACCACCAACTCCACCTAACTACACTACACTCCACCAGCACAAAATGACACCTACAATTAAACCCCTTAAAACTTAACCACCTACCTTCACTTACAACTTCACTACATTACACTACACTCCTACAACCAACTACAACTACGACTACACCAACTACATCCACTACACTAAATTTTACAAATACACTTTACACTACATTACACTTCACTACACTACATTCCGCTACACTCCACTACACGACATTACACTACACTACATTACACTGAATGACACTGCACCACAGATAGACAGGAAGACAGATAGACAGATAGATAGATAGATAGACAGATAGACAGCTAGACAGATAGACAGATGAAAGAGAGAGATAGAGAGATAGAGAGAGAGAGAGATAGATTAGATAGATAGATAGATAGATAGCTAGATAGATAGATAGCTAGATAGATAGATAGATAGCTAGATAGATAGATAGCTAGATAGATAGATAGATAGGTAGATAGGTAGGTAGGTAGTCACAAAGAGAGAGAAAGAGAGGAGACCTCAAGCACCTTTTGGTCCATCATTGGATTCTCTCTGCCATCCCTGATTCACAACAACCAATCTCTCCTATAGGTTTCCTATTTATTTTTGAAACTTCCGCCACCGCCTTGTGCGGTACTACTGGTATGAACTGATATGAACGTGAAAACATTGTTTATCAGTGTTTGAACATGGTTAACCTCCACACATTGTACGTAAATATTGGGATTGATCTCATCTGCCCACAAACACGCTCGCACAGCCTGTTTGACAATTTTTCCTTTAAATTGAGGCTCCCAAACCTAATATTCATCAAAAAACAACTCCCAAACCTTTCAAAAAACGCGTTTTCCTAGTTTGACAAACTAGGATCTTTTTGTTCGTCCAAGCTTTGCCGCTTAAAACCGATTTTTCCAGCCGCGGTTGCCCATGGAAAAATTAGAAAAATAGGGAACTTGCTTCTGAACGCGCTGAAGACCTCAGTTTCCTAGTTTGATAAACTAGGATCCTTCTGTTTGTCCAAGCTTTGCCGCTTAAAACCGATTTTTCCAGCCGTAGCTGCCCAGACAAAAGCTATTAGGAAGAATCCAAAAAAAAGACGAGATCGACTCAACAAGTCGACGACAAAAGGACCAAAATGGCCGAGCCTTCGCTGGAGGGTATCCGAGGGTATCCCGTGCCAACATGGACAGGTTTCTGTCCCACTTAGTAAGATATCGGTGGCAACGCTGATGCGGGTTGCTGACCGGTGCTTCAAGACCAGGAGCAAACACCCCTGTTGATCTGGTAGGATATGGAGACTGTCCTCTTGACTGAAAAACTCGCTACTAATCGTAATACTGTTGCGGTCTAAGACTCCCAAAATATCAAATACAGCCTTGAAAGCCTTGGTGTAGTGTTGCATCTATGTATGTTGAGGTTTCCTTTTTTCGCGATATCGCGATATTTAATATATATATATATGTATAAGAACAGAGATTTTGAGGTCATTTGACATTTTGGGAACGGCTTTGTTGGACTCATTACTACAGATTCTCAACAAAAACGGGATCTAAGATTACCTTGCCGCAAGACAGTTCAGCTACAGGGTGCTTGGTCGAGGCAGCGACGATCCCAATATCAACTTGGAGAGCATTCGCGGCTTCTCCAACTTGGACGCAAGGACTGGGACCATAGGCTGTGGAATCTGCCAAACGAAAGTCTGATTGGAACCGTTGAGCGTTGAAATCAAGAAACCTGTAGCTCTATACTTGACAATAAGTTTGAATATCCCCTCGTTTTATCCAATATTAATATATGTTTTTTGTTCAGGCAATCGGACATGAGAATTGATTCATCATTTTTATGCGTCCAACTGTCCTGTCTTTGGGTTACGTTGGTATGTATACATATTTCCAAGTCATCAAATTTTGAAGAGTGTATTGTCGTTTTTCAGGTTTGGGAAAACCATGTTCGTATTCCTTGTATATTCTATTGTATTCTGATGGTTTTCCAGCAAGGGATGAGATACTTCCTGACACTTTCAAATGCAGCACAATCAAGCGAAATTCTCGGACATTCATTTTCTTCACGGAACTGTCGCCACCACTAGCACAACCACCACGATCACATCACAACCACCACTATCACCCACCACTGTCACCACCACTATCACAACCACCACAACTGACGCAAGCTTCATTTTCACATGTTCCACTTTCAGTTTTCGAGGGATGTCTCGCACGAAAGCTTCGTTTTCACATCTTCCACTTTCAGTTCCAACAACTCATTCAGGAAACATCTGAGCCCTGCCATGTCTTGCACTTGCTTGCTGCTCATCTTGGACGAGCAACGTTCGCCAAGAAAAACAGTTTCCATGGGCCAGCGTCTGGCCGATAGGGATTATGTGATTTTCGGGTTGTCGGTTCATTGTCGTTCGGGGTATCGTTTTGGACACCTGGCTGGATCAAAAAAAACTGCAAAACAATGATTCTGGCAAACCCTTCTTCTGAAATTTCTTAATGCGGTGTGAACAAAGCTTGAGGCTGCCACGGAAACCGAAAAGCACAGACTCCAAAAGGAATAGAGGAAAGAGCGGAATCTAGAGCACCCACACTTTTCCTGCTGCAAGGCAAGACCTTGTTCTTTCCTTTCTCCAGCATGGCGCTTTGTCACTACTCAGAGCTGAGGCAAAAGACTATTATGTGGCCGCACAGTACTTTAAATTTACTCAGCATGCAGCGCAAACAGCAGCATAAACAGACCATCACCACACAGCAATGCACATCACCAGGTACCACCTGTTCAAAACAGGATTTGGCCGTTTGCCTATCTCTCGAACAGATGGTGAAAGCTGCTACTGCCATTGAATGCCTACATAAAGGCATCGAATAACCTGCACCGCAAGACAAAGGATGATTGATGACCAAGATCAAACATAAGCAAATGTTATCGCTTTTTGAAGAGTGTATTATCGTTGTCCATGCCCCAGCTCAATTTCCAAAAAATAGAGATGCCTCCATTTACATCCATTTACGGTAAATTTTGGCTAATATCAATCCGGGTGAATGATGACCTCCCAAAGAAGTCCCTCGAAGAAGGGGAAATCGTGGGAAATCATTCCAAAAAGGTGAGTGGCCAGGAGCATCCTCCAGCGGCCCGGCCGTGAGGGCCGTGAGGGCCTTGAGGGCCGTGATGGCCGGGCACCACCAAGTGCGGCAGGCGTGTTGACGTGGCAAGCACTGGGTGGAGTTACATGAATTGGGTTTCAGAACATGTGTTGAAAATTGTTAAAATTTGATGACTAAACACTCAGAGATAGCCTGAGGTTTGCATGTTCTGGTATGATTTTACTGAAGCCGCCAGCATTTATATAATGACATTTGACAAAAGAATAGACACGCGCAAAGCTCCAAACCTTCCTTCAAACAAACCCAATGAAGACCATGTTCCTCAATGAAGCTTGGTTTGGCAAGTTAGTAGCTTTTTCTTGGTGTATTATCTAAGTTTGGCCATGGGCTGGATTAAGGTAAGACCTACAGGAAGCCATGGATGGAGAGACTTTACCGGCCGAACCATGCTGGGCCTCACAACGTACACCATAAATGATGGTAAATAGGGGGAAATCATGAACACATGTTTCAGTTTTGTGATACAAAATAGCCTTCCCCTTGGTTTGCGTTTCATGACTTCAAAAATCATCCAAATTTCCGCCCTCCATTGATATGTTTTTCGTTCTCAGATTCCAACTATTAGCATTTTCGGCTCAGCGCTCAATTGGGCCATGGGGGTCTTCGATTGCCCCGTGACGCTAGAGTGCAAACATGTCGCAGCCGAATGGCTGCGTTCTACGGACCCCTTGATCCAGGATTTTGGTGCGAGGCTTGCCACGTCCGAGTGTTTTAGAACTGTTTGGCAGTTGCCTAGGAACGTCCAAATGGAAAAATATGCAGGATATGTTCTAGATGATAATGTATACATTATGTATATGTATATACGCATGTACAATCATGTACATACATACATATATATATATATTTACTTATTTATTTATTTGCATATATATATGTAAATATATATAAATATATTTATATATATATGTACATATGTATATATATATATATATGTATATATATGTATATATATATATGTATATATATATATGTATATATATATTTATGTATATACATGTATATACATGTATATACATGTACATACATACATCCATCCATACATACATAAGTACATACATAAGTACATACATACATACATACATATATATATATACATATTTATATATATATATGGATATATATATATACATAAACATATATATATATATAATATTGTGCCGTTCAATGCAGTCGACGTTAGGTCTTTCTGGTCTTCGGGTGCACTCCCTGGTTCAACCACAGATCTGTGGGCCTTAATTATTTGGAAAACTCAGCAGGAAGCCCCAGGAAATGATCTATGGGAACTTGGGGGCCTTCAGAGTCCCACAGGTTGATGTATGTTCTGCGCTCAAAAGAGATCGATCTGAGCGAAAGACGTTCCAATGCTCCCCCGAGTAGCCTTCTGCCGGCGCCTTGGTTTCGAATGTGAAGAGGGTCGATTTGGGAATCACTTCGTCGAAGCACAGAGCTGACATGCCATGGCTACTGAGTACCCCAGCGATTGCTGGTTCATACCTCCAATATACATCCATATATCCATGGAAAGGATGATTCAATCCTAGTTTGCGCCCGAGTTTTTGAGGTGTCTAGTCAGTCCATGATTTTGTTGGTTTACTGGTTCAGTATCCCCGAATGTAATAATGTCAGATCAACAAGCCTGTTTGATTGATTATTGGGTTCCCTCATAATATGCTCCAAAGTGAACCTCTGCCGAATTAAAAGGCCTACAGCGTGGTGCCCTCGTTATTTTTGTTGCTTTAGACACCCCACTAACCAGTTGTTTTTTTCAAAAAATATCTATGTATATATATATATATTTATTGATTTTTGATTTATTTATTTTAAATTATATATTAGATATTAGATTATATATATATATATATATTATAATAAATGTATTATGTATATATATATACATTATTACATTTATTATTACATATATATATATTAAAAATATACCTATATTATATATATATATATATTTACATTATCATATATATATATACATTATTGTGTATATATGTTTTTACATATATATATATATATATATTATTACATACATATACATATACATAGAGAGTGGTACGCCACCAGGTCCCAAAAATACGTGGTTTTAATCGTTTTTTTTGACTATTTTTTGTTTTTTCACTTTTGATCATATATGAAAGATCAAAGTTCTTGGGAGATGCACTGTTTTTGGCTTGTTAATCCTTAGCTCTATTCTTGGTTGCTTGCCCTTTGTAGCTCTATTGTTTTTGAATAAGTGATCTTAGTGCATGAATGGCAAAGTTCTTTGCCCAACAACATCTTGAAACATAGAGATTCATTGTGTCAGTTGGTACTTCATGTATATATTAATGTATAGGCACTACCTAGGTATACAGCTATTGCAAAGACAATATATATATATACATATACATAGCACTTTGTATTTGCATTGGTGGTTTTTGATATTGGGTTGCCAGGTCGCCTTTTGGTTGACATCATAGTTCCAGTGGAACTCTTTTAGTCAATGAAAGTGCAAATTCCAATCTACTCTCCCTCCTCAATTAGTTGCATTTTTTGGCATACTTGATGGTAACTTGCTGCATCAATGCACAAGCAAGGCAGCCATTCTATAGATACAGTTGTTTGGTAAGGTTGCTGAAGTGTTTCCTTTACTTGGTCTTGTGCCCTTCTGGTTACCATGATGAACTTATACTGACATAGTTCAAGTTTTGCCCACAGCCATGAATACATGTATGGTAATAAAATGCCTGCCACTATATTTGCAGTGACACAGCAAAATACCATGGAATATGCGGGTAAAAACGCCTTTTCTGAAGCAAGGGGGAAATGGAAGTGCCCCTGGAATTTGCCAACTCTTGTGATCAATCGATATTTTAAGCAAAGATCTTTTCCTGCATTGAAACCTGGAAGAATACCATTGCATATGCAGGAAAAATGTAGAAAACTTGTGTCTTTAAGGGTATAGGTGACTTATATGCCACCCATTCCATAACTTTATGTACTATATAAGAAAAATGTATATATAAAATATTTGCATTCTAAGTGCAAATGCAGCTTGGATGTGTTGACACAGCAAATGGCTATGGTATCTGCAAAAAAAATTGCCTTTATCACAAAATACCCTCTAGAAATCAGTGTATGTTCGAAGCTGCCATTTCTACTGTATATATACTGATACTGCGCACTTGTGACAATGCGCTTGCATACTGGTTGAAACCATTCACCCACTAAAGCACAAACAATCCCTGAAACTTTTAATACAGTTTATAGATAAAAGAATTAAGAGCAAGAGTGAGTAGTGGTCAAAAGGGTTGAGAAGGGACCCCTTTCCATATGAATGCATTCTGGGAGCTGCTACTTCCTAGTCCAATGTGTTGTGTCATAGCTGTTTTCTGTCAAGTTTTAAAAACAGTCTTACCTCTTTTTGGGTGGTACTCATCCTGTCACAAAAGATTACAAAAGCACAGCCAAACAATTATGGTAACAGGGTACTTGGATTAGATATGCAGTGGCATAGCAAATTACTATGAAATATGCAGGAAAAACATATTTTTGGAGAGAGGGTAAGTTGGAGCTGCCCTTACCTTGTGCCAACTCTTACGAGCAAAGTCAGTTGCAACCAAAGAGTCTTTATTGCTGTCAATCCTAGAAGAATTCCTTTACATATGCAAAGTACATGTTGAAAATGTGTGTACGTATTGCTATGCGCTACTTATGTAGCATCCATATCATAGATGCATACAGTAGTACTACTACAAGGAACATGCAAGTCCATCAATGTATAGGAGGGCTATATATAGAAGGGCTAGGAGGGGGGGGGAAGCTCATAAAAAAAAAAAAAAACTTCCTTGGCCACCTCTCCCCTACGGTATGCACACACTATGTTTGTTTTCCCTCCTTCCTTTTCCCAGGGGATCTTCATGACTCTCTGGACATTCTTTTGGCAACCTTTGGCAACCTGCCATCAGGGAGAGGCTATGTACATAAGAGGGCTATGAGGG
>CAMXCT020002944.1:0-81248 GCA_947184155.2 Cladocopium goreaui
GCCATGTCTAGAAATTATACAACACGGGACCATGCAGGACCTCAGTTCTGCCAAGCATCGGTGGGCTCATCGGGACTTCCGCGGACCACCCATGGCCTCAGGGGAATTTACACATTGCTATCCTGCTGTCCATTGCTTGGAGCTTCCTGTTGCTTGTGCCAAAGATATACACAATAATTAATAGAATATAGTTGAATATAGTATAACTTATAACTTATAACTGTTTATAACATTATAGTAAATCATAGTACAATTAGCGGCATAATGTAATTATGCAATTATAGTCATCGTGTTTTGACACCTACTTCACATGTCCTTGCTGTGTATCCACAAATTCTGCAGGCGACATCGGCAAATCACTCATCCTGCAGCTCAGCCATGTCTCAGCGCTCCACGTCAAGTCCAGGGCAAAGGAAAAAGCGACTGCATAGAGGCCATCTGCAACGCAGCTTGGCAAATGGCATGCAGATGGAATGCAGAAAAACATGTGGACCTCCGAACTCTTCCCTTCACAGGCTTGATTGGTTTGTAGCTGTGTGGCTTCAGTGAAAATCTTGACAAGTTGTGCCTGAATCCTACTTGCCCCTAGAGCGGCAGTTTGCAAAGAGTTTGTTTTTTTCCCTTGAGGCCCTTGAGGCCTTTGACCTTGGAGCATCCAGCCTCTCCAGAAGAAGGAGCCAGGAAAATTGTTCGCGACTGGCAGATAACCAGTCACCTTGCACCCGATGGGCGGCCATGGCAGCCATGGAACTTTGGATCAATCTGTTTCCTCGTTTCAGAAGCCCCCATAAGAGGATCTGCACATGTGGCAACGGCCAGAAGTCGCTAAGGCAAAGGCTCTCAATTGAACCTGCTTTGGCTGTTGGTTAAACGCCTTGCAATTGCCAGTGAACTTTGACATCGTTTCAGGCCACTGAATGGTTGAGGGTCCAGATCATTTTCAGGAAGAAACGAATGTTCCCAGCCACTACCGACCAAGGGCTAGCAAGTGAAATGAATCATAACAAATCCCTGTCCAAAGTGGCTATAAGATGCTATAAGTCCCTATGAGTCCCGCCAGTACCTGAGGCAGTGGCCTCAAGGAAAGCTTCCTCTCCGCCTTGATCAGCCTTATCTCCAGATCAGAAACTGATCAAATGGAATGTGGACATATCCAAATCATTCCAAATCCATGTGCGAACAGATCTAGATGATGAATCATAGTGACAAAATGTGACACAGCAACATTCATGTAAATATATCATATATCATATGCGTTGTATAGTATATATGATGTATGATGATGTATATGTTTGTAATTATATTAGTTAGAGATAGTTAGAATATGCTATCAATATGCTATCATATTGTGTCATTCGTGCGCTACTAATTAACAGTGAACCCATTGTTGCTGTAGAAGCTGTGCTGCCAGGCTGTGTTGATGTACATCCTCGGATCGGCATAGAATTTCACGCGCGAGCGATTGGCGGCCTGGTTTCTGGAGCGGAGCTGATCCGCGACTTGCGAAGGTGAGTGAAATGGGTGTTTGGTTGGTCGAGATTACTGATCTTTCATGAACATCTAAAGTTGAGCACAAGAACAGTGTTTCCAAGCCTGTCTGTGGGCAAGACACGCACTGAAGGATAGAGTGGCAAAGTAAACAAACCTTGGCCCAAAAAAAATGCGAGCGCAGGATGGACGCTTTCGCTGTGGCAAGGTGTAAACTGACGTGCAAATGATCAGCAATGATTTACCTGCAGAGAAATCAACTAAAGTGAAACTAGTCAATGAATTCCTGCTGATAATCCGCTCAACAATCAAGGGGAACTGCATAATTACATCCAGTTTAGATTTTCTCTTGTTCTGGATGCAAACAGTATACTACGTAATTTAATAGAGTGTCCCTACAGTAGCCCGAATTAGCTCCGTCAAATCCAGAAAAAAACGTCAGGAAGTGTTCATTTTTTGGAGCTCTCTTTAGAGAAACTACCCCTGGAATTCCATGGATGTTTTTTGGGGCCGCAAAAAGACAAAGTTCGCTGATGTTTTTTGGTGGCCAAGTGACATAAGCAAACACATCACCACCAAGTCCTGCATCTTCATTCGATGAATCAGGTCCTCAAGGCCAGTATCATGGTGGAATCATGGTGAAATAATGTGAAATATGTACTGTAGATTATATAGATGTGTTTGTGATTGTTTATGATAGCTCTGATTTTACTCGATTTTACTCTATGCATCTCTGTATCACTATGTGGTGACATGTGATTACATAATTATAGTTACTGCACTCTATGTCTTCGATTCCATTTTCGCTGAATTGTTTGATGATGTTTGCTTCAATGATTTCTGTCACCCATCTTCAGCTTTCCAGCACTGAAGTCTGAGCTGTCAACCCGGTCAAAGTTGATGCTGCCCGTGTTTCCCACTGAAGCACCAATCCCACCAGCCATCGCCATCAGCATCCTGAAGTCTTGGGATCTCATGTACTGACCGGTTACTAACCCACTTGAAACACTTGAAGACCTGCTCCAATGAAAGCCAAAGCTCGGCTGCTCTGCCAAAGGGGCTAGTAGGCCGGTGTCATTTGGATGCTGCTCGTTATCAAGCTCCTGTAGTCGCATTTCTGGGCGATTGACAATCAACTTTCAAATTTCAAGTAATTTTTGCACCACTCCAGATTCACATTCTATTGCTGCAGTCTGAATGTGTTTCGACTATATATAATCAGTGTGGGATCTTAGCATAGCATCAACATGGGCACCAAAAGACCATGCTGGCCATGATGGCCATGGCATGTTGCAACATGCTGCTCCTGCTCTAAGAGTTTGATCTGATTTCGCTGATCCTCTGTCAGCTTCACATACCTATCACGGCCACAACCAGGGTCAATTGAGATCTCCAGGCGCGTCAAGCAAGGCTAACAAACAGGGTCAGGACACATGCAAGCATTCTAGAACTCATCGATAATACATATGTTGCACCTGTAGTCTCGCACCTGTAGCATGTCACTATAAACAGACATGTTCATCCTGTAGCATGCCTAGGCCCGACGTTCTTCTCCGCAGGCGTCAAGTCAGCTTCGACCTGACCACCCATCGAATTGGATGTCTGGGTCAAACATTGGGTCAGCATCATCCATCAACATTGATCAGCATCATGAACTATTTAATCAATATTTATCTATGAAATGGTGAAATATGTATCATCAATTGGCTCATCATCAAACATGGTGAAATATTTATGGAATCTTTAAAACATGCCAATCTCATCAATGTTCCATCTGATCCCCCGGATTCAGCTCGAGGAAGGTACACCATCTGCGGGAGTGACCAAATCCCATCCATGACTACCTCAGTGTGGCGTCGCTGCGGCAGAGGAAAAAAACCAGAGGTACCAGTAGCACCAGATGCCCACTGAGCCTCTGCTAATTAAACATGACAATACAAAAAAAAAAAACAAATGATATATTTATATAATATTTATATAATATCTATTATATTTATATTATAGGTACTGTACTTGATTTTCCCACAGTAAGGGATTTCCTATTGCCATGTTTTTTTTCCCCAGGGTACATCTCCCAAGCTGCCGGCCGTTAGACTTTGCAATTGCTCTGACATGGCTAATGTGCTCAACCTGGCAGCATCTGTGTGTCCAAAAAACTGTTGAACTGCTGCTTTCCACACCAAACATCACCAAACATCACCAAACTATACGATACCTATATATATATAAATATATATTAGAATAGATACTATATAATTATTTATAATTCTACAATAATTATACATAAATCATAAATTCTGGAATGATAGACCTGAACTTGGAGGAAGCCCACCTCTGAGAGGTGTCGCCCAAAGAGCCGCTGCATGGTGGCCTTTTGAGTGGCCTGCGAAGTGAGATCCAAGACACTGAAGCGCCTCAGTGAAGACGTGGCCGTGGAGGCGGGAATTTCATGGAATTTCTGTGGAGGGTCTGTCAAGTTGCCCAAATCAAGTTGCGAACCAGGAAATCAATGGAAATCGCCATTGAAGTCAGAATTATCTGAGTTGTTCAAGACACCAAGACGCAGAGGTTCGTGATGATTACTCTTGGCTTTTAGCTGACATAGTATGACATATAAGTTGTTCATGTTTTATTTCCTGGGAAAAATTACCAGCTTATACCCACATACAACTGTTCTTGCGAATGATTCCATTCAGTGTCCTTCCTGTCAGAGTCATATGCAGCCTACGGGAGTTCTTGTCATATGCACTTTGAGTTGCCTCTGGCAATTGCATCCGCATGTTGTCTTTAAAACTTCACGAAAGTACATCAAGGAAGATTGCTGGTGCTTGAAGGGTTGACAAAATGCCAAGATCTTTCCTATCCCTGCAGCCATGTTGCTCTGCAACCGAATGTTGAGAAGCTAATATCTGAGAACTCGCTAGATCGGCGGCCTGTCAGAATGCAGCAGGCTCTCTAAACATCTGATCCAGTCTGGGACCTAACATTACAGTCCTATTTTGTGATTCTGCATGCCATTCCAACGATTTCCAACGTGCCAATCATATGTTCACCAATGATCAGATCATCCATAGGCATTACGTGAAAATTTCAAGAGTCTGAGTTCATACTCCTGTGTTCTGCCCTTCCGTGGCAGAATCAACCAGAACTAATTATAATATACTATGGCCATAGCACGCACTACAACTACCCAGCAACAAGCTTGCTCTCAACAAAATCAAGCATACATGTTCAAGGAAAGCCGTTGGAAACGCGAAATCAAGGGAAATAGTTGGTGAAAATTGTTTGTTCCATCCCCACCCGAATCCACCCTTTTCCCAAAACTCGAAGTCCAAGGGTCGCTGGACTTGTTCGATGACTGCTGGTGAAAGCTGCGTTTGGAGCGATGTCGGCGCGTGCGCACAGACTTCAAGTGTTGGTCCAAGCGCCTGTCTGAGAAAAGGTGGTGCAAGCAGTCCGTCCCTTCGAAGTGTAATAATGTACAGTTAATTACTGGGTTCAGTCATAACACGGCGCGTAAGCCACTGCTATATGCACAGGACAAAATAGGATTTTTCTGTGCCCTCACTCACTGCCGAAAGAATGCATATATACACATATATATATACACACTGAATATTGATATGAATATCACTTGAATATCAATATTACATAGTCATGTGATGTCTTGTGCTGACGGTGGAATCAAACAACAAGGCAGTCAGTGGAAAAGAAAAAAAACAGCGCCTAGTTGATCGACGATGCCTCCGAATGGCGGTGCCGGAGACATATAATTCCAGAATCTTTAAACAGCAGTAAACGCCACCTGGCTATATCACACTTTTGACTCTACATCCTGCAAATCGTTCGCATATTGTGGCATCGCGATTCCTAGTGTACACCTTTAAAGGCCAACTACTACTTGCTTGAAAGTTAAGTACTTACAAGTGGGATCAGAAGTCATAAGTATCAAAACCCAAACTATAAGGTTTTAACTTGATTCGGCCGGGGCATTTCAAGGTCCTGGACCACTTTTGTTAGATCTCATCATGTCTCATCTTAGATAATCTATTCAGCTGAAACACAATTTATTTGAAACGATTATATAGATATGATTCAACTATAATTATGGGTGTGTCTGAAACTAGAACATTTAGCCTCGCAAATGGCCATGTTCATAGCAAACATACTGATAAAACACATTGTTTTTGGGGTACCGAAGCCTGGAGGTCTGGCGCGCTTCACCAGCTCCAGTCTGAAGCAGGCCCTGTCCAATGGTTTTCTCCAACTGAAACGAATGGTACCATATGGATCCATATGATCCCATGAAATCATTTCAGGAACAGTCAAAAACGGTGCTATGTTCGGCAGCAATCTATGACTATCCATGAATGATTATCCATGAATGTTATCCGGATGTTCATTCATATTCGGGATAACCCGAAACCCACATGCTCTCGGGCTGCCAAGAAGAAACTCGGGGCTTGGATTCCTTCAAAATACCGTTGTGAAATACTGACATTTTGATACGTTTTGTCCCCCCTTGAAAAGAAGAACAGGTTTTGTGGGTTAGGACATGAGTTCAAATTCTTGCGCAATCCGTATATTTGCATCGTCTTAGCGGAAACATGCGGAAACTATGTACTCAGCAAGCAGCAGGGCTCCAACCAAGAATCACGGATGGCAAGATGTCACATCATGTCACATCATGTCACATCATGTCACATCATGTCACATCATGTCACATCATGTCACATCATGTCACATCATGTCACATCATGTCACATCATGTCACATCATGTCACATCATGTCACATCCAACACCAGAATCGCTGCTTATCCTACGCTAGGCCCCTCGGCTAGGTGACTGACTTCCTCTCTCTCCTGTGCCTGTGGAGTGCGCTTCAGATCTGGAGCCTGCGCTGATGGCCAGAGACCGAACTTATCGGGCCAGTTGTGATACGGAAACAGGCTCTGGTGCACATGTAAACTTAAAGATACTTAAAGAGTCTTAAAGTCAAAGGTTTCAAAGGGTCAGAGACTTCACAATTTTCATCAATGTGGCAGCGCCTCAAATGCAGTTTTGGTTCGCTTTAATAATTTAATACATGTTTCTAAATGATCGGGCACAGCCCCAGTTGGTTCTTCCACAGATTTTCCGCAGGTCATGGCAGGTCTATCCGAAGGGTCCTCCTCCAACTCAACCTCGTCAACAGGCAAACGTTCTCCATGGATAGTATGTACACCTTGGCAGATTTCAGCTTCCCGAAAAGCGTTCAAGAGCTGACCTGCAACTGCTGCTTAGCACATAGGCATACATTGGCCATGTACATACCTTGCACACTTTTCACAAGATTTTGAAAGCTCCAGATAAAGATATGCCATGATAATCCATGAAATATCCATGATATTAGCGATTCCCACACCACCAATCGGACCAATCGGACCATTCGGAAGCGGGAAGCCCAGATGCTGAGAGACCGACAGAGACAGAATAGAACTGGTCGAATCATGGGACTGTTGCAAAACCTGGAACCCAAATGGAAACATCGATGGGTTACCTATCCTACCTCGAAATACGCTGGTGAATACGCTGGTGAATCACCATTGTCCCCATATTGTCCCCATTAAAGTGGCCAGGTTATGCCATTTTCATCCTCAGTGCTATGAAAAGTGGTCGTATGTGGCCCGTATGTGGTCGTCCTGCACAGCTGAAGCATGGACATCCTAAGGTCATGGCCGATAACAACAGGAGAGGCCTGAGAATACCGAGGGGCCTGAAGGCAACGGTGCTGTTGGTGATGGGCCAAGGTATCGAAACATCAACCAACGCTGCTACTGATTTCATGCACTCACTCCCAGACAGTCTGCATCCTTTCAAGATCATGTCGAGACATGTTGAGTCAAATCACACAAGCACCGCCTGTCAGAGAGCAAGAAGCCCCCGACGCCCCTCACATCTAAAGAGCCATCCATGGCAGCAGAAATGTGTGAATCATCAGAATCAACATGTCAGGGCACAGGTCGGGCATTGAACTTAGAGAACAAAACATAGCAAAACACATGCAGTATATGAAAGTTGTAGCATGCCGTGCATACGTTGCAAACATTTTGCAATAACACAAGGTGTGCCGACAGTGGTAACCACGCTAAAGACACACGACGCCTCAACTGGAGTTCTATGGCCAAAGGAGTGGACATAGCCTGAACCAAAATATACACAGGCCATTCACCTATGTTGATCCATTTTGATTCATCAGGGGACCAATTTGAGGCCACAGATTCACCATATATCACCATATCATATCATTATTATGTCAGAATCAAATTGTACCCTAGAACCCAAACCCGCAAAAAACGTAGGGTCAGTGGAAAAACCCAAGGTTTCGGGCAGAAACCCGAGGTTTTCCAAACCAGTACTAAAATACGGGGGTTAGTACGCGTAAAATACAGGTTAACAGTTAATACGGGTTAAATACGGGTGTACGGGTTTGAAAAAGAAAAACCGAGGTTTGCGTAAGAAACCCGAGGTATTTTAATTTCGTCAAACATACCCGAGGTTCCGAGTCAGACCCTACAATTTTCCAGGGTTTGGGTTCACAGGGTATAAATATTTATATACATGTCTACATCTATTGTATCATTATATACAATTCTATCTGTATGTAGGGAACGGAGCACTGGTGGGTCAACCATCAAGGGTTACTTTTGATGTCACACTCAGTCCTGCATAAGCAGTGAGACTCAGAGGTGGCGCAAACGCGCCGGTAAGGAAAACCGAAGGGGCTTCAAATGGCCCATATGTGCGATAGATTGCCAGAGTCAAAACACTGTTTATGGAGCGTGGTCTCATCCCATCATCATTATGAATTCCTGGGTCCCTGGGTACATTTAAAATCATTTAAAACTTTATTGATGCGGAGAGGGCAAATAACCCATGTTTAGACCATGGCAATAAGTAACAGATTCATCGGCGTCTCGGACATGGTTGGGATAGGGGATCTCAGCGATGGCTCCAGCATTGAGAGTGGCTCCAAGTCAATGCTGATGAAAATGGTATCCTGCCATCAGAAGAATCATGGCATGCTGACAGAGTTGGACCAGCTATTTTTGGACCAACTCTTTTTGCAGGGCATTTGTGTTTTGCATGTCATCCGATAGCGATTCGAATGTTCTCATTCAGCTTGACCTGCAACATAGGAGCACAAGCCTTCTTCTAGAAAATTTGCTTGTGCGAAGTCAAAGTCACCATTGCAATCGAACCTGCAAAAAACACCAAGATCTCACCACCGACTCCAAGTAAAGATGTGAAAAGGGTGCCAAGGATTGTTGTGCAATGTTGTGCATTTACTCTCTTGAAGACCTGGTGAAAATGGTGGTCCAGATTTGGTCAACATTCATGCAGCAGTAAAACCACCCATTCTGGGGGTAGTATCCAATGTTGACCCACCGTCTAATATCTCTACAACCAGGAGCATCAAAGCAGGGCCTGTTCACTCTGAGGTGAATGATGCGTCCAAACCTGCAACGATATGCAAAGAACATTGGCAAACAGAACTGACTAAACTCTAACCCATAGGATCCATGTCTGGTATATATGCTAACATAAAGGGGGTATATTAATGGTAAATGTTACCATATATGGCAGCACCATGGATCCTATATATGGGTAAGTCAGTGTCACCTTCACGAGAAGACACATGTGGCAGAACATCGATCCAGCACCACCCAGAATGATGATGCTTTTTTTTCTGAGCTGCTGCCTATCGATTCCATGTTGCTCCATAGAACAGGAATCCTCGTCCAAATCAACGATGTAGCTTTCTCCTGTACAGAGATCCGCACAGAGATCAGTACAGTATCAAAACATTTATCAAAACTTGATTTGTTGGCTCATGCATGAGCGGACAGGAGCGATAGCCCGAACGCTGTTGCTGGTGTCTCAACCACAAGTGGTACCAGTGGCTATGAAACTTTGACTCGAAATAACAAAAAATCATTTAAAAATCCAAGCAAAGAGATTGCAAAAACACAAAACGTAACAACCTTGATCCACAATTCTCTCCTGAGGAAATCAAATCTGCTTGATCAACAGGAAGCAACAGTAACATTGCCAGTTCCGTGCCTTCAGCGCTTCCGAAGAAGGTTCCATCCACTTCCGCTGAAAGGATCTGCCTACCCTTGGTGATTTGCAAACACAATTCAACTGGAAACTGACAGAAAAAAGTCAACCAAGTCCAATCTAGAAGCCTTTTACTTGAACTTGGCATTCGGTGGAATTGCAGACGCTTGCTGACAAAGCACCAACTACCCCAGAGTATTTCGGACTTTTGCCGAGATACAAATGGAATGCCAACATATTGCCTCAGGGGGTGCCACTGGTCATGCTTGGCCTACCAAGCAGCACAATATCAGGGTACGGGGCCTTCAGACTTGGGAAATTCTAGCCCTGCACTTAGTTATATATATATATCTATATATATAAGTCAATGATTGGCTTGAGAGAGAGGGTCATGTTCCAGGCAACACGACTGGTCATGCTGCGAAATTTTGTCCAATTTGACTCAAGGAATTCAGCAGGACAAAGCCTGCCTGGAGGTGCAGCGACCACAATTGATACTGAATGCAATGACTCGAACCACCAAACACTTCTAAATACTTGGTGGCTCATCCCACTTAGTAAGTGGGTTATAACCCCAGTCATAAGTGGATTAACCTTACTTATCCCATTTATAACTGGGGTTATAACCCACTTACTAAGTGGGATGAGCCACCAAGTACTAATATGCTTTACATGTTGACCCTGTTTTCTTCTCAGTGAAAAGCTGAGGCAAAATATATGGCAAAATCAAGCAATAACACTAACTTACACTAAGTTGATCTAACTTGTATCTTGCCACTTTCTGAGACTCGGACTCGATGAGAGCTTTCAGCTCTCCCACCGTGGTGTTTTCGTTCAAGTCCAAGACCAACCGCCTGCTGCGGGAGCCACAGGAAACTACTCCCCATGCAAATCCCTAGGACTTCCAACAGAATCACAGAAATTCTGTCCGTTAGTGCAGAGCAAACCAGGTTCTGCATGAGCATACAGCAAAATATAATTTAATATATTTAATATAAATTAATATACACAGGCAAATTCACACAACTGATGGACAATAAGTAGTGGGGATCAAATACAGAGTGAAAGCACTCTAAAGCACCACAAGACCGTAGGCTTCCATTCCGAGAGAAAAAGGCAAAGGCTGGACGATTTTTTCTCGGCCGGAGATTCTCCTGCCTTGCACAGAACTTCTTGAGTTTTCTCTTGCCCTTCACAATCTCCCAGACTGCGTTATCCATCGCGGTTCTGGGCGCAGAATTGATCCACTTCCACGGGTCTGGAATGAATGCCACATGGAAAGGACTGAGACTGAAAGACACCCTGACCTGCAACTTCGGCTTGAGAGCATGTCTGCTGAAGGTTTGGTGGAACATGTGGAGGAGAATCCCAGTCATTTCAGGCCGAGGCATGTTCACTATCATCTCGAAGCCCTGCCAAAGGGGGTCAAAAAAAGGTCGAAGATCTGTACTCTGTTGATGATAAAACTGCATGTCGCAAGGGATTCAAGCAGGCCCAGAAATTACTTTACTTCGTGTGATCCCCACCATGACATTTATACATGTTCTTACTGGCACATCTTCTGGCATTCTATCTGACATATCTTCTGACATTCTATTTGGCATTCTATCTGGCATATCTTCTGGCATTCTATCTGGCAAATCTATCTGGCATTCTATCTGGCATATCTTCTGGCATTCTATCTATCTGATCTTCTGGCATATATTCTGGCATATCTCTCATGGCATTCTATCTGGATATCTTTCTGGCATATCTCTGGCATATCTTCTCTGGCATATATTTTCTGGCATTCTACCTGGCAAATCTTCTGGCACTCTATCTGACATTTTATCTTCCTACATGAGGTCCGGCAGGGAACACTTGGCGTGGATACTCGCGGTTGAGGTCCGGCAGGGAACACTGCGGCGTGGATGGTCGTGGTTGAGGTCCGGCAGGGAACACTGGGCGTGGAGGTGGTGGGCGTGGAGGTCCGGCAGGGAACACTGGGCGTGGATGGTCGAGGTCCGGCAGAGAACACTGTGGATCGCGAGTCGCAGTTGAGCAGGAGGACGAGGAGGACAACGAGAGGAGGAGGAGGAGAAGGAGGAGGACGAGGAGGACGAGGAGGACCAGGCAACTGACATAAAATCTAACAACCCTCACCTGGCAGGTGGGGAATTATAAGAAATTGACCATAATATCGATTTCCGTCAAAACCACTATCAATCGTATTGCCCCAACACAAAAAACATGCGAGTCAGGCCTTTAGCTTCTGCTTGGCCACAAACTTTGGTGGCCAACTGTCCTATGACATTCAAGGACTGCCAATGCAATCTCATGCCCTGCACTGTGCGTTTGCACAATGATTGTGCAATCCGAATCTGAAGCGCCCATGAGAACTGACAACTAAGGATTTCACCAGGCCGAAGCCCGGCCACTGCACATAGCACTCACCCAATCGTGTCTCATCCTCAGCGAAGCCGTCCCCATGTCATGCTTGTGCTCTGTCCATCTCTGATTCCCCCCGGGCCTTGTAGTGCACAATGTGCACAATATATTATACAATAATATGCACAATTAATTACGATGACAAGGCCTTCTCATACCCTATCCGCAATGGATCGAAACGCTAGCAAGACATGGCAAAACGACCGCCTGCGAGCATTACTCGTATGAATTGGAAACGGGATCGTCAAATGCCCAACTTTTACCACGACAGCGCGGTATGACTCAAGGGCCCTAAAGCCAAATGTCAACGGGGGCATGTGATCACTTGGCTATACAAAATATACATTAGACAGGTCAAACTCACACTCAACCTGTTCTTCAAGGATCACATGATGCTAGTGAAAAAGTTGGCTCTAAGGCTTCTTCTGTACACGGTAAATGCACTCCTTCAAGACGCGGATAATGAGGTCCGGGCGCATGCTCTTGGTCAGAGCATCCGAGACCATAGTTCCTGTAGCAATCCAGGTAACAATGTCTCCTCCGCCATGATGCATATCCCAGGTCCTCCGGCCGTCTTGCCAAAGTGACTCATGAATCGACTGCAACTCAATGCCGAGTCGTTTGTCTGCGACCCTGCCAAGTACCTCATTCGCAAGATGGTCTGTTAAAGACCTGCAGTCTGAAAGCATTAGTTGTGGAATACAGCTGCGGCTGTCATCCAACCATGTTTTCATCGAGTCAAGTTGGCCCATCAGTTCGGCCAATGCTCCACGTAGCTTGTCACCGCTCTCTTGTCCAGCTTGCAGTGAATAAGCCTCGCATTGAAGAGTGCTGCGGCATACTCGCCGAATTGTATTTGATGCAAATCCCAATGGCATCACCCTGTAGGATGTAGTCTTGGGGTCTTTGATCTCATTGATGTCTCCAAGAAAATGGAAACGTCCTTGTTGTGATTTGTAGTTCTTCTCGTTTGAAAATGAAGCATCTGTCACTGTAATGATACCAACCTCTCCCCAGGTTAGATGTCCACCTGGAAAAATGAGCTTGTTCTCAATGCCTTGTTGTGCCAGCTGTACTACGGCATTTGCGTCGTGCAAAATAGCAACTGTCGCTCCAGAAATACTGGACTGTAGGCGGCTCACACGATAACCCAAATCGGGTCTAGTCTGCCTTGCCACCCATGCCAATGATCCCGTTACAGATCGTAATCGGGTCACATCATCCTTACCCAACGGCTCGGACGCTGATCTTCCTGGCGCGATCTTGATCGGCTTGATGCGACGGGTGTTGTCACAAGTGTCTTGTGTGATTGTTCCATCTGCAGTACGCTCAAATTGCTTGCCACAATAGCGAAACGAATTTGATTCACTTGATCCCAAGTTGAACTTCTCCAAGAAGCTGTCGATCACTGACTTTCCCTCAGGAATGTATGCGTACAAGATGTCATCCACATGTGTCGCCATAAGTGCAACGCAATCTTTGTCGGTTCCTGGAAGGAAATACAATCCTGGGTAAAACTTGGATTGTTTCAAGCCACTGGATCGGGCATCTCCGTCCAACCTCAACCAAAAACCTCGACCGCTGTCAGTCAATCCATATATAGGCACCCGCACAAGGAAAAACACCTCTGGATCAACTCCCGGGAGACCTCCTCGGGGTTGTCTCATAATGAGAACTCTATCAAGAGGACGACCTTGGAAATATGCGGATGCGACGTCCGCACTGTGCAATTGTGCGCCCTGGATCGCCGCCCAACAGCAAAGAATGTTGTGAGCTTCCGTATCTGCTGTAGGACTGTCTGATCTCAAACCTTCACTGACTTCGAAATTGCCGCATGATACCAACCGGCTCTTGAACTTTGGCACATATTCTTGATCTGCTCTTCCCTTCATAAACTGATTCGTGTCAACATCAACCCACTTGCTAGGAATACATTGATGTCCTTCTGCAATCAATCTCTCTGCATCTTCTTTTGGAATTTCAACAACAGCAGCGAACTCAAGGAACTTGTTCCACTCCTTGGTTCTGGCATCCATGATGTTCTTCTGTACATCAGGTGACGCTGATTCATAGTGGATTGATTTCAACACCTTCTTACCTTGCTCTTCGTCCTCAGGAACTCCAACTTCCTGGGACAGAAATGATGCAAACAATGCTCGTGCTTCTTGTTGTTCTTCAGGACTTCGTTCTGAGTCTCTCTCACGAGCTCTTTCAAGATGTGTTCGCAATTGATGTGGTAAGTCATTCAAAAGTTCCCTTCGCAATGGCCAAGATGATGCTGACGGCGAGGATAGTGGTGCTCCCAAAACGGAGCCACTTGGAGTAAGATCAGGCACAAAGGAGTCTCTCCGAGATGGCACAAATGATGAGCCTCTCTCCGACTCAGGTTGTAAGCGAGACTCTACTCGAGGTCTCACATTCCGTTCATGACCTCCATCTCCTGGATGTGGTCTTTCAACTCTTCTTTCTGGGGTTCTACTCTGTGAAAAGATGTCTTCTTCCATAGGACCAGTGTCTTCCTCCTCTTCACCTTCTTCAAAGAAACCGGGTCGTGTGTCCCATTCATCTTCAGATACTTCTGGTATAGGAGGGAGTGCTGAATCCACATTGTCCTCATGGACAACTTCAACATCATCTGATTGTCCTGGACCATCACGAACAACTTCAACCTCATCTGATTGTCTTGCATCAAGAAATGCTTGTTGACCTGTATCATTGATGATCTTGTATGGAATCACAGGTTCACCATTCAACACTGATTGAGCAAGAGCCTCAGAAGGAGAAGCAATGCGTATGTTGTGAGAAGCTACAAGTACCGGAACGTTACCACATAGTAACCATATGTTCTTCTGGTTCTCGTGTCCGATCACACGACATGTTGGTGACCAAGACGTTCCTCCTCGCTGATTGTCTCGTCTGAAAGTGACGAGATCACCAATGTTGAACTCACGGTCAAACACACTGGCATTGCGTGTCAACGCTCTCTGAACTCTTCTTGAACAATCAAGATGAACAAATGCCTTTTGTGCCTCAATCCTGGCCAAATGTTGTAATGCAAAAATTGATGAAGGATCATGTCGGGCCTGAATGGCTCCGAGCTGTGCATGGTCTTCCTCAGACATGAGTGAAGCTACACCACGGGGAGCTCGACCAAGCACCCACTGAGATGGAGAAAAACCTCCAACACGTGCAGAGTCGTTCTTCACACTGAGCACCTGTGTGATGCACGACTCAACCTGTTCTTTGGTACAAGCCCCAACTTCTGTACACACTCGCCTGAAAAGAGCTTTCAACAAACCACCATGCCTCTCTACTCGGCCCAATGATTCCGGGCTCTCAAGGGGCACATGGTGCACTTGAATGTTGTGTTCATCCATGTATTGTTGCAAGACACCACGATTGTGCAATCCACGGTCACACATGATAGCAACAGGATGTCCTGCCCAACTGAACCAACGTTTGATAAGTGCGTCCAAACAGGATCGCGAAGAAGCTTGACCTGCTCCAACCTTCACAACTTCAGCCTGTTGAAAACAAGTGCCAATACAAACCATGTTGAGAACTTGATACTTTTGCCCAGTTACATCTGTCAACTCCAGTACATCAATCCACAAAGTATGGTTGAATGTATAATCACTTGGAAGCGTGACTTTGTGAGTGGGTTTCTTTGCTGATGTTTTCTCACATGTTTCACATCTATGCAACTTCACTGCATCAACAAACTCCTTACTCACCTTTGCAGCACGCACCAAATTGACCATCACCGTCTTGTGGACATGTCCAAAAGCCCTGTGCAACCTACGCACAGCAATCCTGACACGCTGGGGAAGTTTGCGCCAAGACCTACGCCTTTCTGTTTCATCCTCTGGCAATCCAGGGATATCAACATCATCCAAAAGGGTCTCTTCATGTGTCAGGTCCTCAACTGGATCCTGCAATGCAACATCTTCTGGGCCATCGACTGCATCCCAGTTCCCACCATGTTCCTGAGCCTCTTCGATGATCTCTGCTGGAAAGGCAACGCTCATCTGCTCCTCCAATTCACGTTCAAGTGACCAATCACGAATCCATTGACAAAACTCCCAATTCAAAACGTCATCCAATTGTCGATACATAGACCAATCTTGAAAACCTTGAATGAGTTCATCATCATTTGACACAAAAGCAAGACCAACTTCATTGATGTATGGTATCTGTGGTGTTTTGAATGATTCCCATCGTTCAGTGTGTGCGACATCAACAATGAGAAACCTACACCCTGTGGCATCACAATACTGTTCCAACTCAAACACAAGATCCCCATGACACGGTGGATAATGTTCTGACTTGTATTCAATTGCAACAATGACCAATGTGCAACCTTCGAACATGTCTTTCCAACCGTGTTGCTCAGCATCACCGTCCAAGTACGCAGCATTCATGCCAACGTCATACTCTAAGCTCCGGTGAACTTATATCTTAGGTTAGAACTTGTTCAGTTAAGTTGTATCTTATACGCTAGTTTGTCAAGTATGGTTGTAAGTTCTCCCTTGTGGATAGGTTAGTTGTAGAATTAAAGGGGTTACTTGTGTTACTTCAAGGGTGAACTTAGGGGGAAGTAAGGGGTAACTTGGGGGTAACTTGGTGGTTAGCGCAATTTGTTGGTTCCATGTCATTGTTTCTTTCCCGCAGCATTTGATTTTCATAGTTTCCGGTTAAGTTGGATCTGTAGTTCGAATTGTTTGTTTTGACGTAGCATGGCACAGCCTGTTGCACCAACAGATGACTCCTCTGCTGGAACGCGTGCGGCGCGTCGTTTGAATCAAGATTACATGAAGATGTATCAGTTCCTGTCTCTTGGTGTTTGGCGACATCTAGGCAGTTCTGAAAGCCAACGATCAAAGGCAGAAGTTTTGTGTGAATTTCTGTATTTGAATCTGGAGATGAGACTGCCTACAGAGCCAACACTCGGCATGATGACGGCATTGGTGGTCAGCAGCAATCCAGAAGTCAGATCGTTTGACTTGCATACTGCCCTGCAGCTTGTTCGATCAACGTGGAAAAGTACTTTCAAGAGATTGGAGAAGAACAACGCTGAAAGGATTGATTTGCTGCCCACATTGCCTGCTACCTTTGCGGAATTGCCACCCCGCATTCAATCCAGATTGTCAGACCAGGTTGCAACACAGGATGCTTGGCTTCTGACGGAAGGTCAGCTGGCTGTCTTGCAGCGGCGCGTGAAGCTTCGGGGGCATGGGCAGCAGGCAGGTGAGTCTGGTGCAGGTGCGCATGAGTTGGCAAATGCGCTTTTAGCTTTGCTGCCTCCAATCTCTGCGGGAGAGTATAGGAAGCGGGAGCAGGGTGGCTTGAAAAATCTGCAGATTTTTTCACCGCCTGCAAAACGTTCTCCTGCGTTGCCAGCTGGTTCGCGTGCATCGACGGCAGAAGCTGCAGCTTCTTCGCGTAGTCTGGGCACACATCGTGACCGGCTTGCTTTAATGGACTGCCCTGCGAGGGCACACGCAAGCACGTCTGCGGGACGTGATGGGGATCGGCACCTGGTGGAGCAGCCTGCGAGGCAGCTCGGTGCTAGCGCTATGGGAGCAGGAGCGCCCCTGTGTGGGACGCAGGGGGATGAAGTGGTCCTGCGTGGGCCATTCATGCAAGCGCCAGTATCCGGTCAATCTGTGGCTGCGCATGAGACTTCCCGGGACGGGAACGTTTCAACGCCAGTGCGAAAGACTGTGGCTGTGGGCAAGTCTTCGCCGTTTCCCTGTGAGGGCGACTTTCTGCGTGAAAGAGACATCGAGAAGGCACCGTGCATGAAGCGGCCGGCTGCGAGCCGGAAGGAAACGACTGCGTGTCGCCGTGGGTTGAAGCGCCCTGCTGCGGCTGGGCCCATGGAGAAAGCTTCGGGAAGCCAAGCGCTCGATCCCGAAGGCAAAGATCTGAGCAAGCCTGGGGGCAAGAAAGGACCTCCTGGCCGGGTCGCCAAGTCTAGCGGCAAGCAGCCAGCCAAACATGGAAAGAAAAAGATGCACTCAGCGAAGCTTGGAACGTTGAAGCCGTCCAAGCCTGGTGGCCATAAGGTTGAGCATACTTTGGAATACAAGAATTATACCTTCTCAGCGAAGGGCTATGGGCAGTGCAAGGTGGAATTTTATAGCGCATGCGTGGGCCCGAGCCATGCGAGAAGCGCATGCGGTTGGCCATGGTCAACTGACGGCCCTCATGTATCATGATGAGGTGACATGTGGCAATGTATTGGCTGTATTGAAACGAAAAAAGCTGACGGCTTTTTACCTTAGCTTCAAAGAACTCTATCAGCACCTGCATGTTGAACAAGCATGGATGCCAGGTATGATTTTCCAAAAGGAATTTTCAGACAAGCTACTAGGTGGTTTGAGTGCGGCAGTGAAAATCTTCGTCAAAGAAATTCACGAGAACAAAAGGATCCGTATCTTCCTTGAGGATGAAACATTGGACTTCGAACTGAAAAGTCGAAGCCACCTGCTCAGCGATCATGATGCTCAAAGAGCAACATTCATGAGCAAGGGATCAGCAGCGCTGAAACCATGCTTATTTTGCGCCAATATATGCAAAAAAGACGCTTTGCGAAACTCAGCCACCTTCTTTGCGATTGACAGCGCCGATTGGGCTGAATTCATCCCAATCGAAGACAAACATTGGAAGTATGCAGTGGAACGGCTGGATGCTTGCACAACGAAAAAGGAACAACACCAGATGGAACAAACCTTTGGCCTTAACAAAGACATACATGGCTTGATGTGGGATGAGGAAGCTCGATGGGCTCTGAGTCCAACATTGGCGTTCAATGACGCTCTCCATTGCTACTTTGCGAACGGTGTGGCTAGCTGTGAACTCCATGCCTACATGGCCAGTAGTGAACAAAAGGGCTGGGGCAGAGAGAAATACATGGATGTGGCCATCAAAGACAAGTGGTTCTACCAAAGACACTCCACACAAGGGAGCGAAAGCAAGGTCCGCCGCATCTTCCACGAGAAGATGTTCGATGGTGATCTCTATAAGGGCGAGGCGCACGACACCAGAGCATTGGTGTATTTGCTGGCCTACTACGCAGTGCATCTACGGGATGCATTGGAAAACTTTGCTTTGATATGTGACTCTTTTCTGGCCCTGAAAAAATGCTGCACAGAAATGAGTCTGGCAAACCGTGGACCATCTCCATTGCGTGAAGAAGAAGAGGTGCGGCCATGGCGAGACGCACAGCTGAGACATCAAGACATTTGTGTTCGAGCACACGGCTCAAACATAGTTAGGCCAAAGCACCATCATCGACTGCATCTCCCGTGCCATGCGTTGCAACTGGGCTGCGTGCCCGACTGTTCCATTCAAGAAAAAAAACATCAAATTTTGAAATCCTGTGGGCTGGTTGATAGACAAAAAGGCAAGCTGTCTGAGTATGGCGATATGCAGCGCTCGCTATCCAAACGCCTACTGGAAGCAGTAGTGGACCAAAGCCAAAAGTTTGGACTGGGAACCTGGGCATTGGATGCGCCACGAGCGGCCACGCACGCTCTTCAAAGCAAATTCAATGCCCAGAATTTACACACTTCCAAGAGCGCAACCCTGCACAGAGTTCAAATCTCTGCAGATGGTATCTTGTTTTGTGGCTCTGACGCTGTCCTTGTTCATGGCTGCTACCACTGTTCAAGCATGGGACTTTTTTTTGAAGTCTCGCCCTTGCAGAAAATGCAACACCATGCATGGGGTACGGAATGGAAAATGCTTCCCACAAACAATCAAATTTTGCTGGCAAAGAAAACAAGGAAATATGGTACGCCAATGTGGCACAGATGGACGCAAAGAGACATGGTTCAATGCTTGCATTAAACTTGCAAATCAATACTTTCAGAACATTTGCGCGCGACAGGAAAAAGTGCGAAGTGCATTTTCTTGAGGTACTAAACTAACTTAGGGGGAACTTAGTGCTTCGACTTAACTTCCCCAACTTAACTTCCTATAAGTTCTCCCTAACTTCCCCTTAATCATTACAACTTCAACATAAGTTCACCGGAGCTATGAGTAGGTGTGCTCGAAAAAATCCTGGAAAAGAGTCGGATGCGACGTGATGACTGCAACCCCTGAAGTACCATTGGAAACTTGAGGCTGCATCCCAAGACTGGACTGCATTACCCGGTCATGGTTGTTGAGATTGTTGATACCTTCCAACACCATCTTCCTGTGTTTCTTGCTCATGGTCCTCCTCTCATCAGGATGGACTGTCAAATCAACATTGGAGTCAAAACGTACAGCCATGAAACCAGTGGGAGAATACTCATAGTCATATTCATATGAATCGGAATCATCTTGTTCCAACTTGGGCGTCAAGACCTTTGGCTGGGGCTTCGACTTCACTGCATACATTCTTTTGGGTTCTGAGGATTTCATCTCAACTTTTGGATTCAAAGACTTTTCAAAATCATCCCTTATGTCCCGTATTTTCTTGTTGGGGGTCAACCTGACGCGAACGCTCATGTATGCTCCCCTCCCGGAGTCATCGAACACCCCAGGTGGGTGGTGAAACACAATCACATCGATCCACGAGTTGCTCAAACGCACTGTTGCCCTGCTATCAACGTTGTCTTCAATGAGTTCCCAGTCGCCTCCATTGCGAGGTCGACACCATGTAGATCGCTTCCAGTGCTTGATGCCATTCGAGACCTTGACAATCCGATTTGGCCGGATATGATCTCGAATCAGGACGTTCATGCGAACTCCTTCCACCAGTGGGTCTTCTCCATCTTTGCAAATCCAAAAGAGCCGATCCCTGTTACCCTCACGGATGCAAAAAGACACAACTTCGCTAAGGAGCTCGCCGTCCAATGTCTTCACTGACACGTTCTTGTTGTCAAACGGTCCATCTGATGCCAAATTGTTTCGGATCAGTCGCTCAAGCTCATCGCGATCATTGGGAGGCTCTCGAGATCGTTGTGGCAACGTTGAAGTTCGAGGTCCATCCATGGCCCCTGAAGATCGGGATCCGTCATCGGTCCCTGGCACGTCCGAAATGTGCGGTGGAGGATGGTCTGGGCTCCTGGGAGCTGGCCTCGCAGATAGTGGCCTCGGCGATGGACTTCTTCCCCTGGATGCTTGTGCATGTCTCCAAGGAGGTAACTTGCGACGAAAACTTGGTGATCTTCTGCGCCTTGCGGGTGGCGACGGTGGCGTCGGTAATCTCCGTCGACGCAATGGACTCCTTGATCTCCTTCCGGTCTCGGCCATCCTTTTGATCTCAACCTGTTCTGTCCTAAGATGTCCAACATCTGTTGCAAGCCCTTGTACCAAACGTCTAATCTCATCAAGTTGATCTGATGTAGGATGTCCTGCAGTGGGGTGATCTGATGTAGGATGAGATGAATGTCCACCTGAAACATCATCGGCTGGAGCATCGCGCACGTCACGGCTTGAAGCCACATTGCCTCGTGATCGTGCCAACCTTGACATGTTCGGGATCAAATGTCGAATTTGTCCCAAGCTCGCAGCCATGTCCTTACATCCATGACAAACTCCACCACAACGCATCTCTCCCCACATCCAAGATGATGCATGAATGAGAACAACGTCATAACCAAGGACCTTGAGACACCTGTAGGCAGCAAATCCCTGTCCCACTGACCTGTGGCGACCCGACTTGCATTCCAAATCCACCAGCACCTTACTGTCGGCTTCCTGTTGTGTGACAAACTGGAGGATGTTGTTGAGATGTTGGATGAACTTGTCGACCTTGCTCATAGTCTCAAGGATTCCATGATGCCAACCCACATGAGATCTAAGATTTATGTCCTGATCAGGATCATAAATGTCTTCACAGTTGATGCTCAAAGTGTTCCTGCGAGATCTGCATGCATGTTGTTGAAATCTGCGTCCACGAGTCATGATGACCACCTTTCTGTCACTGCGCAGCTCTTCGTTCAGCTTCGTCTGCAAGATGTCATAGTCCCTCGAATGAAAACCACACATGTCATGGTCAGCCATGGCAACTTCCGATGTGGATGCTGTGTATGCGATATTGTACTTTCTGTGACACTTCGGGATTTGGGGAAGTTCATCCGACGGTGTGTTGTTGATGTTGGTCAATCCTTCAGTCAAGTTCATCACAAGTAAACCTGATTTGGAACATCTCTTGATATTCAATGGTTGATCTTTGATGGAAATCACCCCTTTTGCTAGGTCCTTCACTAGGCCTAACTTGGTTTGCGCATGCAATGAAAGAAGCAATGGGCTGTTGCCTGTTGACAATTGATATGAATCCAACTCCCCATGCATGTTCCCGTCTGGAAGCAGCAGCGAAAAAGGAATAGATCTCACACCTTCGGTCTTGGTACTACCACTTCCCAGACCAGCAAAACTCTTACAACCGTCATCCTTCAATGGCATGCTGTAACCTAATCGGGCCAGTCGTGCTTCTGCATCGACTGCCCAGGCTTTGCTATGACAAGTGCTGTTGCAACCTTCATCCAATACTGCAAAAACATGGGGTGACTTGGCAATGTCAACAGTTTCATAGTTCATGTAAACCAAGTCTTGAGGGTATTGAGTGTCACTTCCATGCAAACAAATGCCAACGTACCCAGCTAACTCCCTGCCCGAGGGGTCGCCGTGCCCATCTTCATTGACAAGAGAAAAACTGTCCTCTTCCTCTGTCACGTCATTGATGGCTTGATGCAGTAGTTCATGAAGACGTGCACGGGTCATCACCTCAGATTGGCAGGTTTCGGTAACAAGAGTGGCAAACAAGGGTAACAACTCTTCCAACTGGACTGGATTCAATCCATCCGATTCTTCAACCAATGATTCAACAATGGGGACTGCTCGAACTGATGCTGTTTCAACCTTCTTGGCAATTGCAACACGCTCCTTACGAATCTGCATAGGAGCTTCATCAATGAACGTGCAACACTTCTTGCAGAAAGTACGGTGTGTTGATTTGCTGGATCCCCTAAAATCGGTGTCATCATGAGGGCAATTTTCAGGGGACATCAACGGTACCATGTCACGCCTTGTTGTTTCGGAATGACCGCACACAAGACAGGTCTTCCTGATGGTGTACCCCGTAGAACCTTGTTTTGTAAACTCACGGCATTCCTGACACTTGTTCGGCAAAGGAGGATTTGGGGGTTTCTTTCTGCCAGTTCCCCGAGCCACCAACAAATCTCGGTGCTCGACATGCTCAACAGGGACTTCGCGCAAGTGAATCCCATCAGCACCAACCACAAAGTACTTGTCAACCCAATTCAACCATGTGACATAGTATGGACTCTTGGGGGTGTGTTTCTTGGCATGATGATAGTACCCTGTCTGTTCAAACAGCACATTCCAAAAAGACAAACCCTTGAACTGTCCAACAGGAAAGATGCACCCATGGTCCTCGGGTCTCATTGTAATATCGAGATCCCGGGAAATCAAGCCAACGTTGCTGCTGGATGCTGCTGCACGTGAAGGTCGACTGCTAGGCTTCGCTTGTCGAACTGCCATCATAGCAACTCCATCTCTGTCACGATCAGGTGAAGCTGTCAGAGTCACACCATCGTCATCTGAAGAATCGCTCATGTCGGCAAAGTGAGCTGCGGGCTTTGGGGCTGACTTTCCAGGGGCTCCGGCTTTCGACCCCGGGAATTTACATTCCGGGTCACCGGCCCAGTGCCCTATGACTCCGCATCTCAAACATTTGCTCTTCGACTTCAGCTCTGTGAGCTTCCGTCTCCTCTGATCGATCGTGAGGTTGGACTTCACGATCTTTCCTTTCCCCTTTCCTTTGGGCTTCCCGAAGGATTTGCCCTTGCCACCTGCTTTCCCCATTGCGGTGAAAGCAGCAAGTTGTAGCTGGATGGCGTCTCCTGCTTGTCGATCGTCTTCTGCACCTTCAACTTCAAGCAAGCTGTTCAATGCAACTGCTTCGTACTCATCGACGTCGTCAAAGTAATCAAATTCGTTGTCACCTTCTAGGTTTCCTGGCTCCTCTTCTGCAATGTCACCAAGCATGCCAACATATGAATCATCCTCCCAGGATTGATCCGCAGCTTCATCCCAAGATTCTGCATGTTCCTCCCCATCATCGGGGTAGGCTGCATAGGCTGCTTGGGAATACGATCCCTTCGAAGAAGGTTTGCCTTTGCCATAACCCTTGCCTGACGACTTGCCATGCTGTTGAGGATTACCACGTCCTGTCCAGGATCGTGACCCTTCTCGCAAGTGAGTGCCACTGTAGTTCTCGATCAGCACCTTGCCAACACCTTCAAAATCCTTAGTGTCTGCACAGGCCTTCACAACGAGGATCTCCTGTCGATTGAGCCCACTCAACTCCAACATCAACTCTGTCCTCAAGCTGTCTGAAAACACCATTGTGTCATCCAACTCGCATAGCATGTGCCACCAACGTCGTCTCCTCTGAACATAGGAAAGCATGGGTTCGCCTGGTTGGCGAGACAAAGGACCACCTTGCTTCTGTCCTGCTCGAAATAATTCCTTGGCTTCCTCACGGGCTCTTGGAAACACATGGGATTTGATCTCACCCACAAGTTTCACAAGGCCACCAGGTTTGGACAACACTTCAAGTCCAAGATCCCTAGCTATTGAGAAAGCATCTCCTCTCAGTCCTTCAATCACCTTGTTAACCAATGGTCCACGATCAATGTCTGTCTTCTGCTTGCCGGACTTCGAGGATTTTCGGCTCGCTCCAGACTTCGGAGTCGAGACTGCTGATGTAGGCTGGGCTGCTTGAGTAGCACCCGACAAATCTGGAAAAGTAGCATACTCATCTGCATCTTCTGCGGCTGGCTCTGTTGCTGTGGTCCCAACGGGATCCGCAGGCTTACTTGTCTCCTCCTCCAATTGTTGCTCATAAAGACGAATCCGAAGGAGAGTCCTGAACTGCCAATCATGAAAGTTCGCCGCATCACCTGCATAGATGTATGATCCACTCTTCGTCTCAAGTGGTGCCGACGAATGGCGTTCCTGATTGAAACGAAGGCCATTGATCGACATGATGCTCGCTCCGTTCGGAGTCGAACAAGGAAAAACGTTAACAAGTGTCTGCCCTGGTCAGGGTCAGACAGATTCCCGAACCACGACACACTCGAAGTTCAGTTGATTCCCAAAGTTACCAGACTCAAATTCACAAAGGGTTCCCTGGGTCACTGACGTACCACCGGATGCAGGTCGTCACCTGCTCCGCTACCAATATGAATTGGAAACGGGATCGTCAAATGCCCAACTTTTACCACGGCAGCGCGGTATGACTCAAGGGCCCTAAAGCCAAATGTCAACGGGGGCATGTGATCACTTGGCTATACAAAATATACATTAGACAGGTCAAACTCACACTCGCATTACTGACTGCCAGATTGTGAATATGTGCAACATGTCAAGTCCTGTAACTCATGGGGAGGAAGAAAAATTCGAGGCGATCGTTCGTCAATTGATCCGTCCTAGCATTTCTCCGGCTCCGTCTGAAAAGTTTTTGTTGACTGAGAAATGTGATCGCTGAAAGGTATGATACTCATGTGTGCCGCAAACTTGTCCCAGTGTCTGACATTGAATGACCGAGAAGAGACACAGAAGCACTCGACATTCAACTGTGGGAGAAAAAAAAGTAGTGGGAAAACATAAAATAAATATATAAATAAATACAAATCGCATCATATCACATCACTCCACTACGTTCAGCTGTCAAAATTGTGATCAATCGGCGATTTTTTCAGTCCTCGATGAGTTTCTTTTTCAGAGATAAAATGGTGTCGCGTCCACGTAGTCCTTCGATGACCACCTGACGACATACTGGGACTGTGTTCCAGGCACTGACATCAAATTGCAGAATAGATCTGATAGCCGATAGCCTCAAGCAGGGAACTCCAAACGTATCTAGATATGATTATATTATGTATATGGATGTGCAGTATATGGTATAATATCCACTTTGGATCTGAAACCTGGCACTCCAGATACTCTCAAGTATATTCTTTCCGGATACAGCAATTTCATGTGTAATTTAAACAATAATAAGCCATAAGCCAACTTTTGCAGCGATTTCTATGATTGCATATGATTGCTATTTTTGCGCGTTCACATTGCCCTCCACGGCAGCGTGAGACATCGTGAGACTACTGTAAAGGATTGGCACCCAGGGGTGTTTAAGGATTGTTCGACAGCACCATCCCCTTGGGAGGCTATCCAAATCCAGGGTGCTGGCGCATCCCTCTGTGACCAGCTGTACATGTCACCAGGTTGAAACTCACAGCCTTCCTCTCCTTAGCTCAGCTCCAGGTGCACCTAGAAATGCCCGGAAACCTGGGACATCCTGGGACTAATGTCTTTTCGCACCCTTGACCTCTATGGCTCCTCTGAATTTCATCTTATTTCATATTATTTCATACCTTTGCGATGGTGCATCGCCACCCGACATCAAGAACATGTATAACATGTCAACCAGCTGCCCTGGCAGCATTTTGGCCAAAGCACACAATATTGAAGCACCTCTTCCTGAGCGCGGGCATGGTGCAAACTGGTGTCAAACCAGCCACGGCATGGTGTTGTGTTGAAGTCCTATGCATCCGAGGTTCGCGTAGACATACTCCTGCTTTCCGACTCGAGATTGCGCCAGCAAACGGTACAGGAAGCTCATGGCCTCCAGCAAACTTCTGAGCTGACACAAAGAAGTATACTTCATTATCTATCAAGATACACACACAACCAAAAAATATCAAAAAGAAGTGCATGAAAGTACTTCATTATCAAGTTGAGAAATGGCCAGTGTGCCTCTTATCCGTTTGCACTGAGGACTGTTGTGGTCTAAGCACACCATGCGCAACCCCCAACACCATGTCAGATGAATACAGTCCAAGCTGCAAACAAATTTGCCAACCAATAGCAACCGGCATTCAGCCAGCAGGGCATGTTCCTTGGCTACAACAAAGGTCGTGCCCAACATTTCTGCTTCGCGGTTTTGACCGTGAGCATTTTCCAGGTCGAGAGTCGGGTTGAAAACAGCAAAGCCAAAACACATGTTACATTTTGGAAGGCAGCGGCCAGGCAGGAGTTAGGGATCTTTCTCACGGATCTGTGTCCAACATTTGACATCACGTCTCCACCCAACATCTCTCAAAGCTCTGTAGCTTCGGCTGCACCGAACTTTGTATAACTTTATGACTAGGAGCCTTTGTGACCAAACTGCCAAACAACTCCCTACCCTGGAGGGCAGGTTTTCAGCATGGCTGCTGTCCTGGTGCGATGAATCACGATGTCTTGTGAAGGTACGACAGGAACATGGACTCAGGGGGCGTCTCTCAATTAATGACATCATATATACATATGACATATATATATATACATATATGACATCCATCCCAGGAAAAGAATGGAAAAGATTGAAACCAACTCCCTGTGAAACTTTGCGTCCTTTGATTCTGTGCGCCAACTTTCAGAGTTTGCCAGTGATCTGGTCTCCGTCCTGATACACATCGCGTCGGTGGAAGTTCTTCCAGCGGTTGTACTCAATGAGATAGTTGCTGCTGGAGAAATCCAGATCCAACTTTGTTTCCTGAGGTATGGAAACTTTATGAAACTTTGTTTCGCTGGCACGGGCATTTTATTAATAGTCAAAATGCTCCAAGATCTGTGGCTTTTCAAGTCACATCAGACCAATGACTGAGTATTTACTTTATATCCATGTCATTTCACGTCAATCCATCCTGCCTCAACACAGTTGTTCCATGTTTTTCTGGTGTAGCAAAGTCTCAATCTGCGTCTGTGTTGCCATGGTATTCGGAAGAAACTCGGAAGTCAAGTCCTCGGCCGCGTCACACATTGATCTCGAATCAAATGAATCCAAATCATGAATCGCATGAATGATGAATGATCTGAATGATGAATTAAAATTCAATACAATTCCAATATTTTGGAACTGCCCGATAAACGATCGATGCTCAGTCCTCTGAAGGAATGGTGCCAGAAGCACTAGCGGAATGAGTAATGACTTTCACTTGCTCAGTGTAGGTTTCAGTCTTTCCATCCTGCAGCTCAGGGTTAGCGCAGAGTCATATGAGTCATGTAACAATGTGTAACACTGATACAATCTGTAGATGTCCCTGCATTGCATCTTCAATCTCAAAATGCTTGGCAGAATCAATTCTCGAAAGGACTTTCGCAAAGAAAACATCAACTTGCATGCGGCATCATGCAGCGTTATGCCAATTATGGAATCGGAGTTTCACCAAAGCACATTCCATGTCTGGCACAAAACCCTTCACAAAGGATGACAAATGTGCTCCTTCCAAAATCGGTCAATTTACTCTAGCTTTATCCAGTTTCTGCAGGCCTTGTTTCTCCTCGTCCTCCTTTCCGTCCTATAGTGGTAACCTTAGCACTGCCAGCGGTTTCCAGCATTGATGATACTTGCTGATCGCCCGCGACAATCTTGGACAGAGGCCCCCACACTGGACATGCCAATTGTAGCGTGGGTTCTCATGACGCGGTTTGTCCATCAACAGCATGACCTGAAGTGCAACTCGGTTCAAGGATGTTCAAGGCAAACATGGGGGAACTAATTTCTGAATTACTAGGCCTTGCATGGCCTTGCATAGCATGATTCCGTGTCCCTTACATCTGAGGACCAGGCAGATTCAATGCCTTCGGTTTGATTCGCAAAGGCTCGGGTCAGACGAACACAGCAGGCCAGATGCACGATGTAGACGACGTATGCAAGGGCAGCAGGAATAAACATCATGGGTTCAAGCGCAATGTCCAAAAAGCATTCATCGATAAAAAACATGAAGAGGATAAAAAGAATGGTCGACCAAATCACGACTTCAAGGATGAAAGAGGTGAAGTAGCTGGCACAGTGCTCTTTGCAGGCATTCCTTGGCGGCCGCAGACAAAAAGGTGTCCCGCTCAAGGCATCGCTGATTCAAACCAATTAATTTAATTAGTACTGAAGAACTGCGACCAAGACATATGAAAAATGAGCGGATTACTTTACTTCGGGTGGTCCCCACCAACTGACCTGCATTTCAACATTTTATCATATTTTATCTGACATACTTCTGACAATTAGTTTGTTATCTGACATTGTTAAGACATTTCATCTTACATATATTCTGGCTCTCACTCACATATCTTATCTGACATTCTATCTGACAAATGTTCTGGCATTTCATCGTGCATTCGATCGAAGTTTTATCTAGCATTTTTTTCTGGTGTTCCATCTGGCATTTTATCTGGCATTCTATATGACGTTTTATCTTGCACTCTATCTGACATTTTTTTCTGGGGTTCTATCTCGCGTCTTGTCTGGCAATCTATCCGACAGAGATTCTTTCATTCTACGAGTACATATTCTACCTGGCAATCTATCTGACATTTCAGCTGGATAGTTCAGGTCCAGCAGGGTACAAAGGGTCTATGAGCTAGCCATTCTGTTCGCTTCCGGCAAAGCCACAGAGTCTGGGAGCTGGCAATGGTGTGAGGCGGTAGCAGGAGGAGGAGGACAGGAAAATGAGGAGGAAGAGGAGCAAGGTGTCATAAAATTCGGCAGGTGGGGAGTAATCCCTAATGATCCTGCCTGATCTTTGATGATCCCGCCTATCATCATTATATATCTGACCCTCGTTTTTTTTCAGTTGGACTGTGCTTTGTAACATGATTGTAACTGCAGCCTAGTTTCCTCTTCCCGAGTCCTCTGTCCTCTGCTCCAAGGTCTCGATCAATATGAGCCGTTGTACGACGCCCAAGGATGGAGACCACGGCTTCGTAGATCAGCGCATCAATCGGCACTTCTTTGCAACGCAGATGTGATCGGCCCAAGAGGAAAAGCACCTCCTGGACTGTGGGATGCATCTAACATCATCTAACAATGACCAGACTTTGGAACCAAGAGACTACGTGTCAACGTCTTTCGAGGGTAAAGACATAGATTTGAAATTGGGCTTTTTTGACGGGCCATTAGTCCATGAATGAAGATAGAACCTTTGCTTCTGCGGTTCCTTCTGGCACCAATTGACAAATAATACCAACGCAGCAGAACAGGATTGTCACTAGCTGCTAGATGGAGATTCAAGGGGTCTCCTCGTAGTCAATGTAATTTCCAGTAGGCGCAAACCGCTTGCTCACCACTGCAAAGTTGGAATCCTTCAAGTGCAAGTTCCACAGGAAGTTCCGGAATTCGCCAAGAGATACCAAGTTGTGCTTGCGCGCGCTCATCCCGACATATTGCCAACCAATGGCTCTTAAGGGTCCTGTTGTGCTTGCCCTGGACTTCGGAGAAGTTTGAGAAGCTGGTGACCTTTCAAGCCAAAGAACCCGCAGCACAGTGGACGTATCCGCGACCGCTGTGAAGTCCAAGGGGAAAGACTCTGAGCGACTAACTACAGAGACGTTGTGAGGCATGACATTGTCTTGGTGCAAACCTGGCTCAACAGAAAGAGAGAGATGGAAACAGCATCCCATCTGAGCTGATCTGAAAGAGTCTGAAAGCAGATATATGAAAGCATATCAAAAAGGAAGAAAATATATCTTCGTCCTGCAGGACTATGGCGGCAGCCGAGAAACGTTCAAGATCCCTGGGCAATGCAACATCCACCTCTGCTCCATTCACCTTGGTGATCCTTCCAATTTTGCCATTCAACTCAGGTCGATTGATCACAGCAGTGAGCTTCACGGCTTGCCCCACTTTCAAGCCGCGATTTGGTGCTTGGCCAACTCCCAGCAGCACGTGAGAGGATGCATCAAAGACCAGGTCACCAAAACGGCTGGCTGCTTGGTGACCAATGTCCAACCAAGTCTGTGAAGCTACAACCTGGCAAAGTGAACATCTACCTGAAAAGGACAACACATTTTGTGTCTGTGTAGGTCTATGAAATCTATGTGGGTATGGGTCAATACCTATAGATACATTTTTTAGTGGGATGAACATCCATTTACCAGCTATTTTGGGGTTCACTAGGTACCAGGGTTTTGACCCATCCCCATGTGTGTATCAAATGTTGCATCAAGTTTATTGCCTCCATCAGTCTTTTTGGATCTTTTTTTTGTGTACTTCCAACTCTAGGCAGATCAGGTTGTCGTCTGGGGTGTTACAACTCTCAACAAACGCACGTGACCATTTCGCTAGATAATACATGATAATACTGTAAGTTTACTGAGTTTGCTGATTTGCAAAGTTGCAGTGAAAGTGAAATACGGACATGACCTATGTCAAATGTCGCAGCCAAAGTTCAGAAATGTTGGCCACTTTTCCATCGAAACGGATGACCTCATTCAACATGGCAGGGGATCAATGGCGCAACATTTGCGGAGCCGTTGAACTTGTTGGGAGGCAAGGTCGGGTTGTGTGTGACATCACCTTCACCATGTTCGCATATAAACTGCCAGCATCTGCCAGCAATCTTACGCCTATCACAACAACCACTGATCCTCAAAGCTTAAATCAATGCAGCCGTATCTTCTCTGCCCAGAAACCATCAATTGACTCGTTAGCGCTTGTGCTGCTTGTGCAGCCCCCGTGTCTGGAGGTGCACTTGGAATGCATTCAGCCCATGGCCTCGCAAATCCGTGGTCTATACCGATGTCTCCACATGGCTTTGATTGAAAATGGTGTATATCATTGTATACCCCAAAATCCACTGGTTGAGTGTTGAGTCTGATTCATCATCATTTTTCACCATGTTCCCATACTTTCCCCATCAAATAACCATGAATTGGGGGGTAACTAAAATCCTATCATCCCATAGCAATTAACTAAAATCCTATCATCCCATAGCAAAGGTCGTGCAGCCAAAGAACCCATCTGTGGTCGTCAAGCTTTCAGGGTCCAGGATCAATTGTCGCTCATAGGCCTCCCGCATCAACAAGCCTCCGCCTGCCTCGAGCCATCACTCTGTCGTCTCATGAGAACATGACATTCAGGTGGTACCAGTTGAAACCGCAAATCCATTATTGTCACTATGCGTTGCTCTCAAAAAGAGCTGTCGTGCCAGCCGCAAAGGCTTTGTCCTGCGTTTCTTCTGATGTCTTGCTGTGACGTACCACTCCATTCATTATCAAACATATAAAACTAAACTGACTGATGGTTTAGTGGTTCCTTGACCATTCCTTGAGCTCTATTGCAGTCCCTGACCCCGGGCATTCCCGGCGAAAGCTGCGGGGAAGGGACTGCGGATGTCGCGATCTCCCGCATCTGTTCTGTCCAAACCACCTTTCCAGCTGTTGCAGTGCGGAATTGTCCTCGGTTTGCAGCTGACATGGCAGGAACTGTTCCTCTCTGCGCTAGGATCAGAGCTAGGATCACATTCATCAGCTCAATAAGTGAAGAAATTGTTGAAATGATATCATCATATATTATCATATGTATATTATATATATATATATATATTATCATATATTATCATATATTATCATATATTATCATATATTATCATATATTATCATATATTATCATATATTATCATATATCATCATATATCATCATATGTTATCATATATTATCATATCTCACCACAGCAGTGTAGTCTTCCACAGAAAATCAGGCAACCCGGCAACCCGGCAACCCATGGCGTCTTTTCTGTCGATGCCCTTGAGTCACTAAATTAAATGACATGTTTCTCAAAGCTTGCTCCGTGGGCAAATCTGAAGACCCTTGAGGTAGCCTGAGTGCAACGTGGCCAGAGGCAAGTCAAACAACGAAGAGAGTGTTACATGGTGTTACACATGGTTGCTTTCTTTGTGTGATTCTTCTGAGAAATCAACCATCAACATTACCCTCCAGTAAATTAACATAGGCCCTGCCAGTTGTAGGGCTTGAAAGACTAGTTTCCACTATAAATTGGTTAGTTTCAGGGTCCAACTGTTAATTTACCAGAGGGTATCAACCATCAACCATCAAAAACCCAGAAAGAAATCAGAAACCCATTGCCCATGAGGATCGATCCAGGACCATGCTTTGCCTCCCTTGATCTGGATGTGTTGGCTCTGGTCCTGCCACCTGCAAAAAAAACATCAAGTATAAATATAACCTATATAAATAACTTATTAATAATCTTCAATAAGTATATTTTAAAAAAATAAAGAAAAAAATATTTTTAAAAACAACAATCCTTGTGGTTTATGATGGAATTCCAGTAGAGGCTTCACTTTCGCCGAGTGGCGAGGTCAGGAGCTGTTGAAATTCTGATGGGCTCAGCACCTCATGGCGGCGGCACAGCGGAGCGAAAATGTCACGGCTAATCGGTTTGTCCAAACAATATACATATATTACAATTATTATATATATAATATCATATATATATATATTATATTATAATATCATAAATATAATATCATGTGTGTATATACTATACTGCATTCTCATGTATTATAATGTTGTATATACGTAATAAATCGTAATCATAATGATCATCATTGTCGTTGTCGTACACACAATGACTCTTGCTAATACTACAATAAACAACTTTAATCAAAGTAAATGGAGACCTTTCGCGTCAGCAGAAATTTGGATTCTCTTGTAATAGGCAAACTAGATCAAACTAGGGCTTCCAAGCCACAAAAAAGAACTTCTTTTTTCTAGACACATACCATACTCAATTGCGTCACCAACTCAGTGAACGATGTTTCTGAGTGCAGGATGTGGCAGCACATTAAGCCATCAACCAGCTTGGTGGTTTGCAACCCATCCTTAAAGGGTGATCGTACACTGCATCCACCTGACGCCATACACCAAGGCAACTCAGGAACAGAGGTAATCTCCTTACGGTTTTTGCAAACCAAGTTGTTTATACGGTTCACTACACAGAAAAATGTAACACTCTCTATATATATTATCCTCAACGTTTGGTATCCACATGTATCCTGTCTCCACGACATCCTCCATTCAGCACCAGCACCTCTGGTGGGGCGGATGGATGTATCTCTTCGAATGCCGGGGCAGATGCATGGTAATCCCCGTTGTCCCCATGGCCATGACCTTCCTCGAGCCTGAGGCGGTGAGCTGTCCCCCCGGAAGCTAGATTTGCTGCGCTTTCTTTCGTGGATGTGTTTTTTCAGGGGCACCATGCCAAGTAAAGAATTCCTATAACTATGGAAAATCACCATTTATAGTGGATTTTCCCATGAAAATGGTGGATCTTTCCATGATTTTCCATGATTTTCCATAGTTTTTTTCTATACCAACAGATACCAACAGTCTTTCAGAATGCATTCACGTTGTACAAGTTGTTCGCTGATTTGCTGCGGAGATTTGCATCCAATGAATCCAATGCACGCTGCTTCCAGCAAGGGGGTTCCACCGGCATTCGGCACAGCTGGCATGGCAGCAGGCACCGACGAAGTGCTGAAAAGTGCTTGCGATGGGAGGAAAAACGAAATCTGTGTGTCTGTCAAACGGCAAAATAACATGCAGGATCATGCAGGTATATGACAGCTTGACCATTTAGTGCACTGCACAGTTTCACAGCAAATATCACAAACGGTCAAATGATGTCAAATGTCACCTACTTCACATTCGATGAGCACTAGGTTCTTTGAATGATGTTTTGAATGGCAACCACCGGTCTAGCAACGGTCATCTTGGTTGGCGATGACTGTGCTTCAATAGACCACAAGATCTTGGACTGAACAATAAGTCCTCGATCACGATGCATGCCTTTGCTTGCACGAACCACTAAGTATCTACCGTGTTGATACAAATGTCTATCTCATCTAGGATGATATTGCTTTGAGATACGTTTAGATTTATCTAATGCCATGCCCACAGGCAACACACTTCCCAGATGCACCTTTTTTTCGAAGACAGTGGTCTCGTCAATGGTAAGATTCTGCGTGGGGCCCTCAGCATCGAAGAACATCTGTCATGTGACTCCTCTTGCATTCGATGGTTTTGGATCATGTATGATCATGTATGATAATGTTATCTGGTAGGACCTGGTAGGATTGAGATTATGATAATCATGAATCATGAAGCTTCAAAGTAGGAAAGACATATTGGAGGGGCCACATAGTGTAGAGGCTGTAGAGGCGATCTGAAACCATTGATCCCGTGACCTTGTTGTGACATCATGGAGAAACTAGTTGATGATGTTTGATGTGTCTGATGCTCATGCACTGAGATTAGGACAAGGATTCGGACCTCATATCATCGCATCATATCGCATCACTTTTTCCATGGCACAAGAATCGCTTCTCAGTTTATGCATGATCAAATTGGGTCTCGAGGTTGACTCTAACCCGCTCATACCCGTACCATCCCATACCATCCCATACCATCGAAGTTGCTCAGCATCCAGCGACCACGGGAGGTAGAAACTCTTTGGATTTCGCATGCTCCACCGCAAGGCTGTCAACAATCCTGGGTGGAGCCACGGAACCAATCTGGCCACGGCAGCCACGGCAGCCATGGCAGCCATGGCAGCCATGTTTGAGATTGGTTCTTTGGGTTCCCACTTTTGACATGTGTGTGCAACTGGATGATACTGGATGTGCTTGGTAAAAAAGTGGCCAAATGACTTCTAGGTCTTCTGGTGCCCTTAGGCCACTGGCCTCTTGTTTGCGTCAGAGACAGCTTGATAGGATGGCCGTTCTTCTTTGGCCTTCAACAGCGCGGCCGCGTCAGATTGGTTCAGAATATCCTGGTTGTCAATCCACATTCAGGACATCTAAGGACAACACCCAAATCCTCTTAGCTTCACCATTCGTAACCAAGGTCCTCAGTTCAGTACTTACAAAGCTGGCATTTTGGTATGGTAAAAACTGTGGCATATGAAACTTGAATGGCTCTTAGCAGCACCAGCCAGGAATTTCAAGTTTCGACCTATTGCGGCGAGATCATGGAGGCATGGGCCAAATTCTCAAGCAACCCCGTAAGCTTCGAGGGTGCTGCACGTCTCAGCAGGGCTTTGTAGTAAAAATCAGCAGCCCAAACTATCCCCAAGCCACATGTTCATCTCCAAGTAAACTGCTTGTATATAAAGCTTCTCTCCAAGCTGTGTCCCCAAGCCAACCGGGTTTCAATCTTCAAATCCCAAGTCCACTTGTATATATAAATATATAAATCATCTAAGTCCAAGCTCCATGAGTTTCTAGTTCTTCCAGTTTTCCCCAAAAGTGCAGCTTCTCACTTCTCACACACACACAATGTTCCATACTGTTCCGCTCAGCCACTCAATGGGTTTCTTACGTTCAAGGAGTTCTCGAAACCTCAGAAACGGCTACTTACTTGGGATCACAAATTCTATCATTGGACCTGATGGATTCCAGCCATTCCTGATGGGATGAACATATGAACAGTACTTCAGGATGTGACATGCTATGCAAGTCAACGCATGTTTCCGGATTGCTAGTTTGACCATGTTTGACCTTTGGCTAGCCAATACTGAGAGATAATGAAACGAATACCTCGTGTTTGTGTCTTTGTGTCTTTGCATGCGTGGAATGGTCCTGAGAATCTCACCCTCTGCTTAGTCCCTTGTAGCCACTTTCCTGCCACAATCACCAACGAACAGCTGGATCCCATGGATCATGCAAACCTCTCGTGGGCGTGGTAGCCGTTCTCTCTGGATTTGCACTATGTATGAGAAATGGTGTCCCAAAAATCTGATGGGTTGTCATCATTGTTCCATATTGTTCCCATAAAAATTGCATAAAATGGCCATGGTATGGTGACCGGTGGTATCCCCCTTTTTCAGACCCCAATTTCGAACAGCCTGGGATGTCTCCATGGCCATCTCGCAGCATCAAAAAATCTAGTCTCGCCGCGTAAACGCTGTTCTGGTAGAATACAGTACAAGGGATGCAGCACACTCCAACACCAGCAATAACGAATTGCAATTCGCCTGGTATCTAGTCCGATAAGTCCACAATGGTTCCAGCATGCAGTTTGTTTTTTGGTGGGTCACTAAGCAGTCTGGTCTCAGCCAACCATTCAAAAAGAAGGATTGTTGAGAATACAGTTGTCCTAGAAGCCTTGCTCTTTGAACCCAAGCTCTTTGAACCCAAGCTCTTTGAACCCAACCCTAAAACACTGTTGATGCAGTGCTCAATATTTTCCTTAAATGTACAGAGTCATACCTTTCAGACCTTTGGTCGTTGAGCGGATCGCCTTTGGGCGTAGGGGATTGGAGCTGCCAGACTGCCAAGCTATCGCAAATGTACGAAACAATGTGAAACCTCTATTTTTTCAGTTCGGAAGATGTACGTGATCTGAACGTTCACATTTCACTTGATTCTGGGAGATAGATTTGTATAGATATCAAATAAATTCATCAATGTAAACCATACTATATATATTGTATGTCCATTGGAACTTGAAGGCACCAAACACTCCAACTGGCCTGGGGTTAGCACCTAGAGCTACCAGGTATCCAGAGCCTAGCTACCAATCCTGTGAAAAATCGCCAGGCTCCAGCGTTTGCTGGAAGCAAAAAAACAACAGCAGCGCACTGCTTCCCATTACACATTTCCTACCGTGGCAAATGTTGGATCGTTGACAGAAGATTGGCACCTCATGCAAGAGGTTGAAAAGATGGAAAACAATGGAAAACATATCTGTGCAATGCTTTGCATATCTTTGCATGTTGAGATTCTGTCTTCATCGTCCATGCTAGTTCATTGTCAAATCCCAAACAAGATTTGATGGAATTTGCCACAAGGAGGAGTATCAATTTCCAAATTTAAATGGAGGCTGCCAGCCTTGGAATCTCATCCGATCTGTACACTGTACATTGACATTGGGTTGAAGGTGGCTGAACATGGTTGAGCTACCTCAGGCAAAGCCATTCACCTGAATTCTCGCAGGCGGGTCTCTGCACAAACCAAAACTGGCTATGTCAAAAGAGTTGCCCGACTTCGCTATTCTTGTTTCAAAGAAAAGATTTGAGACTTTGCAGTTCGCGCATTACATCAAAGGAGCCTGCAGAGTTAGGGGTCCAGAGGGGATTAACCGAAACATGTTAACTCAGTTGTAACTATTTGCCAAGGCTTTTCAGCTGTCGGGTTTTTGATTTGCTGTGTCTTGCATGATCGGGACGAAACAACTGCGGACAACTTGATGATCGAAGGAATTCGAGGAACATGCAGAGTCGTATCATCAATATCAGAACACTCCATTCTTGGCTTGGCACGATCTCATCATCCAGATCTTCTTCACTGAAGGCTTTTGTTGCAACCTCGGACGTCTGAAGACCTACTGGTGGAGGAAAAAAAACAGCAAACACACCCGAGTCTGCTCTAATTAGATTAATATATACTAGTAGTAGGAACAGAAAATGACATAGATGTCCCACAGCTAGTTCTACTCATGGAACCTTGCCTTTGAGTCCGTGAAAAGCTAAGGATATCCCAAACTCATCCAAAAGCGACGTCAACACTGGCCAGCAAGGCCCCGCCGAGTGGACTCTCAGGTGGAGTTCTCAGTTTACCTCGCAATCCAGCGCTGGCTAGGCTGCGACATTTTCAGGCTTGGCTTTGGCTCAACAATGGGGGTACTAAAGGGTCCGCTAATATATGGCTCCTATTAGATCAGCGAATTTTGGTCCATAATTTTGAGACCCTTTGAGCCATACGCAGCTCGGAACTGCAAAATTATCTTAATCAACTGGGAGGCTTGACTGGATGAAAATACAGTGGCTTCCTTCCATATCAAACAACTCTACTTAGGCAACAATCTGCAACATGGTTTCCATAGTTCGAAGGATGAGGAACCTGACAGTTGACAAATGTTGACAAGGTCCTGGTCACTACCAGCCGGTCTCAATGGTGTGGTGATAAATTTCTTCATTGCCACGGTGCTTCTACATGCCTTCCATTCTCTTCCATGATTCTGAGACACAAACGTGGAGGCTTCTTGAAGTGGTGTGGTCGTGAAGTGCCCTGCCAGCATTTGGCAGAAATTTCAAGATCAACTTTCGCAGCGTTCTGGGGGCAGAATGAGGTAAGCTGTGGGGGTGATTTGTAGTACAGAGTAGTATTGGTAGTACATTGCAGTACCGAGAAGTACTTTCCAGTGGAAACCTGGATCGTGTAGTGCTCAGTGCTAAATATTCTAAGGTGCCCAGAACCTGTACGAGTTGCCGCAAATCCAGCAGTCAACTAGTCCATCAAGCAATCACGTACCGATCTATATTGTTTGCATGTAATTAGCTGACGAGACAATTACATCACCAAGCCGCATCAATAAACCAAAGGGGTTAGCCAAAGGACGGACATCGAGATAATGAAGAGGCTTTGAAGATACTGTGACTGTAGTGTAGGCCGAGACTGTAGTGTAGGCAATATTGCAGGGTAAGCCGAAGTTGGAAACGTTTCATACTATACAGCAGAGAACATTCAAGTCATGCAAGATGGGTGGTAAGTTTAGCTGTTGATGATGCAAAAGCAAAACAACGTGCAAAACATCGATCTTGTTGATCTTATTTGATCTTGTTGTAGGGTAGGCCACAGGGCAAACTCTCATCGCCCATCTGCGCCTCCTCGAAGCTTCGATTTCCAGGAAGCATTTCAATGGCCTGCATGGCAAAGAAGAGATCGGAGAGCTCCGTGTCGTCATCCTGGAGATGTTTGGATGAAACCCCTCGAAGATCCAAAATGGGTTGACATGTTGAACAATTTTGGTATTTTGCTAAGGTTGAATATATCTAACTATACAATATCACATGTAATGTATATATTGAATGGTTTACAATGGAAGATCCTATAAAATAGATGATTTCGGGTACCTCCATTTTAGGAAACCTCCATATTGATTGGGAATCAAATACGTACAATTGGCATTACCGCCGCACTGGAGACCAAGTGAGAACGATGAAAGCATGCTCCATGCGATGAGAAAAACACCCTGAGATAAACCATTGGTGGAAAAAAACAAAAAAAAAAACTATCGATGGATTGGTGAAATGGCAAATTTACACGGACACCATACCTTCCATTCCCAAAATCGAAGGTTTCTTCTCAAGTTTCTCTCTGACTATGTATATATGTATATATATAGAATAACAATAATAATAAATTAACAATTGTTTATATCATATGATATCATACTGTAATGTAAAATGTATATTATATTAATATATAATTATATATATACATTGTATTCTTGATGACCCACCAAAATGTCTTGTGCCAAAACACATCAAAACACCATCCAATTTGGGTCTAATCATTTCGAGCCCTAGCGAGGTGCAGCATCCTCGTCTTCTGTGAAGTTGCCGGCCAGCTCATTCATGGCACGAACAAACTCTTCTGCATAGGACCTGGCCAGTAATCAATGGCAAAATATGTAATCATTCGTGATTCATAGACAATAACAGTTGCTTTTGGGGGTCAGATAGATAAAATATGTTAAAATTATTATATATATATATATATATATAATATGACACTGCATTCCTCTTCTCAGTGCAACAATCCTTTTCGGGGTTGCGCAGATACCAGTCGTTCGTAAATCTCACATGACATCTTGTCACGTGAGTTGCTAGCGCCATTCCCCGGAGGTGATAGGGGTTGGATGGTGGGCGAAAACGCGAAGGAGAGGCCTTGGGCCTAAACATCATCGTCATTCCATGTCGTTATCATGCTTTGCATGTATCACGACACTGCATTCCTCTTCTCAGTGCAACAATCCTTTTCGGGGTTGCGCAGATACCAGTCGTTCGTAAATCTCACATGACATCTTGTCACGTGAGTTGCTAGCGCCATTCCCCCACTTTAGACGCTAGCTTCACGTGTCTCCTTCGGAGTCCACTTCTTACCACGGGTCTTTCCACTTTGTCTCACCTCTTTTGACTTTAGTGTCTTTTCCGCTAAAGTCTTTTACCTCTTTCGAGGTTTTGGCGAGCTTGACCTCGGAGTCCAGTTCTCTGGCTTTGGCCATGAGCTCGTCCAACACTAGCCACTTGAGGTCCTTGAAGTCGACCTGGATCCTCTTCGACCCTGAGAAACCGTCGAAGATACCATTCGTCAGGCTGTCCGCCGGGGTGTTTTGATCCCTGGGCACCCATCCCAGATCCAATTCCAGCCCAGCTGACTTCAGCTGGGTTGCTAATTCCAGAAGAATTACTGACAAAGGGAATTTGGAGGTCAGGAACTTCTTCAGGACGTAGGTGTTGGAAACATTGTCCGTGAAGGCGGTCAGTTTCAGGATCGCACGCCTGCCCTTCCATAACTCGTCTACGCAAAACAGCTTGACGGCCACCAACACCGCGGTGAGCTCCAGTGCAGCAATAGCTCTAAACGGCTCGCCCTTCACGAAGGCCCAAGGTGCCGACCTTCTGTCCAACTCTATGGAAAACCACCTCGCCTCGGAGGTGTCGGAGCTTCCAAGCGACTCCCAGCCACCGATGACCACCTTTTCTCCCTCAGCCTTGGCGTCGATTCGGAAAGCCTCTATGGCCTGTCTTTCCACTGCTCTCACCTTGACCATGGGATCTCCTTCTATCTGCTTCTTGACATAGGTGAGGAGGAGACTAACCGCCTCAGGCATCTTCGCGTACACACCGCCCCTGAGCACGGCTGACCACGCGAATATCGGCCCAAGGAATGGCCTGACGTGATGCAGCGCACCCGCCACAAAGACCAGCCTGCCTAGCGCTGATCTCAGATTTCTCCCCATCACTCCCCCCGACTCCAGATGGGTGGTGATCCAATCCGCCACCCATTTCACCTTCCTCGGGGAGATACCCTTTTCGAATCGGTCCGCGTCCAAATCATAACCGATCCATTGCACCTTCGTGCCACCATTTACCTTTGCCCAGCTCAAAGGTATCTCCATCATCTCCAGCACGAACAACCAGAAGAGCATGGGCTTCCAATAATATTTCCCCACGCTAACCATCCACCCATCGTCCGCGAAGAGGAGGTGCAAAAGCCCCAGATCTCTTCCGCAGAGCCGGTGAGCGGACCTCACTGCTACCGCGGCCACCCTTTGCCAGTGGTAGGCTGCCGAGGCGATCCCAAACGTACCTCTGGTGTGCACATAGACCCCGTCTTTTCTTCTCTCTCCAGGCAGCCTGAAGGCTTGCAATCCCCAGTCTTTCTCCTTGACTGGTATCAACTTGTGGGCCCCTTTAACGTCGTATACCAACGTCGCCCTGGGGCCCCCCATTCCTTTTCCCGCAACTTCTTCAGCTTCCAGCAGCACGGCCGACGCGTCGTCGATCAGCGGAAACCGCATCCGGTCACGCACTTTGATCCTCCGGTTCACATCGACGGAGTATGAGCCGTCATGTATCAGCCTAACCCTGTCCGAGTTGAGCTCCTTGGGCACGGCTCCAAGCGCGGCCACCGCCAGCCGCTCCCCAAACTTTTCTTTCGCCTCCTCTTCTGACAACCTCATTATTGTCCCGGAGGCGACCTCCTCATCCACCTGCCTCCAAATATCTTCTTTGCACTCCTCTGCTGAGGAGTAATTTTCCGCCCAGACCTGTCTCAGGTCTTCCTCTGTAAACTCTCGCGCCCATTTGAGCTTCTCCTCGAAAACGCCGGGCACTCGAGGCATCTCCTCATCGACCCCCAGCGAGACACCGTCTGCCGCGATTTCCTCCAGGAACTCGCAATCCTCATCACCTAGTGCCCTGCCGATGCTTCTGAGCCTCCTGAAGTTGATCTCAGAGGTCCTATCCCCACCTCTACGCGCTGGGTCCTCCCCGTGCTTCATCAACTCCCTATCAATGGCCGCTCTCGCTCCCCCCAAATGACTCTTGAAAGGAGATTCCACCGCTCGACCCCCTGCAAGCTTCCAGAAGACGCCTTTGCCACCGTCCCCTGTAGTCAGCAGCCATTTCAAGAATTCCCTCCGAAATACCGAGCTTATCGCCAGTGCTGTTTCGCCTGCTGGTGCCTTCCGACACTTCACTGGCCACCTCCCGGGGGAGCACAATCCCCCTCCATCATGCACCATCCTGTGCTTCCCCTTGTAATAGGCGAGCAAAGGACGTCTCCCCATCCAATCCATGTCAACTGTCCCTAGCTCCCCGGTTGACTCCTTCCCCGGCCCTCCGTCCTTGGGAAGAACCTTCTCCGATACCTCAGGTGCCCGACCTGCACCTGAGCTTGAAACCTCTCGTGAAACCGATTCCTCGAGGGTTACCAAAACCCCCGAGCTCCCAGCCTTATGTGAAACTGCATCCTCAGGGGCCTTTATTGCCCTTGAGCCATCAAGTGAAACCCTATCCTCAGAGGCTTCTGATACCCCTGAGTCCTTACCCGCCGTTTTGGCTTTCCCAGGGTTTTCCACCACCCCTGGGTCCCGCCCTGAAGCCATTTTCGCTTCAGGTCCCCTCTTGCTACCATCTATGCTTTCTTGCCGGCCCCCTTCCGAAGGAGAAGACAGCATAGATTTCAGAGCCAGTACCACTGCTTGAGCCAGAGATTCATCCATCTGAGCAGGGTAAGCCGATGTGCCTGTTGTTCTAAACGATTCTGAGTTGCTTCTTTTAGCAAGAGTGATTCTAGTTTGGCAGCCGCAAGACCGAATGGGCCCCAAATAAGCATTGGCTTCATCAAACTGAGGCCAACCTGAATACCCCCAAGACTGCAACCCAGGAATGTTAGAAATGATGCGAGTGGGTTTCTTATAGGGGGCCCCAAAACAACATTGATTGAAACCCACGGTAAACAGGCCTAAATCTAACTGCAGCAAGCTTCGCACACTTTCCGACTGCCAAATCGAAGCAGGGTCGAGTTGCAAATTGTCCTCTTCCCTGTACACTCGCCCCAGATCTTCCGGGTGCTCTGAGAAGAGCAGGACGAGCTTCCGGACCAACTGTTTGGCTTGTGCTGCAGCTCTGTAGCACTCCTCCATGACTTCCACGAGCCGATTCCCCAACTCGGCTTGTTTTCTCAACTCCTCCCTCAGCCAGGGAAACCCTTTTGGGTGCTGCTTGGACCTAATTGGGGGCGGCCCCCGCTTGTTGGCGCACCTTGCTCTGGTGAAGGTGGAGCAAGGAGGAGTGACCAGCACCACATCATAAATTCCTGACTGGATTTGTTGCATCCAGCCAGCTTTCACTGCTTGCTTCGCGAGGTCGTGCTTGCTGTCATTCATGATGTCGACCTCCGTGACCTGGACCCGCAACCCATGCTTCTGCACCATCCCTGCGAAAGATGTCTCTCGACTCTTTCCTGAAAACAAGTACAGAATTTTGAAAACACGAGTGGCCCCTGCGGTGCCCTTCTCCACCGGGGCAGGGCCATGCCCCGGCTCAAGGCGCCGTCACTTGGCGCCGGAGGCGCCCTCTTGCTCTCCGGCCGTGTCCTTCTTAGTCTGCTTGCACATGTGGAGTGGATGCTCCGAAGAGAGGCACCTTTGGCACACATGTACCCGCCCGCACTTGAAGCGGCATCTCTCCTTCATGGAATTCCAGCGGAAGCATATCTGCCTCCCATCGGGTGTGTGCGTGTGTAGATTTTCTCTCCCCTTCTTTCCTTTTCCTTTCCCCTTGTTGCGGCTGGGATTCCAGCCCTTGTCGCCGGAACGCCTGTCTGCCCTAGGAGATCGAGAACGATCCTTCTTGTGAGCCGTCAGCGCGTTCATGGCTGCAGGGGTCAGGAAGTAGCGCTCCTTGATGTTGACGTCCTTTCTGGCTGCCAGCAGGGCGTCGTGGACTTTGGTCCCATCATTGATCTTCTTGACCATCTCCTTGCGCACCTGATGCTCGTAGGACAGCACCAGCTTCAGGCTCGGTGAGCTTATCTGGTTGCCGTCCTCATCCTCTGCTTTGAGACCCATAACCTGGTCGCTGAGCAGGTAGTCCACGTAGTTGAGGAAGTCCTGCGGCACCAAGTCGGCAAAGATGGTCCGCTGTGGATACTTCAGCCCACACATCAAGAAGGCGTGTGCCACCACCCTAAGACGGTGGCGCAGTTCCTCCGGAGAGGTGGGCTCCTTGGTCTCTCCGTAGCCCTTCTTGATCTTGAGTACACCTGACTTGTCCAGCATGCATCCCACAGGTTCCACCTCTGCGTCCTCCCTGGACAAGAACTGCTGGAGATACATGGTCTTCAGCTCACCGTTCTCCACTTGGTCAAACAGCAACTCCAGTGTTGATGCCGCTGGAGTCAACTTGTCATCCAACTTGTAAAAGGCTGCTTCAAACTTCTTGACCAAGTCTTGAACCTCCACCTTTGGAAGTGAGATAGGCAGAGAGGAGCTGGACGCCTCTGCCTCAGCCTTATGCCTCACTTCCATTCTGACCTTGGCTCCCTCCCAAGCGTCAACCAATGCCGCCACCTCTATCACGTCGGCAGCCGGATCCAGCTGCACTGTCTGTTGCGCAAAGGTCCTCAGCTGCACCCTGCTATCCGCAACTGAGTTGAACCGGCTCAGGCTCTTACAGTTGGCGTATGCCAATCTAGCCTGAGTCACTGCAGAGACCTCCTTCCTCTGCAGTAAGCCATGAAAGTCCGGCTCCAGAAGGCCGATGAATTCCTTCTGGACTTCAGCATCTGTAAAGTCTGGCGGGGGTGCGTTCATCTCGCCCACCAGACCACCGCTTGAGGAGCAAAACGGCTGCGTGCATGAAATAATAAAACATGCAAAACATCAAAACTGCAAACACGGAGTGGTACGTCAAGTCCAGCACAAACCGACCACCCCTTTCTCATTTTGCTGCCAACTCCTGTTAGAGTGACTCCGACGAGCTGGAGGAGATTTCCTCGTCGGATCCAGAGCCGTCGCTCCCTGACTCGTCCGCGCTCTTCACGGCTTTCGGGAAGCATACCCGGCAGGCTCTATGGTACATCTTCGCCTTTGGCAACTCACTCCCAAAGGACTCAAACACCCGGTAATGTACTCCAGGCTGTCGATAACACTCACCGTACCTGTGCAGGGTCTTCGTCTTGGCCCTGCCGATGATGCTCACCACATAGTCTCCCAAAACTAGGCCCGTGTTCTTCTTGGTGGCAGCATCAATCACAACCCAATCCTCGTCCTCGTCGGCAGACGACTCGGACGCTTCGTTGCCATGGGACCCCTGTGGCATGGCCGCTGCCGCGTCCTCTGACCAATTGACTCGTTTCAATGGTCTTCCCACGGTCACGAAGCACTCCAGCTTTTCCCTCTGGACTCCAACCACCCTCATATGATAGCCCAGGGCTAACATCCTGTCCTCCACCAGCTGCAAAACCACGTTTTCTCCAAAGGGGTCCACGCGGCCGATGTTCTTTCTGATGAACTCCGCCACGTGTATTTGCGCACGCACTACCTGCGCCGCAATTGACCTATCATACGACTGGTCCACAGAGGGTGTCCAGCGTCCCAACATCTTGCAGACGGCCTCAGGCACACCGGCTGCTCCTGCCCATGTTCTCATTGTCACTCTTTCCGAGTGTTCCGACCAAATGCATCCCACGCCAATCTCCATGAGATGCTCCCACCCTCCTGTGCAAGGACACAGGAGCTCTTGGAACAGGGCCTGGCTCATCCCACTGGCGGCGGGATATGTGGCCATCCTCCTTGAGGAGTGCTCCAATCCCGTCGTAGGCAACGTCAGCAGGAAGTCCCTCTCCCTGCAACCAGCCTCCTCTGAGAGCGCTTCCCAGATCCGCCATCCGGTCTCCATCCAATCGCGCTCCTCGATGTAGGCCTCCGCACTGACGATGAGCTTCAGCACCGAAATCCTCTTTCCTGGCCCGCTTGTCTTGGTGCGAGTCAGATCCGCCACAAGGGCAAAACCGTCCAATCTCATGGATCCAAAGTCGACCCCAGTGGTGTCGTGAAACCTCATTGCGCCCCAGACCTTAACCAGCTTGTACCAAGCGAAAGCCCTGGTGAAGTGCGGTGCGCCCCGCTCCATAACTTTTCTCTCCAAAGCGGACACCATGGCGACCAACAGCTGAGCGGCTTGCTTTCTTGGCTTCTGATCCGCTGCTTCCAGACGGAGCTTAACCTCTTCCATGGCATTCTTGATTGCGCCCGAGGTGTTCAACTGGAGGTCCTTTGGAATCTCTGCCGCGTGCTCCATGAACACCAGTGTCTTGTAAGCATTCACTGGGATCGAGCGCCCACATGGTTCCAGAGCCCTGGAGATAAGGTAATCCGCAAACTGAAAGGGCCTCTCTTGCCACTTGACCCCATACGTAGCCAACAGCCACCCGATGAACTGGCCCCAGGTCTTGACGTGCTTTCTAAGAGTATTGGCACGTCTCCCCTTACCAATCCTGGCTGCAAAGAGCCCCTGATTGGCGTCGGAGACATCACAGGTGTCAGCCTCCTTGATCTGCTTGGCCAGCTCCTTCAGCCACCGATTCCTCTCCGCATCCTCTACCAGATTACGCTGATAGAGATCACTGCCAGCCGCCGATTTCAGCATCGTGGCTCTTGTGGGCCATTTCACCCTGGCGGCCTCGCCCTTTCTCCTCACCTGGCTCCCGATCTGTTCCTCACGGGCCTTTCTCCTGTCCGCGAGTTTGCCCTCCTGTTTTGCCAGGCGAGACGCTAGGGCCAAGTCTGAGTCCTTCAACTCCTCATGCCTAGCCCAAATGATGCATGAGGCCTCCTCGGCCGCCTGCACAAGGTTTTCGAACTCGACCGTGTTCACCTTGTACTCCGGGTATTTCTCTTCCACTCTGAGGATGACCGAGTCCACGACTTCCTGGTCGCATCCCCAGAGAGCTCCCAGCTTGGTGGTGGTCCACCCCATGGCCTTTAAGGCGTGAGCCAGCACGTGGTCAGCCCTCACCTTCCTGGCAAGAAAGGTGAGTTCCTCCATCGTGCTGCCCCCTTCCTGAAAACGCGAAGGAGAGGCCTTGGGCCTAAACATCATCGTCATTCCATGTCGTTATCATGCTTTGCATGTATCACATATATATAGCATATTACAGCATATTGTAGCAACTATAATTCTGAAATGTTCTGAACTATGATAGATAATTATTCGTGAATCGACATCTGTGTACCTATTATGATTATTGGTTGCGTCCAACATCCTCCAACCCCATTAAGACTTCAAAATGTTGCTCAGGCTTGACCGATCTTACTTCGATACTTGAGGCATAGCAGGCATAGTGGAGTTTGCTGAGAATCCGGGAATGTCTTGCTGTCATATCATGATAACCACGACCTGCGACCTGCGACCACTGGACACATCTGGAATCATCTGGATCTGGACACCTTAACAATTCCATGTGCGCGCTGAAGGACTGAGCCACTTCGTGGAACCTCAAACGGAAAGCTGAGCCAGGAATTACCACAATTGCTGCCGTCTAAAACCCTTCTAAAACCTTCTAACCTCACTAATGAAATGACTGACTAATGACTGACTAATGATAATGACTGACTGATGACCAGGAATGTTCACCGTAGCAAACCTGGAACGTGCAGAGCCACATGAGGTTTGATTCCCTCAGCTTCGGACTCATGAGCATCCAGTGCTATGATGGTTGATTCTGTTCGAGCGTACATCCTGACATTGACATTCTGAAAACCAAAGAAACCACAAAGATACTCCACACCAATTTGTAACTGTCAGTCTTCTACCTATCACTTGTTTCATCTTGTTTCTCTTATCCTCCTGTTACAATTCTCTTCCCAGTGTCCTGTTTCTTGCTAACATACCCCCATGTTTTTGGGGGGTTTTCAATCCATAGGGCTACACCCAAATAATCCGGCCTTCCCTGGTGGATCCAGGGTGTCCAAAGCACAGCCTGCCAAACGCGCACGTGCAAGGCTGCTGAGACCCAGCGAAAAAACACGTGGCTGCCTCCAGAAATACGGGACCTAGGCATCAAGAATGAGGGAAACACATGAAAAACAACTAGGGAAAGTTGGGTTGGAATATACAGTAATCCAACCCTATACCTGGTTTGCCTCAATGAAATCAATCGGCAAGTCTTGGAACACAATCCATGGCGCCAACTCTCGCGGAGATGGGTCCTGCTCGTAGGTCATTGGAATAGGGAACCAGGACGCCGGGGTGAACATATGATGCTATTGGATTCAAAGTCATCTACGGTCCACTTATGTCCACTTGGTCACCCTATGTCACCCTAAAATCCCTCTAAATTGTTAGCTGGACATGTAGGACTCCTCCATCATAGATCATTTCTCAGGGAAACTCATTGGTTTTCCATAGGTTTTCCATTGGTTTCCGGTTCCCCCAGGGTGACCATCACCAACGTGATCCGTGTCGCCTCACAGAAGAAGGTCCGGCGCTCCAGCTTTTCCGGATGTGATTCCTGGCCGTTTAAAACCTCTGGCTACGGTTGGATATGTGGATACAGTATATATGCATGAATATAGACCTGTTTTTTGGATATGTTTTTGTGCAAGTACTATACATAATATGTTGTATTGTATGTTCGTTGTGTATAATTATGCGCATATTGTTTAATTATGAACTATACTTATATGATCTTATATGTATATGTAATTATATATAATTATATATGTTATATCATAATATCGCAAAGAAAGGAAGGAGGAGCCAACTCTGGTTGGTGCTTGCTGGTTTCAACTCAGAAAATTAGTTTTTTCGCACGCTCATCGTCCAGGTAGGAAGTAAACTACCTGGAACACAGTGAAAAACCACCAGAATTGTATGGTAATGCACTGGTGGATAGATATAGATAGTTTCCACTATCAGAAACCTACTAGTCCCTACGAATCGATTGAGACAAGCAGCTGCAGCATGCTGCAACAGAAGTGGAAAACAAAGCAGAGCTGAAACCCTACAACTACAAAATCGCTACATAATTGGGTCATCTGGTTGTGGCTATATTATCAGTAGCATCTGGAATATCAACGTGTCAGCAAATCTCGAGCGTGACATTCTTCATCATACATATCCACCTACCTACCTTGCCTCGCCTTCCCTTATCTTATCTTATAGCACAGTAATTTACAAGTCTTTGCATTTCAATTATTTATTGAATTCAATGCCATACTAACTGTATACTGTATATACCAGTATGGCTCAGGAAACGAACCGTGAACCGGGAACCGAACCGTTCAAGAACCGGCAGGCTAAGAACCGGCACGAACCGAACCGCCAATTATTCTTACGCAAACCGAATGGGCACGAACCGAACCGCCAATTATTCTTACGCAAACCGAATGGAACCGAACCGGTTCCACATTCTCAAAAAAGTTATTTTGTCAGCTTCCGGGGGTTCCGAAAATGATTTTCACGAATTGAAAATCAAATTGGAAAGAGGAATCAACTGTAATGAATGGATTCCTGCGCAACATAATCTGCCAAAGTGCTGCAGGAATTGCAAATGATCAGTGCTGGCTGCTACTACTGCTACTACTGCTACTACTGAAACTACTGCTACTACTGCTACTACTGCTACTAAGAACTGTTGCTATTACTATTACTGTTGCTATCACCAGCACTACTGTTGTATATTATATTACTACCTCTATTACTAGCCTCTCTGCCCGTTCCTGTTCGGCAAAGCCCGGTCGGGACCCATACCTGCTGGGGAACCGCTTACGAGAGGCTACTATTTTTCTTCCTCGTAGTCTTACTAGAACTAGTATTACTTCTTTACTACTATTATTACTAATTCTACTTATCTTGCTGCTACTGCTACTGCTACTGCTACTGCTACTGCTACTGCTACTGCTACTACTACTGCTGCTACTACTACTGCTACTACTACTACTACTACTACTTTCTTTCACTTTTTGCCAAAACAACTCCGAAAATGATTTTCGCGCAGTGAAAATCAAGTTAAGGAAAACATCTCATAGTATTCGTCCTAGTACGGCTAGACTACTACTGCTGCTACTATTACTATTACTGATTACTGTTGCTATCACCACCCCTACTGTTGTATATTATATTGCTACCTCTATTACTAGCCTCTCTGCCCGGTCCTGTCCGGCGAAGCCCGGTCGGGACCCATACCTGCTGGGGAACCGCTTACGAGAGGCTACTATTTTTCTTACTCGTAGTCTTACTAGAACTAGTATTACTTCTTTACTACTATTAGTACTAATTCTACTTATATTGCTGCTACTGCTACTGCTACTGCTACTGCTACTACTACTACTACTACTCCTGCTACTACTACTACTACTACTACTAGTACTACTACTACTACTACTACTACTACTACTACTAGTACTACTACTACTACTAATACTACTACTACTGCTACTACAACTGTTTTCCACTTTTTGCCAAAACAACTCCGAAACTGATTTTCGCACAATGAAAATGATGTTTGGCTAATGTTTGGGTTTTGCAGGCACTGCCTCAATTTCGATGCCTGAAAACGACTTTCGCCATATGAAAATGGCATTTGGCTGCTGATTTAACCTCTGCCGGCCACGACTGGATTTCGACAGCTGAAAGTGATTTTCGCAAAATGAAAATGCCGTTGGCAATGGATCTGTCAATTTCACTGTACACTGGTTAGATGTACGAATTCTAATAGTTGATGATGATAATCATTACCCCCAATCCAAGAAACAGCATACGCAATTTAGTCATCAAAAAACCGTGGTTTTGGACACTGCTTACTTAGATGCTGCAAACACTCGGCCCCACCACCAGTTTCAAACATTCAAAAACCAAATCCCTCTGCTGCAACATAACATTACTATTTGCTATTCATCCACACCCATTCTGTCAAAGACCTCTCGTCCTGCAACACTACACAACACGAACCGAACCGAACCGAACCGCCATGTCAGACGAACCGAACCGAACCGAACCGCCATGTCACGCGAACCGAAACGAACCGGCCTGCTGATGAACCGAGCCGCCCCTATTTGAGGTTTCCACGAACCGAAACGATCCTAAACGAACCGAAGCCTTCCTGATATACGTATATATAAATATACACACACACGTAAATAATATATATATATATATATATGAATATATATATGATAGAATAATTGCATTACATCACCCATCATTCCAGTCCCTCCTCCTTGACCCACCATCCGTCAGCGCCAACGCTCCTGCCACATCCAGTAGTCCAAGGTGCCCTGACAAACAAATGACCTCAACAGCCGAAGCGAGTTTTGAAATCCAGTGTCAATGGTTCGGCTGCAGCAATCTCACCAAGAATCCTCAAAAAAGGCCCAAGTCCCAACTCAACTGACAGCAGTTGGCCAACATCATTTGATGACTTGAACTGAAGCGTTGAAACCATTGAAAGTCTTTGCCAGGACTCCCCACATGCTGTTGCAAACCTGGCCAGGGCTGAACATCATCTCGCCCTTCTCCAACACTGCATCCTAGTTGCGCAGGCGTGGTTGCATTTTATCAAAGGTTAGGCCCTCTGAAGCCGCATCCAAAAAACATGAATGGATAGATCGGGGGTTATATTGCATGTTTGTTACTGCTGTTTCCACTGTCGGCATTTGTTCATGCTCATAACTATTATTGTTATTACTGCCACCAATACTGCTATCATTATTACTCACATCATGATCATGATTTAGAAAAGTGATCACATGCCCAACCAAATATGGACCATTCAACTCAACACAGCGCTTGCCGCCACCTTCAAAGCGCATGAGCACAATTTCTGCATCATGGTGATGTTGATATCACCTGTCTCCACCCTCTGGTGGGTTGGTGGTGAAAACTCAATCATCAAAAACACTAAATATGAGAACTAGGGAATCGTGAATTCTATCATTTTTTGTGATTGAAATAGCTTTATTATATAAGGTTTCTTTTTCCTGGTCCATTTGCGGGGCCTCTCCAGCAATGAAACTCTGAAGCGTGGCGTCTCGCGGGACACTGGGGGCTCGACTCAAAGCATCAAACAAGGGGTGCACCTGAACGAGTTTCCACGCGGCGTATCGCAGCCCTCAAACAATATGTCTGGGTTCTCATGAATTCTCCGCTTTATCATTCGGAAATGATTGGAAATGATACAGTGTGATACAATTTGATACACTATGATGTATTGATATAATTCGAATTCATTGTCTGCGCCTGTTCTGTGTGAGTTTGGCCTCGCCACAATTTTGGCCTCGCCACAATTCAGAACAAGGATCTGAGGACACCACAACCAAATGCTTCTGGTAGATCTCAAGGTTCACCTCCTGACAGATTTGATGGGTCGGAAAATGTATCCCAAACGGGTCAGATCCAAGGCCTCCCTGTCAGAGCTTTGGACACTGTGGTCAAGGCAAACCCCTTGGAAAATCATTGGCTTGGTGGCCATTTTTGGACCTCAATGAATGAATCACACTGAGGATGCACAAATGGATCGTATCCCAGAAAACAAACTTGATTCCTGTTGGTGACAAAGTGATTGCAAACAGACAGAGCATGAAGCTGGCATTTTGTGCTTCCTATTCAAAATCTAACCCCATCGAGCTTTTCTTTTAACCATTAGTCTTGGCGCTCGAAGTTCATCTCATTCCGACCTGCATTCCGCAGCAGATGTTGAAATACGCAGCCAAGATACTCAGCCCTCACTTTGGAGCTACTACCACCATAGACACAAATGCGCTGAAGCAATGTCCATTTGGATCCATTTGGCGGCTCCTGATTGCTGGAACCTTTGTGAAATCATCGGTCGCATGATCCATCCCTACCCCACAAAGAGGGCAGTGCCATCTGGTCCCACACGGCTGATGAAACCCGGAAGCTAACAAGGTGCACACATTTTCGCTTCGAAACTTTGTGCACCTGGCCATCTTCCTGCTTTCATCAGCCGTGTGGGACCAGATGGCACGGCAGTCAGACGCCGAGCCGTTGGGGCCACAGAGCCATCGCCCAGGATGCACATGGCAAAGGCTGCATTTGTGGCTTGAATACGCTGAACATCCTGGGATTGGACATTGGAGCTATAGCCGCACTCTGAAGGACCGCGTCAGGAAACACAACGGATCCGTCTGCCTGGATCGTAGCAAGTGCAGCTGTTGATGCCTTAATCTGCCGCACATGCCTCGGTGGGTATGTCGCCTCCATATCACTGCGTGGCTAAAAAGGCTGATGATGCTTCGGCCTTCTTTGCCGCACAGTAATTTAGTAATATGGAGGCGCTGAGTGTATTCCTGAACAGCCAGCAGGAGATCTCCCGCAGCGGCAAGCGTCAAGAAGTACTTTCTGAAGTCTTCTGGGCCAAGATCTTTCAGTCCCCTACTTTGGAGGACGTCGGAACTGAAAAGCTCTCACTCTGACCATGTGATAGAGTCATATGACTCGAAGCATCAATTTGTACAATGTTTCATTGATCCGATTGTATCTTGAGCACTATCGACATTGGTTGACATTGGGTATCAGTTGGTCCATTCTTACTTAAATCTGGGTGTTCCAAATTCCAAATCCCTCCTTCCTTTTCTAGTGCATGGTTTTCACCCATTCCACTGATTCATTATACACCTGCTTGGGTGACTCCCTGACACCAGCCACAAGACCTAACTTTACCAATTGGAAAACAAAAGGGAATGAACAACTGTCCAGAACGCACCAAGGCTTTCCGAAGCATCAAGAACACACTGTGAAGAGCCCTTTTTCAATGCCAAATTGACATGCTGTTCCCGTAGTTCCCCTAGTCATCACCTATAGAAACTCCTGGCATCCAGCAAAAAACACCCCACCTTGGTCAACATCTGCGGCAGCATCGCCAGGATTTTCACCTCGACACCAAAAAAAATGACTGAAACCACGGTTCCAAGATTTTGCACGTTCACTATCTTCCACTATCTTTCAGTGGCATTCAGTTTCCTCTGCTAAACATGTCTGAAGTCCCAAGTCCTGCCCCTGGCCTGATCAACATTGACCTTCTGGTACTTTGGCTTGATCATGCTTTCAGTATATCTCAGGACCCTGGCCGTCAGCTCCATGGCACGCCAACTCCATATCGGGTCGGTTTGCAATCAAAACCTCAATAGTTTAACGAGAAACGTCTCCTGAACCTGCAGCCACAGGCAGTTGCGATTATGTCCTTTCAGAAAGATGTTGTCTTTAGGACAAATCAAAGAAATCAAACAATCAAACAAAACTATGCAATCACCAGGACTGCCTAACTTTTGGCTGAATGTCAAATGCAGCTATGAGTAAGCAACGGCACCCACCAGGAACGAGCCTGTGGGTCAACTGGGCTGAGATCTTCTGTTCTCGGAAGTATCGCCGCAGAGTCCAAATCTGGTGCTTGTACACCCTGGATCCGGGAACATCGGATGGATCTCAAAGTGGGCTTCCAGCAGCGAGAAAAAAACCATTGAGAAAGCAGCAAGTTCTTCCCATTAGCAAAGAATCGAATAAATGTTGGAATAATTTCACCAAAAAAAATGATGACTCCAAAACATCCGATTCTCTTTCCAAGAAACGGTTCTATGTCTCTCCACTTTCAAGATAATTCCAGCTGAGTGCCGCACGCATTGATGTCCTTGAGATTGTTGGTGGCTGCAGTGATTGAACTGACCGTTGAGGAGAAGACCACCATGCCCAGGACCAAGACCTCAAGGAAGATGTTTTTTCGTTCTCCACAGGGATTCCGATACCCCGGTAATTTCCACTAAGGATATCTTCAATGATTTCAATGGTGAGACCTGTGGATCCCAATTCTTATGGATCCTCCAATCTGTTCCTCAAATGGCGCAAAAAAAAACATGGAAATACATGGAAATCCTGAACCTCATTTAGCAAAAAATGCAATGTGTTCAGGGCCTCGGCCTCAAGCAAAATATAGATGAGGATGAAAACCCTTCAAACCCGCAACCATGGTGAGATGGAGATTTGGTGGTTCAACAACGGCATCCAGTCCGGTAGGAAGTTACTACCCTGGGAGCTGGACAACCACGCTGTAGAGTCGCTCTACGCCTGGACGAAATTGTGATGTTCGTGCATCTTGCATGGTGCGATTGGTATTTCAGGTCCGAATCTTAAATCCAAATCATTTTTTTTGTACATACTTCGGCATCCCATTCATTCCACATCCAACAAAAAACATCTTTGAGGCTCATGCTGTTCACTGGCTGGACGTTCATGGATCCAGGTGTGAACCTTGGGAGGATCAGCTCCAAGAGCACCCCATGCTGCAAACATCAACTGGATCGGTGTCCGCGGTTTGCTAACATTTGCTAACCTTTCTCTTGGCTCAAGCCAGCACTGTGTCTGAGCCAAGTCTCTGTGTAATCGACCAGTGAAGAGCGGTCAGGTACCTACAAAATTGATTGGAGCTTGCAGTGTGGTGCCCGATCTCGAGGCTGCCACACGCACACCATGTAAGCGTCATCGCATTTTCATCCACATGGCTATCAGCTTGTGGCTGTAGGCTGGCTTGTAGTCAGTGATACCCAAACCAAGGAGTAGCCGAGTAGCCACTCCCGCGGCCCCACGGTGCCTGTACTCCAAGCTGCGATCAAGTAAATTGTCCACCGAAATCCAACTCTCCTGTCGAAGCAGATTTTGAAATTTTGGCGGAGAAAACTTTGCAGATTTGGCATCACCAACAAGCTTTGTGGCTGTATGTGGCTGTCATGTCTGTCATGTTGGTCCTCAGGAGAAAAATCCTCCATGCCAATGGCATACCATCCACATCCAATGAAGTGCGACCTGTCTCCGAGAGAGCTGTGGAATAAGGGTCAATGAGCGCACATGATGAGTCTTGGTGCCATGCAAATCCCATCAAACCCATTGAGATTGCAGTGACTTCTGCACAATCTCACAGCGGGAAGGCATTCCAACCAACTGCCAAGGCCAAAGGAATGGATTGCATACTTTCATCCTTATCAGCATCATTCAGCATCTGCCACATCTGCATACGTCTGCCAAGTTGCAGGAGAAGTATCCACACCATGTTCCTCAGAACATTTGATATGGCAGCTGGCAAAAAGGCTGGCTCTGAAGGAAAAGCACATCTTGCTTTGGGGCGCGCTCCAGAAGTCCTCTGAGGTCTGTGCAGTAGCAGTTTCTGGATGATGCTGAAGTATTGAATGTTGACAAACCTGGGTCACTAGGTCCAAAGGGAGCCATAGCTTCTGTTCCACTGGAAGTAAGATGTCAGACTCCAATTTTGTGAACATGAACCTCCAAACAAAAACATTGGGGCAAAGTCTGCGGTTAGTGCCTTGGTTTCTTTATGACCTAAGAAAAGATAGAAATTGGATAGATCACATGCGGGGATGACAAGGCAAAGACCCTGTCAAGTAAAGCGAACAATGTACTGGAGTTCTGAACTCCAATCTACCAGGGCTTTAGCCCCAGGGCTTTAGCACAAGCGACTTCACCATGATTTTGATAGTCGTGTATAATTTAATATGTGTATATATTGATAATATTATATATATAATATAATATATATATATGATCGCATAGTATGTTCATGACATGTCAAAGATGCAAAGGATGATAACCATCCTTTGCAGAGATATTATTAGAATCGCATGTTCGATGTTTCTCAAACTTCTCCATCTCCAAGGGCTGAACTCATCTGCTTGGTGCAAAGCCTGACAAGCCCAATGATGCTTGGTGATAGCGTGCCCACCAAAGAACGTGCCAGTCATGGTCGGTCATGGTCTATGTCCACGTGTTAGGACTATGCAGTGGATCCATGATCCATGCAGTAGGTCTATGTCATTCCATGCTTATGTAACTTATGTAGTAGGTCTAGAGTCTAGAGATGTCTAGAGATGTCTGACGAGTTTACGGCCGTTCTTCTCGCGGGGAAAATTCAACAGTTGGCCCCCAGGATTAGAAGCCGCCCGCCATCGCCCGCCTCTTGAATCTTTCGCAGCCGCAAGAGGCGCATGACTCGCATGATCCTGCAGATCTGATGGATCAAAAACCTGGAGTCCGTTGTGGATTCCCACTGGGATTCCAGGTGCTGGCAGATAGGTCTAGGCCAGCGGGTTTCAACATGGAAACCAACTAGGAAACCATGGCCATTTAGGGAAGTGGCCATAGCGGCTATGAGCAGCTGAACGTCTACAAGAGTCTAAGCAAGATTTGAAGAGGAAGATTCAGACTCAATGTGACTCAACCATCCAGTCAAGAATGTGGAAGCTGGGGACACTGACTCTTTCCGCTGTATCCATACAAGTAGAATACCATATGAGAGATGTAAAATGATGCATATTGAATGAACACTCCTTTCACATGGACCCCTCCTCCATCACCACCCTTGACCCAAATATATTGCAGCAGGATATCTCTATTGTCCTCATGTAGCGCACGGACTTTCCAATTCGCGCAAAACCTGGCGCCGCAGAGACTACGACACTGGGGCTTGACACTCTCTGAGGGCATTGCAGTGCCTGCAGGGCTGGCGGCACTGTCGTTCTCAGCAAGGGCAAGATAGAGCCTGAGGGCTACAGACCCACCTTTCTTCCTGCACCAAAAAAGGGGACTGAAACACACCACTGACAAGAAATAAGTCTGAGACGGAAGAATTCTGAGCATTTCTCAGCAACTTCCACTCTGAAAACATGGATTCACAGTGATTCACAGGTCATCTTTGTTCACCGCATTCCAACATTCAGCCATGGCCCCGGACATCACCCAGTCCACCACAATGACAATCAAGTCAGGAAGCATCCAGGTCCTCCGCAACATCGCTGCGCGACAAATCAAGTTGACTCGGCTCCATGTGGAGAAAACTGTGGAAACGAGCCAGGATTGTTTACATCACGCAACATTCACGCAACATTGCCTTGCATTGCTCCACACATGTAACATAACACATGACATAACATGAAATGACGTGACGTGACATACCATGACGATGTTCTCCACTGCATTACTTGAAATCACTGACATGTGATAATTGTATATAAGTGTAACTTCCATGTGTCCAGCCGTGCTTTCTACTTGTTTGCATCACTGAAATACATCACATCATTCACCTCACATCACATCGTTCCACCAATGTCGCCACCAGGTCACATCATACATCGACCATGTGCTAAGCTCCCGGCCGAGCATAGCGGGCTGCAGTCTGAGGCATGACACAGTATTCACAACAAGGGTTTGGGGCAAAATGAACATCTCAAACTTAAACTGGGATCCCTTCATTGGTTTGGCATGGTTTGGTCATCTGTCATCGCCAAAGAATGGCAAGATATCGTATGAAGATGTATTAAGATATTGCAAAATACATTAAGAAAATTGGATAAAATTTGGTATGGGTCAAAATTAGATACCCCTATAATAATTTCATGGTTAATACGAAAGATGACCCATTCCCAACTAGTAAGATATGGCCGATATGGCAAGCGGCGACCCATGTTGTGGCCTTTGGCAGCCGCGTCTCGACCACTCCATCAGTAGTGTCGTACCTCGCGCGCTGTATCCTTCATGGGACTAATTAACCTAGAAAATCCTAGAAATACGTACAACGTATCTCGCCAATTTGAAACCAGTTTGGGATGATTTCAATGATTTCCGGGCATTGTAAAACTTTGAAAATTGGCTACCCTCTGGTAAACTAACATAGCTATGGAAAATCACTGTTTCTAATGGGAAAATCGACTATAAATGGCCATTTTCAATAGCTATGTTAGTTTACCAGAGGGTATCTCTGATGGTGGGCTGAGATCAACGGAATGTGATCATTCCGCCATGGGCAGTGCCAGTGCGGGCACCCAACGAAGAAGGACAAGACGAAGTCCAATGTCCAAAAGCTCGCCTAGTGACGACACCAGGGGGATCACCAGGGATTAGATCCCAAGATTCTGGCTGTGAGTACTCCAGGGAGTCATTCTATCATCCTATCTATCTTTCGCAGTTCTTTTGGAACTAGTTTCAGGAGGTGTGTGCCCAGAAATATCATAGCCATGGATAGCCCTAAATCCACAGCTGAATCATCATTGTCCATAATTTTCCTATTCAAGATACCCTCTAGTAATTTAACATAGCTATTGAAAATGGCCATTTATAGTGGATTTTCCCATTAAAAATGGTGATTTTCCATAGCTATGTGAAATTACCAGAGGGTAATATTCAAGAATTGTCAAAAGAAATGGCAGTTGGAGTAGCCCCGATTTTTTAACAGCCAAGCCATGACGAAGCCATCCCCACCGCCAGATGGTGATATCCATGGGCAAGGTGCTGCAATCAAGTTGGGCTTGACGAACAAATGCCTAGGGCAATACTCCAGTGCACAACTTGCGGAACTAGCACCGGAGTGATTCAATGATGGGAACAAAAGGGTCCTTTTGAAACTATGATTAAAATATGCTAAAAGATGATATGATCGATCTGCATTTTGGTGGGAGAGCATTTGAAAGGGATCGAGGGACTGTTCAGGGGGGTTCTTCGAACTCTGAGATACTTTGAGAAGCCTTTGTTCAAATCTCATGATGAGCCCCCCTCTGAGCAACTCAGGATTGGGGTCCATTGATCTGAATCCAAACTCTGTATAACGTCTTGTTTCTCGCAGGTTCCAAGATGTGTTCAATTTTTGTTCCGGCAAACCGTCACTGCGTGAACCGGTAAACTAGCCCACATCTTGTCCCAGAACGATCTTTCGTAGTCACTTCTTGGGCCAAACCCTGGATCCTGGACGAGATACTCTATTCTGAAGGCCGACAAAGGAAAGCTCACCTTGGAAGTTCACCAGCTGCCCCGCTTTCGCGAAGAATTTCTTAAGGCTGCGACGCAATCATAGAAGAGGACCACCAGAAAGATGAGGTTCCAAAAGAGAAACTGAAGGCTAGAGGGCCTCTCTCAAAACAAGTTTGTATGAGAAGGCTAACTATATCTCACTACATCTCACTACTCACTTTCAAGCGTGCACTTTCCAATCTCTCCATATCTCTCCTATCTCCCCAATTTCCTGACCGTCCTGATGGTGCATGAAGTTGGCACCGGTGCAGACGAAAAAACGGCAGAGCTTCCTGCCCACAACTGTTGAGCGCCCGAGTCCACCATCCTGGGCAGTGGCAATTTGGCAGGTCCCACAGGTCCACACAGGTCCAAAATGTCGTAGCGGCTGTGTCTCCGATTTTCTCTAAGCTCCAGGCGCAACTGCCTCGGTCGTTTTATTGGATGGTGAAATGGATGGTGAAACAATTGATCGCTGTATCTCTACACCCTGAAGTATGCTTCAAGGAGGAGCATCCTCTTTCTGCCAGTACATATGGAGATCATATTGAGATAATATTGAGATAATCAGATGTGCTGACTGACACATTGGGCTCTGAAAAACTCACTCAAGGTTGAACAGGAGACCAACAAAGGAAAAAAGCCAACATCGTAGAAGAACTGTCCCGAGAGTTTGATCCAAACATCTCCCCATATCCGAGCCCAAAACCTTTGATTTCTCATGCGCCAGGTTCCGCACCACGTCCGCTCCCTGGGACTCCTAGCATGAATGAAAGCTGTGTTCGCAGCAAGCATTTCTTAAGGTACCAGTATAGCATATATCGAACTGAACGTTAGATTCTATATATTCTATGATCCGATCATCATCCAAAGGTCATAATAGGTCATATATTACGTCATGTCCATCAATCCAATTGATTTCGTGTGAAGTCCTTCCATAGCGGCCAGGGCTGGATCAGGTTGGATCCAATCTGGCCAGTAGTCGCTGGGTTTCCATCAACATCTGCCGTGTCAACCCAGCATTCAATGCGGGGCACTCCCTCAACAAAGAAGTTGTGCTGTGAAAACCAAAACCATCGAATTGTGTATGTTGGGGCTCCCAACACATTGCTGTCTGCCCTACATTTTACAAGAAGTCATCAATGCAATAGACTAAAAGACCGTCAAGAGACAGCCACTGCTTCAAACAAATGCCACCGGCCATTGCCTGGATTGGCTTTGGGAAGGTGCTCACACCACTCATGGTACGATCAAACATCGCCACCGACTGTGACTCTTCCTGTCAACATCATCCATCAAATCGATTCAAATTTATTCAACACAGATCAGGCTGAGTCGGAGGTTAAGAAGCTATCTTCACGTGGATAAACTACCTTAGAGGTATCTACCTGTCTTCCTCACTGAGCATGATTGAATTCTTCGGATCCTTCTGCAGCTGGTAGAGGCTATCCTAGGATGGCGTAGAGCAAGGCATTAAAAACACTGGCAGAAGGTTGGCGGATTCAAAAAAACTAAAAATCTGGGGTGGACGACAAAGGACAGAAAAGATGCGGGAAAAGCGAGTCGTTGAAACCACAAAAAAAGCCCTTGCAACCTCTTGCACATGTCATTTGGCATGTTGCTGATTTTTCCTTGTATTTACCCATAAGTTATTACATAATATTACATACAGTAATATTACATAATAGTACATAATATTACATAATAGTACATAATATTACATAATAATACATAATATTGCATAATATAATAGTACATAATATTACCTATAACAGTACTTTAACATCCTATAAAGTAAATCCGCCAAACAGCTGTGCATATGCTGTGATCTCACATATCGCCAAGGTGCACTGCTTAGCCCCGTGGTCCACAGTGAGGGACTCCGGCCGATGCTGCGAGGCCTGCCCAGCCGAGTCAATTGACAAAGAACAAATCTGGATTGATACTGTTGATGGGAGAAATCCTGCACCACCTTGGATGGTTGAAACCCTATAAATAGTGGGATAAACCATCTATCAACTGGTGCAGGATTTCTTCCATCCACAGTAGCATTGATGTTGGATGGAGGACTTTGTATTTTACCCTTGCTTCATCTTGCTTCATCTTGCTCAATACTTCTGACAGCAATCGAGAAAATCGCAAAGGTTCCTCTGGCACTCGTGTTGCATGTTCCACTGCCAGGTCTACATTAGGTCAGCCTCTTCAGTTTGCTGGCACCTTCTGCCTTTCGAAAGGTTGCCTAGTGCAGCCAAGGTACGAGTTGTAGGCTATCTGATGCCAAACATTATCATAATCATGCCAAGAGGTATTAAGAGCTTGTGAATCACCAACAACTACAACAATAAGGGCGAAACTTCATCAGCTATCATTGGGGGGGTCACCAAATTCCCATGACACCAATTCCTGAGATTCGCATCTGTCTAGTTTGTGCATCCACGTCTCTGTTGGTTGCAGGTAGTTGAGATCTAGTCAAGCCATTGATGTGCCAAAAATTGCAAGAGGCTGTATCATCAAACATGTCCACAGGTCGAAAGAGAGCAAAACAGATCATCTTTCTAGAATATCTGGAATGATTTATCACTGTACTGCTTTCACACACACCACACTGGCAGGTCGAAAAAAGATCGAAAAAGACTTGCAGATGCCTGTTCCATGCCGTCCTTCAAGGACTGGATTGCCAAGTGATGATCTGCACAGAGTTGCCTGCACGACAGGTTTAGAAGTCCTCCAGAGGAACATGCAGAAGCAGAAAACTACTATCTTGACGTAGTCTTCGTGTCAACAGCCCAGGCAACGTGTCTCACTTGAAAAAAAACAATAACTCTCATAAACTCAGCGCTAGGATCAAAAAATAATGAGCTTCAAATCTCCTAATCTAATGAACTCCATCTACGGTGGTGATAGGATGTGCAAAATCCATGCAGAGATCCGGCTTGTGGATATATTCCTACATCAGTTGAGATATCAAGGAGATTTATTCCCACCCAAAAAACAACATGAAGGCTAAAACACAGAGTTGAAACATGTTGACATATTGAATCTGTAAGAGGGATTCTATTATTTATTCATGGTTATTATATGAATCTATAATTGTCATATTACTGCAACTACTGACTACTTTAGATAGTATGTCATTGTATTTTAATCAGAAGTCTCACGAAAACTACGTCTCCCAGGAGAGCCTGTGCAAATCTGACAGGATCTGCTCCAATTGTTTGTGAACCTTCAGGATTTGGGTTAAATCCTCCCATCTCCACCATCGATGGTCATGTTCACGCTGAGTTTCTCACTCTCAACTATAGGATACCAAAAAGGGTAATGGCATCTGTTGCTCATATGGGAAGTGGCCACAACCAGAATGATGCTAGTATGCTAGTTACTTATTGGATATACATGGAATACATGGATATACAATGTTGCAAGTTATACTGTTTCGGCCATACCTTTCCAAGGACAGTGCAGAAGTCAGTCGCTCGCTCCACAGCATCTCCAGCGTTAAATTCCCTGCCGCAACTGGAAAGGTGTTGTGGACGCATTCTGTGGATTGTATCACATGTATGTTGCATGCTAAGTACGTGTATCGCATAGACCTTGGCTATCATGCATCTCTAGATGTATAGTAAATATAATATGTAAATATGTTCTTAACTATAGAAATTGTTGGGGTTTTAGCAAACGTCAACCTTTGGTGGATGTCCGAAGGGTGCCTTCTTCAGCATCGGATTGGCCTGGAAGTGGAAAGTCTGCTACACCCTAGATCTATCATGATTTTTCTACTTGTTCTTTTCGGGCAATCTTAGTTCCACACGTGGAGCAACTGAGCAACAAAGTAACAACATATAACAAAATCGAATGGGAGTAGCTAATGGATAGGTTATGGCATGAGCATGCGTGTTTCACCAATCAGTAGGTGATTTGTCTGATCTTCAAACGTGGCTCTTGACGCCTTTGCCCAATGACTCTGTCATGGCACGCTCGCTATGCTGCAAGTTGCAGGGGATTCAGTGAAGTTCGATTGTTCTGGGTATTTCAGCTACCATCAGCTACCTCCAAGCTTCCGGTGGATCGTGATCATTTTCATATGGAGGTTCATTTTCATATGGAGGTAGGCCAAGCTTCACCTACTGTATTCTCTGTGAGTCGAACTGCTTAAAAAGGCGCAATCGCTGGAGCCTCCATAAAAGATGTTCAGCATTACACGGGCTTCGCTGGATACGTTTGACATCTTTTGACTCACTGGAAACTCCATGTCCTTCAGTGCAGTTATGGAGAAAAGACTTGTATCATCTTCTCCCAATGAAACATCGAAAGAACAGCAAGAATAAGCCAAAATGCTGCGGGGTTGCCGGACTTGGACATCCTGTGATTATGTTCTTTTGACACGTCACTGGAAAAGAATTGCTAAAAAAAGACATCAAAAGATAGCCTGCTGCTGGTGCTATCTGGTGCTCAATGCTAGGTGCAGCTGCGGAAACACCTTTCTTCAGCATATCTGGCGCATTAGCTCCATCTCAATATGGCATGCCTGCAGGGGCAAATGCAAGAACTAGGCAGGAACTAGCAGGAACTCACTCGTTTACAACAGAACTCAGGTCGCATGGGCGTGACACGGCTTGACCGAGCCAACTGAGCCAACTCCATGGCTGTGACTAAAAATATTGAAAAAATGGTGTCCAAGTGTCCATGGCCAACCGATTTTCATGGGAATTTTATGGTGTATGAACACCATTGGAATACCCCCCCACTGGATGCCCTGGATGCCTTCCCAGCCGTCGGACCAACCTTTCTTCCCCATGCCACCTGGCTCAATGTGTATCCTTGCCTTCTGTGGAATCCAGGTAATCAGCTATTGTCAGATATCCAATGTGGGTCCATCTGAAAAATATGCCCATAGATCCCATAGAACGGCAATTTAATATATTTAATGGGGCAGCTGATCATTGACCAGCGGCCAGCAGTTTGTCATCCACTTTCAACATCTGCTACTGCCAGCAGATGCCAGCAGTGGCTGTGGAGAAATAACACAGCACTTGAAACATGTCTGGAAGACCTTTACCTTTGCCCCCTAAGTCCGATTTCAAGCACACAAAGACTCTCACTTACAAAGGGAATCGTGATCGAAATACAACGAAACCTGGGGCGCAGGCATCCTCCACCCTTCATGCCCTCAGGTTATGATTTACAATGGAGGGATTTTGACTTGAGAGGGAAGGGTGAAAGATCGAAAGGTAGGCGTGGGTTGGAACAGGAGAAGAGAGCAAGGGAACGAGGCATATCTGCTGCGGACGGACGTGGGTGGAGTTGGGGCGGATATCGAAAAAAGTCTTCTGGGTTTGGACTCGAGGGCGGGTACCAAAAAGGTAGGTTTCAGGGAGGGGGGACACGACACACACACAGACACACAGACATATATATATATATATATAAATACATACATATAGTTAGATATATGTATAAATATCAGGTTATGGGGTTTGCGAGGCAACGTGTAACTGGGGGCAGCACATTGTTGCAACGCGGATGGGGTTGATTCTGGTGTGTACATGTGTAGAACAGTGTGGGATTCACAAACGTGGTGTTTTGACCCCAGCATGTACCCAAAGCAACTGACTTAGGGCTATCCTGGTGCTGGAATCTTGGTGCAAAAAGTGGGCCCACGGGGTGACTTCTTGCAAACGCGGCTTTAGAGGCGGACCTTGGGGGAATCGAAGGGGGGGGTTCAATATAGTTGTGATAATTATGTTCTAGTTATTATAGTAATTCTAGTCATTATAGGTGTTCTAGTTATTATACATGATAACTATATATATACGAATATACATATATATGAAACATATTGAAATGTCATTAGCGAAGTCTTTTGGTTGAAGAGAATATCTTGGAGGAACCCTTGCGGAAAATCCACCAAATGATCTAGATATGCTGAGCAAGGGGCAGCGATTATGCTTCGGTAACCACTAGCCAAAGCGCAATATCCCACAATTGCTGGGTAGAGTATGCATATATATATATATATACGAATCTATATGTATATTGAGATTATTTAGTATATATATATATATATCATGGAATTATTATGTGTATATATATATATATATAGATACATATCTTTAACTATATTGTCGAAGGAAGTTGAGAAGCTAAACTTCCGACAATATGGACAGATGAAAAGCAGAGCAGGGCAGAGGCAGAGAGAAGAGAAAGTTCAGAAGAGAAAGAGTCAGAAGAAAGAAGATGCAGATGCGCGAAAAGGTAGGAAAGTCGCGATTCACTGTGTTTTTCCAATGATTTGTGGTTCCGGAGGGTCGAAAAGTAGGCTCGCTAAAGCGGCGGGTGCGGAGACATATGGGGAGATGAGACATGAAAAATTGCACGCCGTTGTGGCGCGAAGCACATTTCCAAGTCAAAATGCACAAAACACCAGAGGATCGGACCACTTTTGGCGCTTCAGATGTCGAAAAAGTGCACGCCGTTGTGGCGCGAAGCACATCCCCAAGTCAAAATGTACAAAACACACCAGGGTCTGACCACTTTTGGAAGTTGCGATGTCGAAAAAGTGCACACCGTTGTGGCGCGAAGCACATGTCCAAGTCAAAATGTAGAAAACACACCAAGTGCGGACCACTTTTGGCACTTAAGATGTCGAAAAAGTGCACGCCGTTGTGGCGCGAAGCACATTTCCAAGTCAAAATGTTAAAAACACTAGGGGTTCGGACCACTTTTGGAGGCTCAGAGGTCGAGTTTCGAAAAAGTGCACGCCGTTGTGGCACGAAGCACATTTCGAAGTCAAAATGTGCAAAACACCAGGGGTTCGAACCACTTTTGGAGGCTCAGAGGTCGAGTTTCGAAAAAGTGCACGCCGCTGTGGCGCGAAGCACATTTCGAAGTCAAAATGTACAAACCACACCATGTTCGGACCACTTTTGGAGGCTGAGATGTCGAGTTTCGAAAAAGTGCACGCCGTTGTGGCGCGAAGCAGATTTGGAAGTTAACATGTTAAAAACACTAGGGTTTCGGACCACTTTTGGCGGTTCAGATGTTGCTTCGCTTAACTCGACTACACTACATGACACTACACTTTGCTGCACTACACTACATTACACTACATTACATTACACTACACTTCACAACACTACAGGTTACAACTACAACTACACAACTACAGTCCACTACAGTCCACTACACTAAATTACACTGCACTACACTCTCTACACTACACTTCACTACATTACACTACACTACACTCCACTACACTACAAATACAACTACACCTACCCAACTACACTCCACTACACTCCACTACACAACATTAAACTACACTACACTACCTTACACTACACTACACTCCACAACACTACAACTAAAACTACACAACTACACTCCACTACACTACACTACCTTACACTACACTACATTACACTACACTAGACTCCACTACACTACACTACATTACACTACACTACACTACCTGCCGCTACACTTCACGACACTACTCTACACTACACTCCACTACCACCTACAACTACAACTACACTCCACTACATTACACTACATTACATTACACTACATTACACTGAATGACACTGCACAAAAGATAGACAGGTAGACAGCTAGACAGATAGATAGATAAGATAGATAGATAGATAGATAGATAGGTAGATAGATAGATAGATCGATCATAGATAGATATGATAGATAGATAGATATGATAGATAGATTGATATGATAGATATGATAGATATGATAGATATGATAGATATGATAGATATGATAGATATGATAGATATGATAGATATGATAGATATGATAGATATGATAGATATGATAGATATGATAGATATGATAGATAGATAGATAGATAGATAGATAGATAGAGATAGGATAGATCGATAGATCGATAGATCGATAGATAGATAGATAGATAGATAGATAGATAGATAGATAGATAGATAGATAGATAGATAGATAGATAGATAGATAGATAGATAGATATGATAGATATGATAGATATGATAGATATGATAGATAGATGATAGATATGATAGATATGATAGATATGATAGATATGATAGGATAGATAGGATAGATAGGATAGATAGATAGATAGGATAGATAGGATAGATAGGATAGATAGGATAGATATAGATAGATAGATAGATAGATAGATCGATAGATAGATAGATCATAGATCGATAGATAGATAGATCGATAGATCGATAGATCGATAGATCGATAGATCGATAGATCGATAGATCGATAGATCGATAGATCGATAGATCGATAGATCGATAGATCGATAGAGGATCGATAGATGAGATAGATGGATAGATAGATGGATAGATGGATAGATGGATAGATGGATAGATGGATAGATGGATAGATGGATAGATGGATAGATAGAGATAGATGGATAGATGGATAGATGGATAGATGGATAGATGGATAGATGGATAGATGGATAGATGGATAGATGGATAGATGGATAGATGGATAGATGGATAGATGGATAGATAGATAGATAGATAGATAGACAGGTAGACAAGAGTGAGAGAGATCAATCGCCTTTCAGTCCAGCAGTGGCTTCGCTCTGCCATCTCTGATTCACAACAACCAATCTCTCCTATAGGTTTCCTATTTTTGAACCTTCCGCCACCGCCTTGTGCGGTACTACTGGTATATCATGTACGATTTTTGAGACTACTGCAACGCAGTCCGTCGCAACGTTCTTGCTACGACATTGTTCATCGCGGTTGTTAGGGTGAACGAAACAAAGTTCTTGAGCAATCTGACATTGTCGAGTTTCAGTGCGGGTCTTGACTTCGGTTGGGGTGGGGATGTATGTAAACGTGGTGGATGAAAGTGCATGTGCGGCTGTTGGCGTTTCCTTGTAGTCCGCCTATGTTGCAAACCCGGCTTTAGAGGCGGACCTGGGGGGAATCGAAGGGGGGGGCCCCCCCCCCCCCTTGAAAGGCGGACCGAGACATAACCGGCCCAAACTCTTGCACTTGCACCGCTCGCCCCCTAATACTTGCTACGCAAGGGGGAACTCAGGTAGCTCACCGCTACCTTTCGAGATAAACTGGAGCCACAAGGCCACTTACAGTATCTGGGGTGTGGCCTTCAACGTCCAAAGTTTCTGCAAAGCACAGAAACATGGTAGTTGAATATATTGAACCTGGCAAAACAATGCAAAACATGAGCTGAGTCCCTGACCCAACCTCCGTCCCAACCCCAGTTGTTCCATCCCATGCCCATGCCGTAGCCCATGCCATCCATGCCCATCATCTTAGCGAGGGCAGCAGTAGTGTTGGGACCAAAGATTCACCGATGTGGTTGGAGTAAAACGTTCAAGCCATTCTAGTTGGAGCAACACTTTCAAGATCTTTCAAGCCAATACGTGATTTTGAGCCTTGAAGGATCTTGAAGGCATTGTTCCGATGTCCATCTTGCAAACTCAGCTGTGCACCATTCCTTTGCCACCTTTTCCAGAGTTCATTTTGCCCCTCAGCGAAATCAAGTCAGCCAATCCAGGCAAATCCATATCGGGCTGCACAGCTGAGCATTCCAACTTGGATGGTGGTGGATCCGGTCTGAACCTTCAGGCCAGGGATGTTGCTGGAAATACAGCTGCCAACACTAACAACGTTTACGAACCTTTTTTTTTGATCATCAGGTGCAGGATATTGAGTGATTACTACTATTACTATAATAATTAAACAATAACTATCATTATTGTTTCAAGGTGGCTTTTCATGAAATCCAAAGGTGCGAGCAACGTCAGGCAGGGGACAGTTCACCATCATACCCTGCTGTTCACCTTCATATTCAGATATGTTCATTCATATATATATATATCATATATATATATTATAATATATATATTATAATATATATATATATATGATATATATATATATAATATACTATTATAATATGTCATAATAAGGACATCATAGACACACGTAGACTATTTTCCCATCCTAAATGATGGAACTGAGCTTCCGAACTTCGCAAGAACTGCCCGCTGCTGCTCCAACACCTCAGGGTGCAGCTCACAGCTACAGCAAATCTTCAGAAGCCGAAGCTGAGCCGCACCTGCCGTGGGAATTTGCCCTCCGGCACCGGCCTAGGCGAATCGAAATTTCTCACAGGGAGAACCATTTCTGGATCAGCATGTCCTCAAAAATGGGGCTGAAGCTCCAAGGCCTAGTTTCTGCATGATTCTGCAAATCCATCGTAGCTACAAGTAATTGCGAGTAGTCTGAGTTATTTTCTGTATGAAAGGTGGACAACCAGCACGCTCCATGCAGCCAAGAAGCCCAGGTGGTGCTGCGAAGTGCATCACCCTTGGAAAGGGAGGCGGCTGCTTGTACTCATTCTCCTGTGAAGCGACAGCCCTAGCCCCAAGCCACTAAGAATCCCAACAGAGGCACATTTTTGTTTGTCTGAAAATGTGGTATGCCTGTGGGTTAAGACCCTGGTACTGTACCCTGGTAAATACCAAAATAGGTGGCAGCCATGGGCATCCATCCCCCAAAAATACGTTTTCTTGTCCCATCCAAATGGCTTTTGTTACCATGGGTCTTGGATTTTTGGGATATGCATTTCAATCAATTTGAGGACAGTTGATACACAGAATACCCTGGCTGCGCACCTCCCGAAGCTGTCGGTAATAGCCTTGGTGCCATGAAACTGTCGGAACATCCGACAGAAGTCCTTCGACGCTTCCCATAATCCTCACTGTTTGAAGACTCAAAGTTCTCACATATTACACTGCCAAAACCTGCGAGGTCATCATGAACATGGTGTTGGTGTCCAAAATCCACCTCCATTATTCCTAGGTCCTAGGTGATCCTATTTGTAGGTTCCTTTCGATGGTTCAAAATCCACCGTTTCCCAGAGGCACAGCATGGCACAGAAACAACAGCTGTATACCATATTCTACCAGCAGAGTAACGAGCACATCCTGCTTCATTAAAAAAACACTGGCTGCTAAGTACTAAGTATCCATGAGCTAAGTGGGGTTTTCCCACAGCCCATACCCTCCAGTACATTTCAGACATGAAAAACCCAACATAAAAGTAGGATATACACCGCAAGTAGATCATATTCCGAACTTGGGTTCATTAGGTCCATGGTTTTCCCAGTTTCCCCATTTTTTTTTCCCAGGTTTTTCCCAACTGAGGCATCCAAACCATCCCGCAGGAGTTCCAACCAGCTCTCGCCATCGTCGTCCTTGGGCACGGCCGTCTCATCTGAGGTGGGCACCTCGAAGATGGCGACAAAACGAGGACGAGGGACGCCAGGTCAAGTGGCAGTCATGACATCTACTGTATATCTGTAGATATCTATATCTGTAGATATCTATATCTGTAGATATCTATATCTGTAGATACTAGGTATCTATATATCATAGATATATTGATATATTATAGTTATATATAAATATAACGGAACAACTAGAGAGTCTATAATTATAATTCTATAGATATCTTATATTTGCAGTATTCTATATATCGTATATCATGGAATATCATGCACCCCTGCCATCCACAGAGCATCAAACTCAGAAAAACCGCACCTGCCAGGCTGGATCAATGAAATTGGGATCAGCGATTGGTGCAGGTACACCCACCGAAGGAGCTGGTGGTGGCAGCGGTGCAGCCTCGAGTGGATATTGCGATGATGGGCCAGGATGGTTCAGCCATGAAAAAAGCCATCATTCGATGGCCATCATTGGTGGATAAACATTCATATAGCAATATTATATATATATATATGGATATCCACAATATATCTCAATATCTCAATATATTGCAATAATGGCTGATGGTTATAATTTCAGCAACTGTTGTCCTTACATCCTGCCGACACATGTCCAGAGCTGCCCACTTTTGTGCTGGCGTCTGGCACCTCATTGTGGGGGCGCAGCGGCAGCAATCGATACCACAAACTCATAGTACAATCCAAAGACTTAAATTCTACCTATGTGTATGTATATATACTATTATACTGTATATTAGGTGTCACATTCATTTGTATTGAATCATCTTACAATAGCAGATCTGTCAATGTTTCAGAAGTGACCTTCTCCTGCGGAGGTGCTATCTTCTGTTGACAAATGCTGAAATGCGGAGCTGCAACTGGTCTGAAGTTTCATCGTGAACTGTGAACACCAATGCAGGCTCACAAGCAATAATATATATATATATTATGTATATTATATATATATATTATATTATATATATATATATATATTATATATATATATTATATATATATATATTATATAGTTCTTCATCCGAACATTGTTGGATTCAAAGGATGCACGAGTCACTGCATCTCAACAAGTAGAGCCTTTTTATAGCTGAGGTTCACACAACGTTGTCTGAGTTGCTCATCGCACAAACAATGGAGCAGGAAACTATAGCTGGAAGGATTCTATGTAGTGCCTCTGAAAGGATGTCCTGAACAATACCTGGCTGCTCACATTAAGTTCAAGCATGTCCAGGTTCGCATCCAAATTCCAATCTCAATTCCATATAGATTGGTCATGACATGTCATGACCTCACCTGAATTTTCTTGAAAGTCTTGGTTGAATGACAGCCTTGGTTGTGTCTGATGTTTGAGGCCCAGTTGAGGCTGTGTTTGTACATGAAATTCAGCCGACGCGTCATTGCGAACATGGGCCGATTTCTGATCTGCAGCAGCACCAGCTACTGGAAACAGCTGGATAAGCCATCATGGCGGGAAGGTGCAATGGGCTGGATGCAAGTGTCCTGCTTCCGGAAATGTTCAGAAATCATTCACTATGACATTACAGCATAATCATTGCATATAATATATATCTATATAATCATTACTTGGATGTGCTTGTTGCCAGCTTGTCAAGGTCTTCTTCCCTTCATGAACTGCCACGTATTTTCAGGTAATTCTTTGAAAGCGAAGCACAGCAAATGTTGGGCGTAGCTAGAGTCATTGAGACATTGCCATCAGATCCATCAGATCCATCAGCTACTTAATGCTATATACTTGCATCTCATCATGCAGCCAATTGGCCAAACGGCTGTCCACAGGAGCTGCCACCTTTTTCTTGTCAATAATTCCATCAGCTTTCGTTTCGCTGATGCAGTGTCTTCATTCAGACTGCTGTTGCACTAAAGTTACTAAAGCAAACCATAGTGCAACAAGTTGTTCATCAACTCTTCTCATTTGCTGGTAATTTTCGTAAGAATCCTCAACGCACTGAGTGTATTAGTGGATGAACTTCATTGGAACTCGGACAAATCCGGTCAGAACTGTATAAATAAAGCTGACTCACGTCAAATGTACCGATTGTATTGTATTGAACTCTCAGCATCATCTGCCGTACGATGGAGAGCGCCTGGGTCCAATTCCCACCGACTGCGCGGCTGCACAGGGGCAAAGGACAGATCACATCATGTCACATCATGTCACGTCATGTCACGTCATGTCACGTCATGTCACGTCATGGATTCCGGGCCTATCCCTTCTTGGGGATCCTGAGCGTGAGCGGCTTCGATCCCTTCTTCTCCTGGCAAAGGACATTTGCTGAGGTGGTTCCGGAAAAAAGGGAGTACTGCAAACTCCACTCAGAAATGGTTGAATTGGGAAACCAATGATTGCTGGCATCTCCATGTTTGATCGTTCTTCGACACACTTAAACATCTTAAACGAAAGGAGGATCTTGGATTAGTATGGATTAGTTGGCAACTAGGCTTACAATCAATGTGTTAGCGAAGCTTCAGCAAGAAAGCGTTTGTTGAGAAAATGTCATTCGGCTTGACACAAACTTTCCATCTTGAACTTGAACTTTCCATCTTGCGCCGTCTCGGACACTGGCTTAGACGTCAAATACAACTCCCTTCAGACATGATGGAAATGGAAATACTAGTAATCCATAGAGAAATCCAGACTGCACTCACTTGTATACCAATCCAACGAAATGAATCGTCATGTTTCGTCAATTTTCCTCATCAAAACTCACTAAAATCGTAAGGTTGGGGATACAGTTACATAGGTGCACTACACACATCATTATACATATACATTTATATATACAAGATTACACAAGTATACAGTATATTACAGTATATTACAGTATACAGTATCAATAAACCAACCATAATATACGATAATATACCACCATTTCCCCAGAAACCCAAACAGTGCCATATGGCATCCACATGGACTTTCCCATGTTTCCTCTCGGAGCTCCGCCGTCGACTGCGCCGGCTGCGGCTTCGCCTCAAATTCAACGGGCAAGCTTTGGTGAGGTGGATGAAGAATGATTCAACATGTTTCAACACATTCATTGAAGGGAAAATCTACAAGAAACCATGGTTTTAAGTTTTTACCATCAAATTTATAGGGTTTTCCGGTTTTCAGTGTAAATTTTCCCATCATCCAATTCTATGACAAATGGAACAAAATTGGAATCCATCCTTCTGCTGGAGCTCCGCCGGACGCGACTTCGGCTACGCCTGGCCGTGAAAGAGACGTGCCATCGGCGCAAGGTCTGAGACGACGTATAGTTCACAAATGATGGATAATCTGTATAACATTAATATATATAGTATATAATCATCAATATAGTTCACAGATTATTCAGTATATATAATCATCTACAAATGGTTAATGCTTAAGAACGATTGTATAATGAATGTTGATGATGAATACATGATAATACTGTTTCATATGTTTTCTGGATATTAAATTATTGATATTAATGGTATATTAATGGTTGTTATAGCACATCTTAAAAACTGATCTAGAACTATTGGGTCATTAGAGGAATGAGCACATGGCATCCAGATCCAGCAACTGCAGCCAGCTGTCGCCAGCTGTCGCCTTTGCTTCGGACCAGGTTGCGCACCTCCCCCTGGCTTCAGCTGGTTTCAACATGTTTCAACCAATCCCATGTCGAGTGAGCTGGCAAAATCCTCCCTGAAAAATTTTGGGCTGAACGAAAAACAACACATACTGTAACGGGATTGTATCAGATTATGGACATGATGACTCAAATTCATTCAAATTCTAGCTTGTGCTCGACTTGCAGGCTGCCATGATTCCACAAAACAACCATCTGATTGCACATATTCGGATGATGTTGGCGGAAGGCTCCTCCACCCTTGCCCATTGAGAGCTGAATATTCAGGTTCTTCCCCTGCATCAAGGAAAGACAGATATGGCTTGCTTGCATCATATGACTGCAACCCCTGATTTATGTGCCTGCCCTGCCCCCCCTCCACGGTTGTCAGTTCCCCTACTCATAGGTATGGCTCAAAAAAAGGGTATGGATCGTTCCGCTGTAGTCCGGCAGTCTGGAACGAGTGAGTTACAGTACATATAAGAGGTTTGATCCGGGCTTCCTGCGAATGTATACTAGAGTGGCCTAGTACAACTTGACATTTTTGCATATGTTTGCGTATGGATCAAGGGTGGTATGGTTTTGAGCCGCGGCCATATCTGTAGTATCTGATTCCCAGGGTCACACATCTGCCCAGAATCGCTACAGATTGTAAGCACAGAGGCCTGAAACTTGACACCATCCATGCCTTCAATGGCTTTCAGGGCCTCAGCGTCCCAGGCATTTCCCTAGAATCCCATGCGTTGTCATCCATAAGACCAGCAACAACCAAATATGGCCAAACATAATAATCTTGCTTTCCCCACACAGTACAGAATCAAAACCTGATGAATCCTGATGATCTTAAGGGAACGAACACACATTCATTACAAAATCAAAGACTTGCTGGGCCAACATGGGCCAACCAGCCTTCCACAGGACTCCGGAATCATTCCGCTACAAAAAAACTTCGGATGACCGACTTTTCTCGGTGCCTTGAGGTCCACTATTCCGGAGCGGAATTTTGCGATGAAAGATAGATATGCAAGCCACAATCATGATCATTGTTTTGCGCAGAGTCTGCAAGTCCTGTTAGATATTCTTCAACAACCAGTAAGCAGGTCAGGACTTCAAACTTATTATACTATACTGTCTGATGATTGTGCCCTTGATATAACTCCAAGACATGATTGTGAGATGTTTCGTTAAGAACGTTGGCAGGACATCCACAAGCAGCTAAGCATCTGACATCTTTGTAGGTGTCGTAGGTGACAAAGGCAAACCCTCGCGCTGGGAGTTTTCAAACGGTTTGGGACTTATCTTCCACAAGAAGGAACGATACATGTCCATAACCAAAAATCCCAAAACGTTGTAAGAACACTTCTCACACACCCACGCACTGGCAAGTATCGTTCCGTTACAGATTGGATAGGCACCACACTCACATCTCCATATCTTCTTTGTCTTCTCAATTTTCTGCAGCGAAGCAACCTTGCTGTTGACTAAGCACATCTAAACACTACAACCAAGTTGATGCGTCTGATATATGTCCCAACCGGTGCAAGATTGGTCTCATCTACAGTTGCGCTGAAGTGTTGTTTGATTGGAACCTCCCATATCTATGCACCACTGAGCGGCACCTGGTGGCTGCCGCGACACCCAAACATCCACGATGTCGCCATACTTTTTGAACTTTCGGGCTAGATCCTGGCACCCCGATCCACTGGTCCCATTGCTTCCGCTCGTCACCAAACACCAAATTTATTTGCCCACGGTCAACTTTGAGGATAAACTGGGATATAAGTCACCAACACCTTTCAATTACTTTGGGAGGCTTTGGTGCATGCGTCAACTCAATGTTGGTACAAATGCTTCAGCACGCACTACGCACTGGGCGGTGATGACATGCCTCCTTTTCTGGTGGAACCTCTCTGTCCAGGTTTCCAACATAGATCCTGGTGACAGATCTGAGATCCTTTGGGTTGCCATGTGTGACGGTTGGTGATGGTCTATGATCTGCTTTGTAACCGACCATTGAACAGGTCGCTCTCCAGCAGGTCCTGGTTGGCATGTGCTTTGACACCCAAAAATAATCACACTCCAGTCTTAGGAAATGAGCCAAAATGCCAGCGGTCATGAGTTTCACCAGAGCAAAAAGGGCAACTACAATAGATTCTTTGCTCATCATGGCTTCAGGACAAAAGCTTGAGCGAGCCATGTAAACACCTGCGAGGTATATTTTTTCCCACGTTCGCTGTACCGGAAGTAACAGAACTAAGATGATCTAAGATGAGCATTGCGGCAAGCAAACAGCAGTGCCTAGTGATGTATCCTTTGCGGACTCCAATTTGTGGATTGGTGCACATCATATCGACCGTGTCAGTAACACTCTGTGGGAAGCGATGAGGCGATGTCTCAACGGAAAAGATCTGGCGAGTTTGCCTCACAGCCACCTGGCCCTGGCGTAGCTTCTACTGTGGATCTCATGCTGATCTTATCCTGATAGCCATCGAAACCATCCCCACCCTGGAACACATGTGATTGGTTATTGGACCGTCTCAAGTTGGAAGAAAATCGGACTATTGAAACTCGGATGAAAAGTGGGGAATGATTGAGACACTCCAGGATGTATATGGGAGTTATAGTGATCTATATTGGATTTACATGGATTTACAATTCAAAGTCGAAGTGAAAAGCTTGAGACTGCTCATGCCAGGTATTGCCATGGAGCAAAGGGCTTGGTCCATCGCTTGAAGCCAACCCTGAACTGGAAACAAACCGACTGCATCACGAGGCGCATCATTCACCTTCGGATTGCTTGATGCTCAAGGCATCGGTTTCCCCAGTTTTTTGTTGATGTTTTATGAGCTAAAGATCTGCCAGCATCCAATGTATCCAATGTTCAGCTTACATCAAGGATGAACCTGCTGATTTGGGAGTGCCGCAATTATCTGATTCGATGAATATTATATTTATATCATATATCTAATACATATTTGTACTTCATAGCTTCACTGAGGAGACTGCTGAAAAAAATCATGGATTCACCCGGTTCACTGAAGTTTCTGCGTGATGTCAGGGTGTTGTCCTGATTCGCAGCTGAACTTGCAACACAAGCGATTCTGCATAGGAGCAACATTGTTTGCAAGTACTTTTGTCGAACCCTCCTCGATGTATCTCTGAAGGGTCTGTGCAACTTCGAAACACACCTTATGAATCGCTGCGCAACCATAACTCGATCCAAATCGGCACAAGCATCCGTTTCACCATTTTTAGCCGCTTGCATTGATAGACTCCCAAACTTTGCAGGGGTCCAAAGTCAACGCCGTAGCTGTGAGTTGTTTTTCAAAGCACTTCTTGATGATATAGCATGCTGTAGCTGTAGCATGCTGTAGCCATGAATTCAAGTTGTAGCACCTTCAATCAAAATCTGACAACTGTTCGGATTTCACCCTGAGATGCCCACATCAAAATCCTCAAGTAATAACCGCATCAAACATCGCAATGGAAAATCCAACAAATTTATAGATGATTTTCGCGTCATTTTCCCATTAAAACATTCATTTATAGGGGATTTCCATGGATTTCCATGGATTTCCCATTGCCATCAACTGATCATTCAGCGTTTTGCAGGAGATTGGAGCTTCGTTCAGGCTGACTGCTCCAGCTGGGCCGGCTCATCCAACTGGGCCGACTGGCCCAAGTGGGTCTCGATGCCTTGGGAGGAATCCAACTTGGGATGACGATAGCAACATCCAACTTATACCAAAAAAAAATATTCTGATAGCGGCTATACTCTACAGTATATATAGATATATCAGTATAATATCAGAAAATAGTAGATATATGTATTGTAGAAAAAAGAAGATATTCCTAGATGACATGATAATGCATGATACGGGACTATTAGAGCAGAGAGGAGTATGCCTACAACCATGACATGGATGGAGTTGACTCCAATAGGTGAAGTAAACCCAATGTGGAGTCCAACAGCCTTTGGCAGGTCGGAAAAAACTATCTGATTCCATGGAGTGTTCATCTTGTTTGGATGTCCTTCCCCTGTCTGACACCTCTAACTCATAGATCGGTGCCATGATGATTCAACTCTCTGAAGAGGGGCTCGTTTCACAGGATTTACTCATCATTTACTCATCATTTACTCATCATTTACTCATCATTTACTCATCATTTACTCATCATTTACTTGTGGATCCCTATTCACCCTATTGGTTTCCTGGGAGGGTGACCCCTCCAGCCACCACCAGTGGGGGCCTTTTTTTTGTGGCCAGGCACACGACTCTCCCTGGTGATGGAGGATCTGGCCCTGCGCTCCAGGTTCGAGGCGTGCAAGTCTGAAATGAGACTATCGAAGGCTCCACGCCTCAGCCGATGAGATGACAGCATTGGGATCCATGATCCAATATGATCCATGATAACAAAGGATGGGTCTGGGTAGTTGATATATGTATTATATATATAGATATATATAGATATATAATGTGTATGTAGAATGTGTGTGTGTGTGTTTGTTTTCGCTAATTCTCCGCAATAGGTACTTACAGGACGTGGCAGATATGAACATGGGAAGGACTCCGCACTTTGAGCGCAGTTGGAAGGATGGATGCCTGTGGCTTTTCGTGGTCAAATGGGGGTTTCCTAAGGCATGGGCCATGGGGGTACCCCAATAGCTGGATGCTTCATCATGGAAATCCTATTAAAATGGATGATTTAGGGGTACCCCCATGGATTGAAAATCTCCGTTCAAACCAAAACTGACATTGTCTCCTAGGTGCGCTGCAAGACCTTTGACTTGCCACTGCCCGACAATTGCACAGACCAAGTTGGCCCCAGCGTAGCTTCCCATGATCACGGCTAATGGCGTTGTTCCAGGCCACAACGTGGCACAGACCGGTCCAAGAGAGCCCGCAGTATAGAGAATGCTATGCGCCGTGCACCGCACGTGTGTTGGAAATGCTGTGGGTGTCAAAACCCAAGTCACTGAAATTGCACCCATACTTCCAGCGCGCAAAATGAAGGCTAGGGCACCCAGCAGCAGAGCTGGTCCCTTCAAGGCATGTGCAATGAGGACAGCAAGGCAAGCCAAGGTGCTGACCAAGTAGAACCATGGCTGGATGATGATTTCCGAGACCCGCCAGGCCAAACACATGGCTACGGTCACTCCTGCAATCTCCCCCATGCTGGAGAAGATCAGTTCACCGTAGTCGAAGGAACCACTGGAGGAGAAAATTAAACCGCTGCCCAAGGAAGCACCGTAGTAGCCAAAGAGTCCAAGCCACCAAATGATACCTGAAGTCTGAAAAATGAGAGGATGCAATCGGAGATCTGCACGTCTCATGCGCGTATAGCTTTGTGTTATCTTGTCTCCAGATTCAGTCATAGAAAGCTTGGGAATACCTGAAGTATGTTCACTAGCCCACAACAACGATTGCAAACCTTGGCAATTGTTTATAACTGTTTGCTCCAAGGAACTCAAAGAAAGCAGGCTTCTCCGGAGCGACGGAACCTCATCTGATACGTCGCTGTGAAATCATGTGAAATCTCCAGCGTTCTCCAGCTGAACCAGACAGACTTGCCCCACTGATGTGTGGGATTCTTTTAAAGGTTACCTTATGGCTCATAGGGATTTTGTTCCATGTCACGACTTTGATAAATTTGATATCCCAACTTTCAATGTTTGAAAATACGTAGCCAAGGCAGCTAAGATGCCAGTAGTTCTCTGCATGAAGGATCCGCTTCTCTGGCATAGGACACTAACGCCATGTTGCTCAGGTCCTGCGATGCCAATTGACTGCCCAATCCACGAATTCTGCACGTGGAAAAGGTTACGATTCTGTAATTACTTGTAAAATCTTGAAAATGTATGTCAATGTCTACGAGACA